>BLSH010077676.1:192321-214780 GCA_018402905.1 Glandirana rugosa | reverse complement strand
CTTGTTATTAGACAGGGAATGTCGTTGTCGACTTTGGAGAGGGAAATCTTGATCCTCTACTAAAAACTTGTTATTAGACAGGGATCATCTCCTAGTTCTAAAGGGAGAGGTTTCAGCTGTTGCTGTAAGGGACAGATTATTGTTCTATAATCATCTCCTAGTTCTAAAGGGAGAGGTTCCTGCTGCTCATGTAAGGGACAGATTATTGTTCTATAATCATCTCGCTGTTCTAAAGGGCCAGGTTCCAGCTGTTGCTGTTAGGGACAGATTATTGTTCAAAAATCATCACCTACTCCTATAGGGCCAGGTTCCAGCTGTTGCTGTAAGGGACAGATTATTGTTCAAAAATCATCGCCTACTCCTATAGGGCCAGGTTCCAGCTGTTGCTGTAAGGGACAGATTATTGTTCAAAAATCATCTCCTAGTTCTAAAGGGAGAGGTTCCAGCTGTTGCTCTAAGGGACAGATTATTGTTCTATAATCATCTCCTAGTTCTAAAGGGAGAAGTTCCAGCTGTTGCTGTAAGGGACAGATTATTGTTCAAAAATCATCTCCCTGTTCTAAAGGGAGAGGTTCCAGCTGTTGCTGTAAGGGACAGATTATTGTTCAAAAATCATTGCCTACTCCTATAGGGCCAGGTTCCAGCTGTTGCTGTAAGAGACAGATTATTGTTAAAAAATCATTGCCTACTCCTATAGGGCCAGGTTCCAGCTGTTGCTGTAAGGGACAGATTATTGTTCAAAAATCATCGCCTACTCCTATAGGGCCAGGTTCCAGCTGTTGCTGTAAGGGACAGATTATTGTTCAAAAATCATTGTCTACTCCTATAGGGCCAGGTTCCAGCTGTTGCTGTAAGGGACAGATTATTGTTCAAAAATCATCGCCTACTCCTGTAGGGCCAGGTTCCAGCTGTTTCTGTAAGGAACAGATTATTGTTCAATAATCATCGCCTACTCCTATAGGGCCAGGTTCCAGCTGTTGCTGTAAGGGACAGATTATTGTTCAAAAATCATCTCCTAGTTCTAAAGGGAGAGGTTCCAGCTGTTGCTGTAAGGGACATATTATTGTTCAAAAATCATCTTCTAGTTCTAAAGGGAGAGGTTCCTGCTGCTCCTGTAAGGGACAGATTATTGTTCTATAATCATCTCCTAGTTCTATAGGTAAAGGTTCCAGCTGTTGCTGTAAGGGACAGATTATTGTTCAAAAATAATCTCCTAGTTCTAAAGGGAGAGGTTCCAGCTGTTGCTGTAAGGGACAGATTATTGTTCTATAATCATCTCCTAGTTCTAAAGGGAGAGGTTCCTGCTGCTCCTGTAAGGGACAGATTATTGTTCTATAATCATCTCCCTGTTCTAAAGGGAGAGGTTCCAGCTGTTGCTGTAAGGGACAGATTATTGTTCAAAAATCATTGCCTACTCCTATAGGGCCAGGTTCCAGCTGTTGCTGTAAGAGACAGATTATTGTTCAAAAATCATTGCCTACTCCTATAGGGCCAGGTTCCAGCTGTTGCTGTAAGGGACAGATTATTGTTCAAAAATCATCTCCTAGTTCTAAAGGGAGAGGTTCCAGCTGTTGCTGTAAGGGACAGATTATTGTTCTATAATCATCTCCTAGCTTTAAAGAGAGAGGTTCCTGCTGTTGGTGTGAGCGGTGCATTTCTTGCACCAAAATAAAAAGTGTGTCTACGTTGGTGTTTTCCAAAAAAAAGAAGGTATTAATTGGTATTAATAAATACTTAAATAGGGCTACATAGTACATTTGCGGGCACAATGAGGAGAGCATCAAATAAGGGATGTGGTCATGGTGCTGCTGGTGATGCTGGTGATGCTGGTGCTGCTGGTGTTGGTCGTGTTGGTGAAGCTCCTGTTGGAAGGACAGGACGTGGTCGATGTGTGCCAGCTACACGCACAAGTGAAACACCTTCCTCAGGTAGCCAGCAGAACCTTCACCGTTATATGGTAGGCCCGAATGCCGCTCAACGATTGATGAGGCCAGAACAAGTACATGCAATAGTGGATTGGGTAGCTGACAATGCCTCCAGTTCCTTCACATTGTCTCCCTCCCGGTCCCTTGATGAAAGCTCAGAGTTGGCACCTGAACCCCATGGCCATATGTCTTTCACCTCAGCCCCTTGTAAATTAGCCAAGTAGTCTGAGCCCCAAGTCATGCAAGAGACTCTTATGCTTTTTGATGACTCTCCTGGTGTGCTTTCCGTGGGCCATCCACATAGCGCTGCCCCAGAAGTGGAAGACATTGAGTGCACTGATGCCCAACCACTTCTTGCTCAGGATGAGGACATGGAAACACCACGGCAGCACGTCTGTGATGTTGATGACGAAACACAGGTGCCAACTGTTGCAGCTTTCCTCAGTGTGCAGACTGACAAGGAGGGCAGTGGTGAAGCGTGGGTGGAAGATGATGGGGAGGAGGATGATGAGGTCCTAGACCCCACATGGACTGAGGGTAATGCGAGTGACGTGTGCAGTTTGGAGGAAGGGGTGGTGGTCGCACAGAGGCACCAGCACAGCAAAAGAGGAAGCAGGTTGCAAAAGCGGAGCGAGCGTCCCCTAGACAGTATGCCTGCTACTACCCAACACACCCAGGGACCTCTGTGGGAATTCCATGATTACTGCAGGGTTTTTATCAAAAGCTGGGTTTTTTTTGTCTGTCTGGCCTTAGATCTGAGACACGGAGGTGACATTACAGGTAAAAAAAAAACCCATAGGAACATGTGAAACAGTCTGTAAATGCCATTTCCTTGACCTAGACTTTCCTATTCATATTAACTAGGTTCAAAGAGTATGCACAAATGATGTGATGCAGTCTGATGCTAACAAGCAATACATTGCAAATGAATGCTCTAGACAAACTAAATTCACAAACCGAAAACTAGATACTGTATCTATATTGGGATTAAACTGTCCATGAATAGCCCAATAAGTGCACTTCCACACTCCACGTCAAAACAACTTCAAAACAAATACTAATATAGTGAATTGCTGCATTCCTACGCCTTTAACCGCTTCAATGCCCAGCTTTCAGCGCTGTCGCACTTTGAATGACAATTGCATGGGCATGCAACATTGTACTCAAACAAAATTGATATTGTTTTCTTCCCACAAATAGAGCTTTCTTTTGATGGTAGTTGATCACCACTGGGGTTTTTATTTTTTGCTAAACAAACTAAAAAAGACCGAAATTAAAAAAAAAAGTTTTTCTTTGTTTCTGTTATAACATTTTGTTTTCTCCTTCACTAACGGGCACTGATGAGGCTGCACTGACAGGCACTGATGAGGCGGCACTGATGAGTTGGCACTGATATGTAGAATGTATGGGCACTGATAGGTGGCACTGATATGCAGCACTGATGGGCACTGATAGGCGGCACTTATATGCAGCACTGATGGGCACTGATAGGTGGCACTGACAGGCACTGATACGTGGCACTGACGGGCACTGATAGGCGGCACTGATGGGCACTAATATGCGACACTGATGGGCACTGACAGGCGGCACTGATGGGCACTGACAGGTGGCACTGATTGGCACTGACAGGCAGCACTGATAGGCATCAATGATGAGGAGGTACTGTCAGTCATTTCTGATGGGCAGTGATTGGCATCATTGAAGGCACTGACAGGAATTACTGATGGACACTGATTGGCACTTTTATGGGCACTGATTGGCACTTTTATTGGCACTGACTAGCACTTTGGTGGGCACTGACTGCCAACTGATGGGCAGTGATTGGCAAACATTGTGGGCACCTCTGATGGGGTCTAGGCTGATAATCAATGCGCTGATTATCAGCGCAGACCCCCCCCCCCTCTGACAGGAGAGCCACCGATCGGCTCACTCTGTCAACGCGAACACAGGAAAGCCATTTACCGGCACTTCCTGGTTCACGCTGTGATCTGCTGTGATTGGTCACAGCTGATCACGTGGTAAAGAGCTTCCGTCAGAAGCTCTTTACCACGATCGGAGTTGCAGTGTGTCAGAGTGACACACTGCAACACCGATCGCCAATTGCAGGTTATCCTGCCGGATATCATATGACATCCAGTCAGGATAACAAACCCCCCGCCCGCCCGTCATTCTGATATAGGCTGGGCAGGAAGTGGTTAAAGCAGTATTAAAGTAGAACTAAAGGCAAAACTTTTTTTTTTCATTATGGATAGAGCAAAGAAGGGTTATAACCCCTGTAAGTTTTTTTCACCATCTGTGTTCTATTGAAGATTTTCCTTCACTTTCTGCCCCATACTGCCGCAAGTCGGCCTCATTGTTCTGGGAGGACGTACTATAACGTCCTCCCAGAATCGTGCTCCCGCAAGCCCCCTGGGGCGCACCCTGGAGTATCCGTGACCGCCAGGTCCTGGGGACCTGGAACATCATGGATCACGGTAAACGGTCACTGCGTCAAATGACGGAGCGATCAGATGTAAACAAGTCAGCAGATGTCTGGCTTATCTCTCCCCCTCACCACACCGATCGCTGCAGTGTGAGAGGAGAGGGGGAGAGATTGGATGCAGCAGCGCTGTGGGCAGGATCTGTAGTGCCCACAGTGCTGCTATGTGCCAGTCTGCACTCACCCCATCCATCCATCCATGCTCACCCATCCATTCTCATCCATGCTCACCCATCCAGCCATGGTCACCCATCCATCCATCCATGCTCACACAATCATCCAAGCTCAGCCATCCATCCCCATCTGTGCTCAGTCATCCCATCCATGCTCAGTCACCCCATCTGTGCTCAGTCATCCCCATCCGTGCTCAGTCATCCCCATCCGTGCGCAGTCATCCCCATCCTTGCTCAGGCATCCCATCCATACTCAGTCATTCCCATCTGTGCTCAGCCATCCCCATCTGTGCTCAGTCATCCCCATCCATGCTCAGTCATGCCCATCCATGCTCAGTCATCACCTTCTGTGCTCAGGCATCCCCATCCATGCTTTGTCATCCCCATCCATGCCCAGCCATCCCCATCTGTGCTCAGCCATCCCCATCCGTGCCCAGCCATCCCCATCCATACTCAGCCATCCCCATCCATGCTCAGTCCTCCCCATCCATGCTCAGTCTTCCATCCGTGCTCAGTCACCCCCATGCGTACTCAGCAATCCCCATCCGTGCTCAGCCATCCACATCCGTGCTCAGCCATCCCCATCCATGCTCAGTCATCCCCATCCTTGCTCAGCCATCCCCATCCATGGCTCATCCATCCCCATCCATGCTCAGTCATCCCCATCCGTGCTCAGCCATCCCCATCCATGTCTCATTCATTCTCATCCATGGTTCATCCATCCCCATCCATGGCTCATTTATGCCTCATCCATGGTTCATCCATCCCCATCCATGGCTCATTTATGCCTCATTCATGCTCATCCATGTCGCATCAGTTTTCATCCGTGACACATCCATGCCACTACAGTGCCCACAGTGCCACCTATCAGTGCCCATCAGTGTCACCTATCAGTGCTCATCAGTGCCCATTAGTGCGACTACAGTGCCCATCCATGCCACTACAGTGCCAATACAGTGCCCATTCGTGCCACTACAGTGCCTAACAAAAGTGTAATAGGTAGTCAAATTAGATTTGAAACTTATGCCCCTAGAACGCATGATGGTGCTTCCTGCATGTTGGACTTCTGTATGTGGCCAGGCTGTGTAAAAGTGTCACACATGTGCTATCGCCATTCTCAGGAGTAGCAGAATATATTTTGGGGTGTCATTTTTGCTATGTACATGCTGTGTGTTAAAAATATTGCGTAAATGGACAACTTTGTATAAAAAAATAATGCATTTTTATTTTCTTTCCACATTTTCCAAAAACTTGTGGAAAAAATGACATGTTCAAAAGACTCATTATTCCTCATAGAATATATGTTGGGGTGTTTACTTTCCAAAATGGGGTCATTTTTTGGGCGTTTCCATTGCCCTGGTGCTCCAGGACCTTCAAAAGTGCAAGAGGTAGTCAAGAAATGAGTTGTGCAAGTTATGCTCCTAGAACGCCTGATGGTGCTCCCTGCATGGTGGGCCTCTGTATGTGGCCCGGCAGTGTAAAAGTATTGCCATACTCAGGAGGAGTAGTAGAATGTGTTTTGGGGTGTAATTTGTGGTATGCATATGCTGGGTGTGAGAAATAACCTGTTAATATGACAATTTTGTGAAAAAAGTAAAAAAAAAATCTTAATTTTGCAAAGAATTGTGGGGAAAAATGACAACTTCAAAAAACTCACCATGCCTCTTACTAAATACTTTGGACTGTCTACTTTCTTAAAAAAAGGATCATTTGGGGGTTGGGGGTGGGGGGGGGGGCATTTGTTCTTTCCTGGTTTGTTAGGGCCTCAAGAAATGAGGCCGTCAGTACATCAGGTATGATCAATTTCCAGTGATTGGCACCATAGCTTGTCGACTCTATAATTTTTACAAAGACCAAATAATATACAATTATTTGGGTTATTTTTACCAAAGATATGTAGCAGTATAAATTTTGGCCAACATGTATGAAGAAAAATGACTAATTTGCAAAATTTTATAACAGAAATGAAGAAAAAAAATGCATTTTTTTCATTTATAGCGCAAAAAATAAATAAATCCCAGCCATGATTAAGTACCACCAAAAGAAAACTCTATTTGTGTGAAAAAAAGGACAAATAATTGGTCTGGTTAGGAAGGGGGTTTAAGTGCCCAGTGGTCAAGTGGTTAAGGGAATTCCTTGGGGACCCCTAGGTCCCCATTGGAAGAATTCCCCTTCATTACTTTTCTTGGAGACAACCCAACATTTGGGATTTTCTTTTACTTTCACTCTCAATGAAAATGGTAAACAGAACTAGTAGAAAGGACGAATCTCCTTAATGGGGGCACAGACAGCAATAAAAACTGACAAGTGTTCTAATCCTTCTCCATCCTATCCAAAACAAAAAAGTTTTGCCTTTACTTATACTTTAAGTTGAAAAACAAAACATGTAATATTTTGCAGTTGACCAAATCTTAGATGTTGTGCCTGCATTACTTTTTATTTTCCATTTTTCCCCTTTGGCCATACTTCTCTTATCTTAATGCTTATAGGTCTCCCCCATCACCTGCAACCTTCAAGGGAGAAGCAGCACATTGCTGTACTTTTCTCTCTCTCACTTTGCTTTCTTCTCTTATCTGCATGCTCATTGTTCCCTCAAGAACTTTTTTTACTTTTTCTTCTCCCGGTCTGATTTCTGATGTACAGGGATTGCAAAAGGCTGGTGCCAGGTCAAATTCAGGTACATACACAGATAGCATTTAAAAAATACACTTACAAATTTGTTAATGAATACAGGGCTGCATTCATTTATGTCTTTTATATCTGCTTGGACTTAAAGTATTACTAAACCCAGGACCGTGCATTCACTATATCTGTTCTCCCATAGTACACAGAATAATGGAAATGCAATAGTTTTAGTAAATATAAACTGCTAAATACTTTTTCTCATCAGCAGTATATACCATAGCTGTCTTATGAATTCTATCAGTGTCCGGTGAAAGCTTGTAGGAGGAGTTTTCATTCTCACCTGATTGTCCTATGAGGCTGCATGATCCCTGACACTCTGTCTGGACAGTGCTGATTGGCCCTGTGCTGATCACATTCACTCTCCCTAGAAGAAAAAAACTCTCTAGCAATACACGCAAAACTAAGAATGTGCAGCTTGCCCCCAAGGCTCTGTACTATCAACAGATAGATTGGGGACTGTGTAAGAAGATGAGGATCCCTTCCCTATGCATACATGATCCAACGGTCTTTTACACAATGCAGAGGATTAACTCTTTTTAATAAAGTTAATAAAGAAGCTACCAGCACCAACAAAGTTTCTTCATTCAACCATTGCATGTTTACAAATCAAAGTTTTGGGGCAGTACAGAGTCCCTTTAACAGGGTATAGAGAGGTACTGTATATGCCTTAGGAGTACTGCAGTCTGATGCTAAGAATCAACATATTTGCAAATGGCTGCATGGGTTTTTACTTGTCTGTTTTTTTCCCTTTATTTTCACCTGTGATTCAGCCAATAACACAGCTCCTGAATAAAGGCGGTTCCTCAATCTGTGGAGGAACAGTGTAGACACCCTTGGATAGCATTGTCTGAAGAGGGTAGTGTTAGGTGGACTAGTAGATATACAGTAGATGGGCCTTACATAAGTGACCAACAAATTAAAGCTTAATCCAGATATACATGGATCGAATCCTGGCCGGTCCCTGCTAAACAGGTCAAGATTCCATCCATGTAACCCACCTCCCGATTAAAGGTGGTTGCTCAATTTATGGAGGAACAAAGTAGACACCCTTGAAAAGCATTGTCTGAAGAGGGTACTGCTAGGTGGACTAGTAGATTTTGATAGACCTTACATAAGTTACCAACCAATAAAAGCCAAAGTCCAGCCATACATGGATAGCATCCAGGCCGGTCCCTTCTCAACCAGTCAAAATTCGATTCATGTATGAGCAGGCTCGTTGTACTGAAGTTGATCTATCAATCGACTTCAGTACAACCAGCCTGTCAGATTTTTTTGCAGCAGTAGTCATTGTTTTCTATGCCGGCAGAACACAATAGTGCAGCATGAGGGATTCTCTCATCAACACTCACTGTTGCCAGTCAGTGACTGTGACCTGTGGTTGCAGGAAAGAAAATGGCATCACCTATGACTTGTGTAACTCCAGCTCCAGATAAAGGTTTTACCTAAATGAATAAAAGCTGACCATTGCAAGCATCCCTGTCAGTGTTAAATAGTTTGTTCAGAGGTCTCCAAACTGTGGCCTGAGGACCGGATGCAGCCCTTTGCTTGCCTTTATCTAGCCCTTGTTGCACTATACCTCCCACTGATAGGAGACACTATTCTGCCATCTGACACTGACAATGGAGCACCATTTCTCCCACTGACACCACTAATGGGGCACTAGGTGTTCCCCCAGATAGGCCATAGAATGCAGTAGTCTCACTGATAATCACAGGCATCTCCAAATCTGCAGACTGACGTCCAAACATTATAAAAACAAAAATCACTTCCAATAGTAAGGTACGGTAAAATGTATTAAAGAAAAAAAAAACAGAACAGATAAAAGCACTCACATGTTCACATTGCCTCCAATAAAGTCACAAACAGATAATCCTAAAAGCAAGCAGTATGTAGAGCCTCCCTGGTGTCCTCTTGGCTGATCAGACCAACAAATAGTAACATGATGATGTAAGCAAAGTACCCTGCCAACACATTTCATCATCAAGAAGACTTTATTAGGAACACTCTTATGTCTTTCACTACTTCTCTGAGACCCCATCCACACTTGAGTGTTTTTTCACAACACTTGAGATGACAAATCCTATTACTCTCAATAGGACCATTCACAATTGAGCATTGTTTCACTTGCTACCTGTTGCATGTTCAAAAAGTACATGTTGCTTCTTTGAGCATTTTGACCCCATAGACTTTAATGGGAGAGCATGAAAAATGCTTAATAAAGATGCACAAATGCACACTTTTCAGGTGCTCCTATTTACAAGTCTATAGATACAAATGTGCGATTCTGCACCTCTAAATCTTCTGGCTACACTCACACTAAAGCTGGCCATACCTTATACAATTTTCCTATTCAATTAACTTTAGATTTACCCTAAAGTGGATGTAAACCCGAAAAAAAAATGTAATTAACAATTCTGCCTAGTAGAGTATAAGATGTCATGTCATCTGTGCCCAGTTTTTCCACAAATAGTTAATCCAGCTCTTAGTAATGCTCTTATTTTTTTCAGTAGGAAAAAAACAGACAAAGGCAGAAATATGTGACTGTGATAGCTAATTTCCTTAACTCGTGCATGAGCATACAGAGCTTCACATCCCACCCCCTCCTTTCTTCTTCAGCTCTCCCAGGATCGGCTGCTCCACAACTCAGCATGATTGGGCATGCTGAAGTCATGTGGTGACTTTCCTGAGCATTAAAAGGATGTTTCTCAAAACTCAGGACTAGGAGATCAGCAGAGTGTAGAGGTGGACGGGGAGTCGTTTGAGATCATGACTCCACCCACCATGCTCCAGAACCACCCACTGATTCCAGAGTTTTGTGGGGCTACTACTGCTGAAGGGGGTGACATTTGTAAGGTAGGGATACATGCAGGAGGCTTGCTTGTATATATGTATATATGCATGTATATATGCATTAATACTGTGCTATTAGTTTATACTGGGTTGGTGGTGGATTTACATCCACTTTGAATTATGTTGTGCACATTCAAAGCCAGGGGATCTCCTAAAATATTCAGGAAGGTTTGACTCTGATGGGTGGATTCCACTGACACTTAAGAGGGCGAGGTGGCTATTTGAAGGTCTAGAAGAGGAGATGGACAGAGACTCTTATTTTATGATTTGTTTATTGTGGGTGTGTTATTACACAATTGACAGACCTTGGGTGGAAGACTGGGTTTATTTGATTTGTCTTTTGCTTTGTTTTTTGTTTCAGGGTTAAGGTTGGTTGTAGCCCTCCACTTTTTTTTGTTTTGGAGAGGGTGGGAGAAAAGGGGAAAACGTGGTATTTACTAGGAGTTTGAAGGAATGATGGCATTATGGTGGTGCTGAAGAAAAAATTATATCAACTGTATATGGGTCATATGGAAGAGATTGAACGTTTAGTGTAAGCCGATTTGTTTGCTTGATACGCAATATTGTGGCCCTCGGTTTAACCCATAAGTGTTTTTACATTCTCCTGGTCAGTATATGTCTCCTGTGGTCCATGTGGCACCCTCTCACATCTCTGGTGTTTGTGGCAGCTAGGAGGAGATTGCTTGGTGATTGCTTGGTATATTAGTGTCTGTCAAGTACCCTGAGGAAACCAGCATTGGCGAAACATGTCGGGAATCGACACTGCAATACAAGTGTATACCTAATATAATACAATTACCATATTATGTAGTTTACCTCTTTGTTGATGTTTTTATTATGTAACAATTAAAGCTTATGAATTTTTTACAGTTGATATAATTTGTTCTTCAGCACCATAATCCCATAATTCCTTCAAACTCCTGTATACCAATTTAGGGATAAGGTGTATTCTCTGAGTGTAACTTAGCCACAATCATATAAAAAACTCATGGTACTTACCAGGCTTTGCGGTACACTGCTGCTCTGCTGTAGGGATTGGGAGAGTGTTGGTGGCCATGTATTATGTATTATATATATTGAGTTTCGGGTATCACGGTACTTGTTTGGATCTTTTTTATGTACTGTTGTGCCACTGTATGTAATTTTATTTGTCTGGTAATAGAACTCCTTTAAAAAAAAAAGATGTAGTGCAAGGGCCTGCCTGATTGCATACAAACTGAAAGTGTTTAGGTTTGACCCCATAGGATATGGTATTCGAAAATTGTACAAGAAATTGTAAAATGCATGGCCAGCCTAAGTGTGAATGGGAGCTGAAGCTGGGCAGTCCTCAGTATTGTATACAAAATGTGATTTAAAGATCACCAAGGCACTTATTACGCTGAATCAAAGGTCATTAAAATGTAACCTTTATTGAAATCTGACAACGTTGTCAAAAACATAACCTAGACGCGTCCAGCACCCATTCATCATCCACCTTATGCAGCACCTTACACACAAGCCAATGAACACAACCATGCAATAATACTATATGAATGGCTACAGATAGAGATGCCCGTGCAAACTGGTCAATATAGTGTCTCTGGGATGGCTGTGTAACTTGGGTGTGGATGGCTCAATTAAGGATTGGATGCTCCGGATGCAGTGGGAGTAAAGGAGAGAACCATGGAGCTATTGCATTGATAACTATACACTATTGGCCAGAGTTTAGAAGAAGCATGTCCAGGAATCAATGGATTCCAAACTGCTCAAATGTCCCCACACAAAAGAACCATGATAGCAGAGGCGGTCCAGCTCAACACAGTGAAACATGTCAGACAGCCACTAATGAAGTGCTTATCCATGTAAGTGTGTATGCATGCAGGTAAGGTGATTATGCAGTGTATCACATCACCAAGAAAGTTGTGCAGCATTTAATCATCAAGTCAGCTGGCTGGCACTCAGGCTGGACATGGTGGCCGTATCTCACTATAATGTAGTGTCCAACTACAATCAAACACAGTGGCAGTAATGCCATATGAGCTCACCGATCACCTATCCACGGCAGTCAGGGGGCTGGATTCCTCTAGTCACTTTAGACAGTCTCCTCAATGAGCCGCAGCGTGTGGTTCAACACTCCCTAGGCATCCATGCTGGCTGAGCCCCGACAAACACACAAGGCCAATAGCTGTAGCATCCACTGGGCAGGGGGCGGGTCTGGGTGTGTCACTGGGGCCGTGGAGTGATGTCAAGTTGACGCGTTTCATCTGTCCAATCACAGACTTCCTTGGAGCCTCAGTATTGCAGAGTTTGCCTGATGTGAGGCAGTGCAGTCACAGGATGTTTTTAGTCTTTCAGATCAAATCTGGAAAATGAGATCTAGTGGTGGAAAGGAATTACTTTAACTTGCCATATACAGCTGGCAGGTGGCATGTTGGGCTCCTTTTAGCATGTTTTCCAATTTTCTCTTACCTTCTAAAAAAAAATGTATTCTTTACAGACCTCAGTAGCTCAAACTGAGATTTATACACATGTAAATAAAATAGAGCAGTGAATCCCCTGCTAACCCTCTCCCATCAGATAGCTCCATATAGACAGAAAGGGGGAGATATACTAAAACTGGTGTACATAGAATCTGGTGCAGCTGTGCATAGTAACCAACCAGCTTCTAGGTTTTATTGCCAAAGTTTAAATTAACAAGCTGGAGTTAGAAGCTAATTCATTACTATACACAGCTACACCAGATTCTGCATGCACCAGTTATAGTAAATCCCCCCTAGTATCTGAAAACAAAGACCTTAGCTTGTGGTTATATGTATTAAAAAAAATAGACGCCAAACGTCTATTTTAAAATGCATACATATGTACCTACAGTATATAGACAGTGCCCTTGTATACAGCTGGTTTCCATAGTTGTGAACATCTCTAAACAGGGAGAGAGAGTGATAAACATACTCAGGTAGTGTATATGCTTTGGCTATGTTGCAGATAACTATATGCCACTTACAAGTTATTTTAGTTCTACTAATTGAAATATAATGTTATATAATACAGTAGCAAGTATCACAGTTCCCATCACCTGATATTACCACCTTCTTATTCCCTTGCAATTCTATAAGTGGCAATTGAGTTAGAATAATTTCTTACAGATCTGTTCAGTCAATTTACTAATTTTCATTTAAATAGTTTAACATATATTAAAAAAAAGTGCTAAATTAAAGCAAAATTTTCACCTCCACTGAACTAATATTACTGTTTACCCCCTGAGTTTACAAATTCACTTACAATTTTTTTCCCCCCTTTTTAGAAATACCTTTTTCTTGTGTTTCCCTTACTTCCTGCATCTCTCGCATACCTGAGAATGACGTACAGCAATGCCTGAAAACTCCTGGGATATGATGATGTTGCCAATACAATGGCAATGTGTAAACAATATCATTGTTTAGCTACTGCACAGCACATTTCCACGCATGCATACCAAATGTTTTAGCCAGGGAATCACATTTTTTTTTTTTTGTTTAATCAGAAACATAGGGGTTGATTTACTAAAGGCAAATAGACTGTGCATTTTTCAAAGTGCAGTTGCACTCTGCAAGAGCAGTTGCTCCAGAGCTAAGTAAATGGGCAGAAGCTCTCCTGACTTTCATCATCCAATCACGTGCAAGCAAAACTGCTGTTTTTTATTTTCCTTGCACATGATTGGGTATTCTTTGCAAAGTGAAGCTTTGCCTTATTTACTGAGCTCTGGAGCAACTACACAGCCTATTTGCCTCTAATAAATCCACCCCATTATGTTTACATGTTGCTGATACCATAAATCATTATGATTCCCTTCTGAATGCAGATGCTGTCAAATCATCTGTGGGGGCCAGCTTAGAACACAAGGAAGTGGTTAGATCACCAGATGTCCTTAGTTAAAATAGTGGTTTGGGGCAGAATAAGCACTTGGAAAGTTGACCGGAATGCATGATAACATTAGCTTGCATGGACAGATGATTATGCTTTTTAGCACCCTTCTAGTTGGGTTGCTAGTAGTATCAAGGCAAATTTCGTTTTTGGCTCCTCTGTAGCCAGTGGAGCAAGGTTTGATTGCTTTTGGCTGTAATGGGTTCTGCTGGTTACAGGCTCAACTGCTTCCCCCTGTTTTTTAGTGAGTTCTAGTATTTAGTGGGTTGGAAAAGGCAGACCCTGAACTCACATATTCATAAAGCCTTAGCCAATTCCTGGAAGGAAGATTGACCAGTAGGGGACTGAGGTGTGCATAAATAGGCTAGGGCCTAGGACAGCAGGGTCCTTGTCCTGTTTGGAGAAGACCCAGTCTGATGGCTGAGGCTCTCTGGGTCACATAGCTGAAGTTTGTAGAAGGCTATCGGGGTTCCAGGTCAGGAAGAGCTGGGAGATCCTTTTTTAAATTTCCTGGAAGAAGTCTGCAAGAAGTCCACTGAGGGTCTGATCTGGAGGCACAAAGTGCAGATTCTGTCTGGTACTGCAGTAAAGCATTCAAGTACCTAGGGCACAATGAGTGCAAGCCTGAAAATAATCCTAGAGACTGTTCTTTATCACTCTTGGAGAGATTGCTTCCGATTTGCTGGCTCAGATTTAGTCTTGCATTGAAGCCCCCTTAGCTGTATTTCACTTATCACTAGCTTCAAGAGGGGTTTCACCTTGAAGAGACAGTTATAATCAGAGAGTGTCCTCCACTATATTTTGCACTAAATTCAAAGTATTCCAAGGCTCACCCCATACCCTACCCCAGCTTTCAAGCAATAAATCTAAAAATTACACTTCCTGCCTGGTTCTTGTGTAGAGAGACTGATAAACTACTGTGTACTTGGCTGCTTGCGCCCACTAGGGAAAAAACTTGGGACTAATAGCGGGACCCATCCGGGGTCTGTGCGCTACACTTTTTATAATTATTATTAACATTTTTTTAACTGCTGTGTTTTAATCTTTCAGGACTGGGGTAAAGTTCCTATTTAAAGTGCAACATGTATGCCAATTTTTTTTTTTTTTTAGTGTTGGATAGAATGTGAAAGGATTGAAACCTTTGACAAATTTTCAGTGCTGACTGTTCCTGCTGGGAAGATTACCGCTTTCTATTCATCTTGGTCAATGAGCATTAGAAAGAAGTAATGGATAAAGTATAACATTTTAAAAATCTTCCAATGGGACACTTGTTCTGGTGAAAAATGTCTAACAGAGGATCTCCCTTGCTTTTGAAAGCTATCTTCTCACTTCCATTTGTGTTTATAGGACAGGAATTAAAGAGTAAACTCTCCAATGGGCAGACAGCTAAAAAAGTGTATATTTATTACCATTATTCCTGTTCCTTTGCTGTGCAGCCCTGCAAGGCTGACTCCTATTCCTACTGCACACATATACCCCAGCCTTGGTCTTTTATATACAGAGCTGTATCCATGGCTGCCTCCAGAAATCCACTGTACATGGTTCATTGATAGGAATAATTGAGGCACACTTGCACAATAGGAAGAGGACCCAGCCAATATTCTTTGCAAAGGCCGTGAGATGGCATGCAGGGCCACACAGCAATGATCATGGAATTGTGGAGGTAGAAAAATATTTTACCAGGCTGGCCGCAGTCATGGGGTGGGGTTAGTTAAAGAAGAATCTCACCTTTAGCAAAGATGCCACAAGGAATCATGGGGGGTAAATGAAAGGATAAGTATACATAATTATAAAGACTGCACCTATACCACTTTTCTAAGACCGAGTACAAGCACTGATACTTTTTTTTAAGTACTAGCTGATCCCGATTACCGATACCTTATTTTTTATGTCATGTGACAGTGCCACTAATATGTAGCACTGATGGTCACTGATAGGTGGCACTGATGGACACTGATGAGGCATAGGAAGTGTCAGTAGTTTTTTATTTTTATTTTATTTTTTTTTTATTTTTTTTTTTACAATTTATATATATATATTTTTTTTTTACAATTTTACTTTTAAATATTTATTTATATACATTTTTCCATTTTTTTATCAGACCCCTGACGTCTCCCCTTTGAGACAGGGAAAGGAACTGAGGACACAGATTCCCCAGTCCCTTTCTCAGTGGCCTCAGCTGCACTGAAAATGAGTGGACAGGACAGACTGTGCATTCGGAAAAAGAAGGAGCCGGTAACAGATGTCAGATTTACCGTCTCCTTCCTCCGCTCTCCATCCTGACAGATCCAGGATGAGGGGGGACCGGAGGAGGACCCGGGGAGGACACAGGAGACAATCGGGGATGATCGGTGAGGCGTTGGGGGCAATTACAAGATCTCCCTGACAGCCACAGGAGGGAGAGGAGGAAAAGCGGCTGTCAGAAAAGCTCTTCAGGGAGATCGGTGCTTGTAACGCATCATCTGTGAGGCTGTCCACCCACCCCCCAGCTACACTGAGGATGCCGGGAGTACTGCCCTCCTTCCAGGTATCGGGTCAAGCATCGGAGCATTTTCATGAGTACAAGTAGTCGTGCAAATGCTTGGTATTGGCACCGATACTAGTATCGGTGCAATCCTAATAATTATCATGTATGTTCTGTATTTACACCATGGACAAAAAAGGAGGACAACACAGCAGTATATACTGCAAAGGTCCAAAAGTACATAATGAGAGATAAGTACTGTATATGGCCGCCATTCCAACCTCCACTTAGAATGGACATGTTTATGCTAGTTTCATTAAAGGGGAAGAAGAATTCCTGCTGCTCATGCTTGGAACTCCATATAAATAATGGCAAATCATTTTTATCACTGTCATGGCTTTGCCTTTGCAATATATTTAATAATTACCTAAATGATATCTTTTTCTCTGATCCCATGCAAAGCCCAGTTATGCACCATGTTCCATTTAACACTGCACTTACAGTAGGAGATTAGCATTTAAAGCCTCCGTTAACTGCCTCTGTTTATATCATTCTAACTACTGTTTCCCCCTTCTGCGATTGTAGCCATGAGCACGCATACATATTTAATCAGTTTCTCTGTCCATTTCATCTCATTCAATTATCCAATGTTAAACCGTGTTGCCACTTTAGTAGAGCTGCACTGATACATATTTAATCAGCCCCCACCATACAGGATGCAGAGGATGGGCTCAGGAACGTCAGTCTCACCACGGTTATTATAGCAAGCTCTCCCCAGAGCACAGCAGGAGGTTCTGCAGGGCAGGAATACAGGGCTGCTGCTTTGTACTCTGAAGATTAAAGCTAGAATTGATTTGAAATCTGTATAGTATAATTGAAGTACAATACGCAACTAATGTTTATGCTGTAATTTGCATTCATATCTTCTGAGAAAGTGATGTCAGTTGGTATTACAACATGGATGATCTTATTGCCTTAGACCATAGACAGGGTGAGGCCTGGAGAAGCAACTACAAATAATAGGGCCATAGCATACACCCTTCAAGAAAGGGCTCGCAAATCATAGCATCAGGTCCACAACAACAGCTTGGAATCTAAGACCAAACGCAAGAAAGACAAAATCACAGTGCCTATCCGAACAAAAGTATTAGACTATTGTAAAATTTGGGTAAATGGATCCAACAGGGTCATCATCTATATGAAGACCTACCCTTGCAATACAAGAATATAATTTCAAGCAAACTTAGTAAATATCCCTGTATGAAGAACTTTGACCCCAATAAATCCATAGAAATTCCTCTTGAAATGAGGCAAATTCTTAACAAACATAATCATAAGAGGAAAGGAATCTCCCTTATGTATGAACTACTAACATCATATTCAATTAATAATAAAAACTCTCATATGATAAAATGGGAAGAAGATTTAAGTCAAGAATTTTCTTGGAACCAATGGCAGAAAGCCATACAGATATCTAGCAGAGCTTCCTCTTGTGTAGAACATCGGGACAACACTCAGAAAATTTTAAATAGATGGTACCTGACACCATATAAATTATAAAAAATATACCCTACCTCCTCCCTTATATGCTGGAGATGCAACAAAGAAGTTGGCAACCTCCTCCACACATTATGGAGTCACAAAAACCTTCACAGTTTCTGGAAATCGGTTTCCACCTTCATGTCCAACCTCACTGGCAACCTAATTAAACTTACTCCTGCTATGGCTCTATTGGGTATACATTTTGATAACTACCCCTTAATATACAGAATGATCATGGCCCATATAATAATAACGGCAAGACTTACTATAACCAGTTTGTGGAAATCCACTGAAGCACCCAATCTTTCTAATGTAATCTCTAGATTAAACATTCAAGCACAATTTGAACAAATGGTAGTATATAAAAATTACTGCACTATTACATTTAAAAACAAATGGCAAGCCTGGCTATCTCATCCTAGAGCTTCTAAATACCTAAAAGATTGTAACCTTTAATAGTTCAGATGAGTTTGATATAACTTTCTTTATAATATGAGATTCAGATGTAGTTCATTATTTATCACTAAGTTCCTAGATCCTTGTTGATAATATTAAATTGTTGGTCAGCCCCTCCTTACAGTTTGATCCCATCTGGGATAAGCCGGATCTGACTAACAAACAGTTATCAATACATATTATCCTTTTTCTGTTGTACCTTGGTTTGTTTCTTTACACATGATGTGTTTAACAAGTATTATGGGCAATCCCTAGAGCAGGCATCCTCATACTACGGCCCTCCAGCTGTTGCGGAACTACACATCCCATGAGGCATTGTAAAACTCTGACATTCAGAGACATGACTAGGCATGATGGAAATTGTAGTTCCTGAACAACTGGAGGGCCATAGTTTGAGAACCCCTGCCCTAGAGGAATTAGAGGGGAAATATTACAGTGGGAATGCCTGTTCTGGTGACAACTTTCTAACTCACTTTGGAAAGTTTCATACACCCTAGTGTTCTTTCTGAGGTTGCTAGGGATTGTTTAAACAGAAAGCAATGGATAATTAATCTCCCACGTATATTGACAACCGAACCAATACAGGGAGGCAGTTTTCTACTAGGCACGAGTCTAATGAGTCACTTCCATACTTCCAAATGTTTTTTTTTCGATGTGTAGAGAAGGGAGATGCCCTGTATATTAAATATGGTCAGTATGCCACATCTGTTACTATTTTAGTTAAAACTCTCAAGAACATAGTGATCTTGTACCATGAAGTGTAAGTTGGATTATTTTAGTAGGGGATCCCCAGAGACCTGAAAGTTGTTTCAAAGGTTCAGAAAAGCTGCTCTATTATATACAAAATTTACAAAAATGTTTTGTCTACAAACATACGGTATGTTAGTAATAATGGCATTCCATCTTCAGCCATCTTGATTGGCCTGGCAGGGATGACATAAGTCCCACATATACATACGGAGTTCTTTCATTCTGACACCCGGCAGATTGTACACTGAGCTGAGCAGGTACATCGCAGTCTACAGTTTAAAAGTTTGTGAGTAGAAAGGTAAGAGTCCTTTAGACCCCTTTTACACTGAGACAGTTTTCAGGCATTTTAGTGCTAAAAATAGTGCCTGAAAAGCACCTGAAAACTGCCTCCCATTCTCATTTGAATGAGTGCTTTCACACTCGGGCGGTGTGCTAGCGGGACGTCAGAAAAAGTCCTGAAAGCAGCATCTTTGGGGCACGTTTGAAGTGCTATAAATAGCGCTCCAAAAATGCCTCGGCCTATTGAAATGAATGATAGGAAAAGGGGAGATGGTTTCAATTCCCCCTTTTCCTGATGGGACAGCGGCAGGAGAGGCAGTTTCAAGCCTGCCCTGGGAGCGTCCTTCTCTGTGGGGAGACTTCTAGTAGGTCACGTGGCCTAGGTGAGGGAAAACAGGTGACCCTTGCCAGTTCACGTGTTTTTAGGGTCTTAGAAGGTTCTACAACCTCCCTTGGGGAACTATATAAAGGGGTTCCGTCAAAGCAGGCTCATTCGCCTCAGAAGACGGGACTGTGGGGCTCCAGGAGGCTCACTCCATGGGCAAGCAGTGTCTTCTGAGGCAAGAAGAAGAGCCCTCAGCGGCCCCTGATAGAGAGGGCAGGTGAAGACATCGGCAAAGACTGGGTTCGGTGGTGCCTTGACTTACCCAGGACGTCGGGTCAAGACGCTCCGGTGGGAGCTACATTGGTCACTGATTTAGGAGTAGCGGTGGCAGAAGATAGAAGATTGGGTGAAGAGGAGTTTGTCTGGGAGCCCATGCTGCCACCACCACTGCCGGAAGAGGATGAGGCGAAGCTGTCTGAAGAGGATCCGAGTCAGCTGAGGGGCAGAGTCATCTCCAGCTCTAGAAGTGGGCCGGCGAAGAAGAGGCGCATTCTGTGCCAAAGGCACTCCCGTCATCCACCTCGGCCAGCAAGGGAGAGAAGCGATGGAGTGGCCGTCAGCTTGCAGGCCTGGCCCTAGTAGAGGCACAGCCAGGATTACAGCAGGTGGAGGAGCCGGCACATTGCAGCCACCTATAAGGCAGCCCGGATTCGCATCTCCTAGGCAACGGATGTCAACAAGCGGGAAGCAGAGGTGGGAGTCCAGCTTCAGCTGCAACAGCCACAGCTCCGGAGGCACAACCAGGTGGAGGGAGTGGTTTCTCCATCCCTGTCATTGGCCCCCCTTTACAACCAGTGTGTCAAGTACAACAAGGTGTTGGTGAGGCACTATCTAATGCTTTGTTAAATAACATTTCAGACCTTCTTACAAAATTGTCAGAAGATATTAGTGCAGTTAAGCAGCAGTCACAAGTTTTATCAGTTCCTATGAATTAGCATAGGGAATTCTCAGGTGCTGAGGTATGGGTGTCATCTAGTGGTTGTCCTACTAAAGACGCCCAGTAATCACAAGCTAGCTCAAATCAAGTTCTTTCTAATTTTCAAATAGTCAGGTCTCAGAACATTCCTGAGGCTTGTTTAAAAGAGTCTATTTCTTGCGAAGTCTCTCCTTTAGGATATCACTTATCTTTACCAATTAAGGAGAAGATTTGGCGCGGCAAGTTCATTGATATTTTGTCTTTGCTCAGCCAAAGATTTTCTATCTAAATCGGATAAAAGAGAGGACACAGTAGAAGAGTATAGGAAAAGACCTGTTACTAGGTCTTTTAATAATTGGTTGCCAGCATTTTGCATTTTTTCTGGAGTTTTATGTGAGAAATTTCCTGAAAAAAGTGTTTGTGGGTACTATGGTATAATTATGATGAGGCCGTTCATCAGAAACTTTCGGTCCATTCTGCACTGAAATGAGGAGTCAAGGATGTAGGACTTTGGCTCAATCTTTTTCTCCCTCAAAGGCCGAATTATAATAAGCAAACCCCTAAGTGCTAAAAAATGTCACCAGCTAACCAACAACGAGGAACCGTTCAAAAAAGCATCAACCCCAGTGAATTGGCGAGACATGCTTGCATGGCTCAAGGTGTTTCCAGACAAGTTGATGGCCCAGTTGTTAATTGAAGGTTTTCGGGATGGTTTTATGTTACCTATTTTCTCCGGTACGGGCTGTACTTTGGTAGACCATTTAAGGTCAGTGGATAGTTTAGCTGAGGTAGTTTTAGAAAAAATCAATAAGGAAATTAGTGAAGGCAAAATGGAGGGTCCTTTCAGTTCCCTGCCATTTAAAAATGTTAGGATTTCCCTTATAGGCATTGTACCAAAAAAAAAAAAAATTGTTAATTCACCATCTTTCTTTTCCAAAAGGTACATCCCTTAATGATCAAATTGATGATAATTTAGCTTCCGTTAATTCTTCTTCTTTTGAAGACGCACTGCTGAAATTAAGGCAGTTGGGAAAAGGGGCTCTTTTAGCTAAAACGACATTAAGTTTGCCTTTCGTCTTCTTCCTATCAATCCTTCTTGCTTTAATTCTTTAGGTTTTTTATTTCAGGGGAATTTTTACTTCGATAAATGTCTTCCAATGGGATGCTCTCTGTCTTGTTTTTATTTTGAGTTGTTTTCCTCCTTTTTAGAATGGGTCATTATTAGTGTTGAGCGAACCCGGACTGTAACGTTCGGGTCCGTACCGAACTTTAGGGTGTCCGTGGCACGGACCCGGACCCGGACATTTCAAAAATCGTTCGGGTTCGGTCCGGGGTTCTGCTATTTTACTCCACGTGTTGAGAAGCTGCAGGGCAGCCAATCAACAAGCGTTTCACTGGTTTGCCCTTAGAAGCCATCACAGCCATGCCTACTAATGGCATGGCTGTGATTGGCCGGTGCATCATGTGACCCAGCCTCTTTATAAGCTGGAGTCACAGTGCTGCAGTCACATGCTCCTTGGGTTAGTATAGGGAAAGGTAGCTGACGGCGTGAGGGACAGATTTTAGCCATTTTAAGACCTGATCCTGCATCCTGAGATAGATTACTTTACTACTGCTGTCTGTGCTGTTGCTCTGAGGACAGATAGCAGAAATTAGAGATTTCACATACCGCT
>BLSH010077676.1:172805-187925 GCA_018402905.1 Glandirana rugosa | reverse complement strand
CTTTATCGGTTTTCTGGATTTTCTTTGAAGTAGAGGAAATTTGTGTGGAAAAAAAAACACTTAGTAATGGTAATGGTTGTTGTTACTGGATTAAAACGAATAAAAAGTCGTCCATTAGATTTGAGGTAATCGGATCATAGTTAGCACTACGAATTATTAAGGTCCGTTCACCTGTCGGTCTGTCAAAAAAGTTTTCGGTTTCCCTATGGTTTGACTCTTGTCTATGATTTTTTATAAAGATTAATGTTTCTCGTTAGTCTTCTTAGTCGGCCTGGATTTTTATTTTTTAGTAGATTTATCATATACTATTTAACACTGGATCTACGAACGTATTGTCCGTGCGATCGTTCGGGTTACGTCCGGACCCGGACCCGGACTTTGTCCCGAAGTTCGGACGGACCAGCAGAACCCGAACTTCCAGGTGTTCGCTCAACTCTAGTCATTATGCAAGCATCTAGGTCACAATTTATCATATACTATTTAGATGATTTTTTATTTTTAGGTCCGGCTGATTCTTCTGATTGCTCTTTGTAATTAGAAATATTTTTTAGTATCTGTTCTCAGTTTGGTATCCCTTTGGCTTTTGAAAAAACTGTCTGGCTGTCCACTTGCCTGGAATTATTAAGCATCACGATTGATACTAGGCTAATGGAGTTTAGATTACCTGCTGAAAAATAAGCAAAATTAGGTCATTGTTGTTGGTAATGGTAATGATTCACAAAAAAAAAGGTGTGTTTAAAGGAGATGAAGTTTCTTTTAGGTCTTTTGGCTATTTCCTCGAGAATTATGCCCGTTGGCAAGATTTTCTCTAGAAGGCTATATTTGGCAATCTCAGGACTAACGTCCCCATTTTCTCATGTCAGAGTTACACATGACATGAGATAAGACTTATTAGTTTGGCTGAATCTTCACTGACTCTGCTAGATCTTGTGGTTTTGCAGTGATCTGGCAAACACATTGGTGTGCTGATCGTTGGAGGGCTAGCTTGCAGAAGAAAGGTTATCTTAAAAATATAGTTTTATTAGAATTATGTCCTATCATAGTAGCTTTAGAAGGTTGGGATCATTACTTTAGGAATAAGAGAATACTGATTAGAACCGATAACAAAGGAGTGATGTTTGCCATTAATTGTTTAACATCTAAATCTCCACAGGTGATTGTGCTTCTTCACCATATGATTTTCAAATGTCTCACTCTAAATATTTGTTTGAAAGCAATTCATGTGGCAGAAAAGAACAATGAATTGGCAGATGTGTTATCTTGCCTGCAGATGGAGCGTTTTTTCCAGCTATTTCCAGATGTGGACCAGGTAGGGATGCCACGTCCAATTTTTTTTATGGGACCTTCTCTAAGGTCAATAACTGATTGTATAAAGAATTCTGTAGCACCTACAACTTGGGCTGGATATCTATCAGCCTGGTTACTTTGGCTTTTGAACCTAGTATTTATTTTTCAGAGGGTTTAGTTCTGTTATTTCTGTATTTTTTATTTAAGCGTCAATACACTTGGGTGCATGTACAGAAGACCCTGTCGGGTGTTTAGTTTTTTCTCAAATTAAATAACTTACCTTCTTGTGTACAATTTTTTTCGTCCAAGTTAGCTTTAAAAGGATACAAGAAAAATAATTTTAAGACTGACAATAACTTAAACCTATAACTTCTGAGATTCTTATGGGTCTTTGTTCCATAACAAGTCAAGTATGTTTTTCTGATTTTGAGTCAATAATATTTAAGACTTCTTTCTCAGTTATGTTTTTTGCAGCTCTTAGGATTTTGGAGCTGATTGGAATTCAAGCTGACATTGTAGGAACGGACTAAATGGGGAAAGGTCAATGGATACATATTTACCCTTGTAGTGGCTCTCCCATTTACCCAGTACAGCTATTAAAGGATCACTTACAATGCAGACCTCAGGCTAGTTTTAAATTTTTATTCATGAATCAGGTAGCCCTCTTACTACATATCATGTGTCAGTGTTTTTAAAAAATGTTTGAAATGTTTAAATTTACACAATTCTTATTTCACTTCTCATTCCTTTTGAATCGGGGCAGCCACTGAAGCATTAATATTAGGTTTGGATGAGAACATCATTGAAAAAGTGGGTAGGTGGAAGTCTAGAAGTTACTTATTATATATCCGTCCTTATAATTCTGTTTGATTCATTTCAGGTAAACCACGGGTTGTATGGATCATTGGACATTCGTACATCTTCTGGGCTCGTTGGTGGGCTAATAACAGGGCTTATTGTGAAAACCTAGTTTTAGATCCAAGTAAATTTACAGTTTGTTGGGGTGGTAAGAGAGGAATGGTGTGGTCTGACTTATTTGGTGAAATATGCAGGCTGCGCCAGCATTTTCCTTCACCAGATATTTTAATTGTGCATTTGGGTGGGAATGATATTGGGCACAGAAAAACCATGGATCTTATTTTTAAGATACAAGATGATCTCTAAAGGCTTCATCTTTGTTTGCCCAATACCATAATAGTTTTTTCCGAAGTGATTCAACGACTTAAGTGGCTATATCTCCCTTTGTTGCGCCCTTTGGAGAAAATCAGAACAAGCTTGAAAGGAGCAGTTGCTAAATATTTACAGGGCTTAGACATATTAGCATTTAGGCATGTAGAATTGGAAGGTGGTATTGAAGGACTTTATAGAAATGATAGTATCCATCTTTTTGAAATTGGAACAGATATATTTAACGCAGACTTAAATTCTTGTGTTGAAATGGCCACGGTACAGGGTTTTTGTGACAGGTGGATTTAATCCACCTGTCTTTTGGAAATTTATTGATGTTTAAATATTTTTATACAACCTGAGCCATAGTGGCTAGGTTGTTTCATGGTGTTTTGTGAAGTTATGAATTTCAAACCAATAATAAATGTTTATTCCACTATTTTATCTGCATGTTAATTTATTTAATTATTAGGTATTTATTTATTAAGGGTTCCGGCCTGCTGTCC
This sequence comes from Glandirana rugosa, assembly GCA_018402905.1. Taxonomy (NCBI): domain Eukaryota; kingdom Metazoa; phylum Chordata; class Amphibia; order Anura; family Ranidae; genus Glandirana; species Glandirana rugosa. The sequence goes on along the minus strand of BLSH010077676.1, from coordinate 184,965 downwards.
CATCATAGGAAAAGAGGGAGATGGTTTCAATTCCCCCTTTTCCTCATGGGACAGCATCAGGAGAGGCAGTTTCAAGCCTCCCCTGGGAGTGTGCTGCTCTGTGGGGAGACTTCTAGTAGGTCACGTGGCCTAGGTGAGGGAAAACAGGTGACTCTTGCCAGGTGACGTGTTTTTTGGACCTTAGAAGGTTCTAGAACCCCCCTTGGGGGATTATATGAAGGGGTTATATCGAAGCAGGCTCATTTGCCTCAGAAGACGGGGCTGTGGTGCTCCCCCCCCCCCCCGTTTTTCCCTTTTGTTGCAGCTGTTGTTATGTGGTAGTGTTACGTTTGCTTTTCACAAAGGGGGACAAGTGATATAATAAGTTATAAAGTGATATATTTAATTTAATAAATATGAATATTATGTAAGTTTTGTTTAGATTGTTGAATGTTTAAATACATTTATACAGCCTGAGCCATAGTGGCTAGGTTGTTTCATGGTGTTTTGTGAATTTATCTTTGATGTTATTAATACAATTATTAATTTTAAACCATTAATAAAGGGACGTGCCCATATTTATTCCAACATTTTGTCTGCGTGTTAATTTATTTAATTATTAGGTATTTATTTAACAAGGGTTCCTTCCTGCTGTCCCATGGGCAGCGATTCCAAAGCGCCTTAAAAGAGCTTTAAAAGCGTCGCAAAACGGGTCTTTTTTAGCTTCTTTTAAGGTCACGTGGCCACGTGACCTTAAAAAAAAGCACCCAAAAAGCGCCGCTAAAACGCAGCTAACGCTCCGCAAAAAACTGACTGTTTTAGCAGCACTTCAGTGTGAAAGGGGTCTTTTAGCACAAGAGGCATAGTGGGGGTTAATCTACTAAAGGCAAATAGACTGTGCACTTTGCAAAGAAAGTTTAGTAAATGAGGTAAAGTTTCACTTTGCAAAGAATACCCAATCACGTGCAAAGGAAGATTAAAAAAAACAAAACATAATTTTTGCTTGCACATGATTGGCTAATGGAAGTTGGCAGAGCTTCTGGTTATTTACTAAGCTCTGGAGTTACTGCACTTGCAGAGTGCAACTGTACTTTGCAAAGTACACAGTCTACTTGCCTTTAGTAAATCAAACCCCAGCATGTCTATTCTGAAATAACATAAACCAATGTTCTTGTAAATTTCTGAATTCAAACTAAAGTTCTGCTTTAATCAGTTTGTTGGGTAGGTGCAGCATGGTGTGGAAGGCAGTAAACACACAAAGTTTCAATTTTCAAAGAACTGTGTATTGAAACAGCAAGTTAACAGCACAAATAGGCCTGGCGAGGAGGCTGCAGTGCCACTTACAACTGTGCAGCAATTGACAGCGGTCAAAAGATCCGCCACAAGGAGCAAAGTGCGGCTTGGCTAGTCCAACCCAAAAGGGAAGCTTCCAGGAAAAGTAGACCTAAGCCCCACTCTCTCCCTATTGCTGGCACTGTCAGATGGGGAATCTGTCCCTACCCTATCCACTTGCATAAAGCACACCAAACTCAAGGGTTAGAATTTTAAATATTTTCTGTTAAACCAGGGTTACATAGGGCATGTGCATCCAACCAGACCTTGACCGAGGTAAGCATCCAGTTTCTCTTAACCTTTTCTTCCACCTGCATTGCCGCTATGGCAGAGCATCACAAGCAGTGGAAAATATAGACTGCATCTGCCTGCAAGTTTGTAACCCTACTGTAACTAAATCTATCCCACATCAATGTTGCTCCTTTGGATGTCAGAAATCAGTAACAGATAGATTTTACAAATGTATCTGCATTCTCAGGCTATGCTCTATCATTATATAAGGGTTGAGTAGTAAGGCCTTCAACTATTAATATGAGGAAGTGGGGGAGGTATTCTATTTCTGGCCGTGGAGGAAGAAACATGATGGTTGATCCCGGGAATATCCATTTGCTTACTGGGGGATGAGGAAGGCATTTACTGGGCCATGCTTTATAGGGTTTTCCATTCATTTTTTTTTTTGTTGAACTAGATGTTTGTGTCTTTTTTCAACTTGACAAATGATGTAACTATATAAATGGACAGCCCCCTTCTGTCCCTTATTTTTTGCATCATAGGGAAAGGGTACTAGACTGGGCCATGCCCTGTGCCAGCTATAGCTATTGGCCCATCCCTGTCGATGTGTCTTAAGTGCAACACACAGTGAGATAATTGCCTACCCCTGGTAGAGTTGACATTTGCTTTAGCAAATTTCTCCCTCAGCTGACTGTGTATAGTGTATACAGCAAATATGTGAATTGCAAAGAACACAAGATCTTTCATTGTATTGCGAGCATCTTTTTATGAAACATAGGGCTTTGAAGGTCTTCTTACTGCATTTTAATCACTAGTAGTTAAAGTGGTTGCATCATGTACCGTTACAAGACAAACATATGAGCACCCTAAGTATTCATCATAATAGTACCTATATAACATAAAACACATCAATCATGATATGGATAAAGCAGTGAATATAACTTTCACCAGTCACTGTTTTTTTTAAAACACATGCACCAGGAAGATACAACCACAGTGAATGTTTGTTGAAAGTCACATTCAAAGCTTTATAAATATTCCATTGCTTTAAAAATAATTTTTCCAAGGGAAACATGGAAGATGCCGTTGTTTGTTGGTTGGGTGTAATGCTTTGAATCAGCACTTTGAAGCAAGGCTTTGAATCAGGACTCCAACAGGTGAATGGAGTAGCAGGGCACTGCAGGGAAGGCGAGTATCAGTTGGTTGGCTTTCTTCTCTTAAGGAAACCTGTTACTTTGTCCTAAATAGGTAAAATGACAGATTCTCTATGATATGAGTTCTATGTATTTGCTACAGCTAGATTTTAAAGAGGTCTTCACAGGTGCTCTGGGCAGACATATGCCTTTTGGATTGTGCCATGTGTAAATTCTCTACTCAATGTACTCTGTATATGCAATCTGATTACAATTTCCAAGGATAGTTTATATCTAATTGGTGGCTATGCTGCTTATCTCCTTTGAACTTGGCTGACATTTCCAAAGGGGTTAATCAAAAAGGGAATGGAGAGGAGCAGACTTTTCTGTACCTTATGGAAGGGGTCATACTAGGGGGGCTGCCAAAGACTAACATATTAGAAAGAGCTAAAAGGAAAAGAGCTCAATTACATTGTAAGAAGTTTAAATACAAAAGCACATTTCAAACAGCCAAGTATTGATGTTGCAGATCAAGGTCCAACCTTCCCGGAGACTGATAAGTTCAAAAAAGATTCTTTTTGAAGAGAGTTATTTGGAGAAGTCTTGAATAATCCAATATTTGGACAAAGATCACTAGAAAAAGTTGTTGCTATTTCATCCATAAAAATCTTCTCTCCAGTTTTAACCACATCAGGTCTTAAGGCTAATGTATGTACCGGTATCTTTTACCAAAGGAGGACCAAAAATCTTTTGCCTGGGCCTTCTTTGGAGCTTTCTACATTCAAACATATGGCATCTTGGAGCTCTAAACAAAGTCAGTATTAGAAGACTTCTCTTTTCCAGATGCTGTGATTGCAGGTCTGAACAGGGAGCATGTAGTTATATACTGTCCAACATGTGACATTGACTGCAGGTCCCGTCTCCTCAAAATATTGAAAAGCTTCCACTTAAGGCCACAAGCCCACATATTTTAGGACCCTGGGCAAATTCCCACCAGCCCAGTCCTCCCCTGTTTTTATGGACCAAAAAAAGTATTCAGGTCAGAAATGGAACTAATGATATGGCAGTAACATCTCTTTTACATATGATAACGAAATTAAGCATATGTTTTTTAACTCCAAAAGTATTTTTTTTTGTATTTGAAAGGAACAGGTCAAAAAAGTTAAAGCCCAACTTAAATCAAAACTTTGTTACTTGTGTTGGATAGAGAGAGTGAAGTGATAGAACCCTTGTCATGTTTTATTATGATCTGTGTTCCAATGGTAGAGATTTTACAGTCTTTCAGTAATGGGAAATCTCTCCAGAAGGAACCCAGACTTCAATTAAATGCTTATATGGTAAAAGGGAAAGGGATAGAACCTCAGGTCATATTATTCATGAGGTAAATTTGTGACTATGTCTTTCTGTCCTATTATGTACTTTCTAATGGTATGCGTTTCTTTATTGTGGGAGTGTATACATTTATTCTCAAAATGTTTTGCAGCCACCAAGACAGGAAGTGAGGTTGTATCTTCCAGATGAGGTAACAGACAGCAATAAAAAATTGAAAAAATGTTGACTCTTCCCAAGTCCATCCAAAAGAAAAAAAAAAGTTGTGTATGGAGTTGGGCCTTAAGAGAGGTCCCGCCTCCAAACTTTGTTATTGGTCTTTTAATGTTATGGGCCACTCCACTAAATGAAAAAGAGGCTCGAGATGGAGAAGGGGTGAATCCAAGATTGACTTTTACAAGCAAAGTTTAAATTTGCATATAAATTCAGCTGACTGCATGTCTGGTCCATTAATCCTTCTTACATCCAGTTTCCACAGATAGTAACCTCTGTTCATGCAGTTTTTCATTATATGCTCAGTTTGAAGGTTTGCTTTTGTGACAGCTTTCTTAAATAGATTTCTAATGCGTTCCAAATGCCATCATCTTGATGCAAGGTGGGTTTTCTTGATGTCTGTGCCGTGTTTCACAGGATTCACTAGATTTGGTCCTGTGACTAACTAAAAATGAATCTGTCAGTGCTTCGAGACTATGCTTCTTCTTACTTGGAATACATCCTAACTTACTTCTGGGTACAGTAATGACTATAATTATTTCTGAATGTTAAAGCTTATACATTTGTCTTCCTACTAAGGCTGCAATAATTTATTCAATCATGAATGCATATTTACTAAAACAACTGATTTGTTTGTAGGCTATTGAGTATATTTATTACAGCAGCGCAAAGTGGAAGGACTATGTGCAATCTGCAGTCACCCATCAAGACCAGTCAGTTTTCACTTTCAACTGTCTTGTTGAATACATCTATATACATTTAAAAGTAAACCTGGCACAAACCATGGCAATTAATGTTGAAAATATGATGAAAGAAATGCGTAAGTAGAAGTTCTGGAAAGCTTGCCCATAAAAATGATCAAGAGGAGGAGAGGACAAGCCTTTCTCCAGGCAATTCTCCAGAGCTCTGGGCAGTTTTTTGCGGGAAGAAGCCAAGCCACCAGTGGCGGCTGGTGCTCAATTTTTTGGGGGGTGGCAGCAAGCAAACCTGCCCCCCTCACTCACACCACCTAAACCACCCCCCCGCGAGAGATGGATGGGAAGGCAGGGGTTTAGAGGCTTTACCATGAGGAGGAAGATGACATGGAGGAAGATGACATGGAGGGCTGCTGCTCCTCGCTCCAAGAGGATGCAGGAAGAGCCGGGGCTTCTCCTCCCAGCCGAACAGGAAGTGGGTCCTGAGTCCCGATTGGCCCGGGAAACCTAAGACTCCTTGGCCAATCGGGTCTCAGGATCCGCATCCTGATTGGCCGGGAGGAGAATCAGGAAGACAATAGCGAATGTTAATTTGCTATGGTCACACAACTGGGTGGGCTCAGGGCGCAGTGCTTTTTTGAAGCCAATTAGAGCCTCAGGCTCTAATCATGTGCCTCAAAGATAAAACCCCATTGTAATCCATGCGTCCGGAACACTGCATGTAGATTAGGGGCCAGGTGCATGGATTGGGGGGCAGGGCCCCTATGCCCCTTATGGACGGGCCATCACTGCAAGCCACATGGACCTGTTGCTGGTGTCTGAGCAAGCACCAGAGAGACTGAGCCTGTGAGGAGACCAGGGTGCCAGTGCTGTGTTCTGCATGCCCAGAGTGCTGATGGACTAAGCCACTGAGAGGTTGTTTTCTGAGCTGGGACCAGAGCAGAAGGGACCTGTTACCGTATGTGTGCCTGCGATAGGATACAACCATAGAGTGTTTGATCGTGAGGACCTGATTGTGGGCACTGAGCCTTCTGAGACAGCTGAGGGTACAAGCAGAGGGTAACGGTTTTGTTGCATACCAGGAGTGGTGAGCAGAATAACTGGGCTTAAACCCTTACTGACTACAGTTAATGCATATAGAGACTGCTCCTTGGTTAGCAGCCCATCAACCATCCATTACATAGTTTTAAAGGGACAGCTTCATGTGTACCCCATTACAGAAGGGTCCCAATGATAGCCAGCTAATACTAACAAGCAGATACCAGGTACTTTGTGGCCACCTCCAGGGGTATCCCTTATCAAGAATGCATACACCTCCTGTTATTAGGGCTGTATGTGTAGTGTGCACTCGAGGACATTTATTTTTGGGTTAAATATTATATTAATGGAGAGGCGCTAAATATAACAATGATTGGAAATAAAACAGCAAAGAGAATTATATCATATATATTGATAAATGAACTAAAGTGAAATAAAATAACACAAACATAAAATAGAATGTAAAATAAAGTATTTATGGAACGCTGTAGAATGCAAAGCGTTCTACCGGTGTGTGACCCCATGTTCCCAGCTGCTGTACATATAGCAGTTATTTTAACTGTAAGTCTACCTCTGTTTTTTTAATCAACTTGCTGATAATACTACATCATGAGGATTATTATTCTTATTATATGTGTGAGCCGATTGATTGCTACCAACTACTGAATGACATACACTATATGGAGATTGAGTTTGCAGTTCACCTTTTAATGAAGGTGAACAGCCATTGCACATGGTGGTGGAGTTTGTCTCTTTTCTTGGATTGAGCACTGGACTATGTGATTGCACATATTTATCTGGTACTGTTTGGAAGCACTATTAAGCATTTCACCAAGAACTTTAATTGTCGTGTTTATTCACTGTTTGCACTGAACTTTTGCAACACCATCTATTGGGGATACTTTGTTTTATATTCTATTTTACATTGGCATTATTTTATTTCACTTTAGTACATTTATTAATATATATGATATAGTTCTCTTTGCTGTTTTATTTGGGAATCATTGTTATATTTAGCGCCGCTCCATTAATATAATATTATACTTTTGATGTATAGATACTACAGGAGTATGATGTGACACTACAGGAGTTGGCAGCTTTATCCATTTTATCACTGTACACATTTTGGTTATTATATTTTTTGATTGATATTCACATTATTAATCATACACTGAGTAACGCATAGGTTCACCCATTTTTATTTTTATTTTTGGGTTATTGCTGATACACTTAGTCTTGTTTGCATCAGTTAAAATTTGGTTTAGCATTGCTGCAGCCCGGTTTATTGCCATATTATTGGTCAGTGTTCACGGCATCTTTAAATATGTCTATCAGTGACAGTGACTGCACTGTCTAACTTGCCATGCCATAATACATCTTATCTATACCATGTTGCTTATGGCCTATTTTCTGTGTATTATATTAGAGTGGTAGCATACTAACACTTAAGTTGCACAGGTGTGAGCAGCTTCCAACTTACAACCAGGTATGTCAGTGGAGGCTGAGTATGTTAAAGAGTTGTGGCAGAACAGAGAACCCATTATATCAAGTGGCTCCTTTGGGGGTAAGCTCCACATTTCCATAAACCTAACTCTCCTAAAGAACAGAAAAGGAAGTATCATGAATGCTTGTCCTTGAAGCTGTATGAAAAAGCCCTCTCCTCACTGTGCATTCTTTTTTTTTTATTACATTTTGGCATTGGCCCAGCTATGCCTTAGTTTTTTAAATACTTTGATTAATGGCACCACAGAAGGGGTGAATTAAATGTAAAGATTTGCCACCAATATATTGGAATGGCATTCAGGGAATTTTTCAGATTTTGCAAATTTTGAGGCCATTTCACAAAACTGGCCATGAATTGAACCTGGGCAGGTTCGCATATCCCTAATTAAGAAGCAGTTTGGAAATTTTACATGGAAACTGTGTGTTTTCTATTTCCACCCACATGTCACACACATGGAAACTGGCAGTCAGCAGATGACAGATTGGTCTGATATGTATTGTTTTAACTTTCCTTATAATATAACAGCAGGGAGTTTGGAAACTATTGAGTATACTACATGTATTTGTATCGTTTGTCAACAAGTGGAAGCAGAAATCTCTTCTAAATACATGCCATTTATATGATGATGCTTTTCTCAAAAGGGTTATATGTAAAGAGAACCAGTCACAAATAGGCCTAAGCAGGAATCTGAAAATTCTGTCTTAAATTATTATACTTGTGTGGGCTTTGTATGGAATGTTGAAGCTTACATTTGTTTAGACCATTGTAAGGGATATGTTGAATTGTATCTATAGACCAAACATCTTTTTTTTTTCATTTCTTGTTCCAAAGACACAACAGGAAGAGAGAGAAAATCTCTATAAATTGGACAGAAATCATCTGACTGTTGAAGCTGGAAAAGTTTTCCCCATTTGCCCCGCTCTCCTGGGACAGACAATGATAAAATCTGATAAAAGTTGTAACCTTTTCCAGCCTATATAGAAATTTAAAAAACTTTGGCTATAGATAGACTTCAACTTTTTTTTAAAATATGATTTATTATTATATTATATTATATGTAATTGTCCACATACAGTATCTCACACTTGTGTAAAGATTTTATTATATCTTTTTCATGTGACAACTCTGAAGAAATGACACTTTGCTACAATGTAAAGTAGTGAGTGTACAGCTTGTATAACAGTGTAAATTTGCTGTCCCCTCAAAATAACTCAACACACAGCCATTAATGTCTAAACTGCTGGCAACAAAAGTGAGTACACCCCTAAGTAAAAATGTCACAATTGGGCCCAATTAGCCATTTTCCCTCCCTGGTGTCATGTGACTCATTAGTGTTACAAGGTCTCAGGTGTGAATGGGGAGCAGGTGTGTTAAATTTGGTGTTATCGCTCTCACTCTCTCATACTGCTCACTTGATGTTCAACATGACACCTCATGGCAAAGAACTCTCTGAGGATCTGAAAAAAGAATTGTTGCTCTACATAAAGATGGCCTAGGATATAAGAAGACTGCCAAGACCCTGAAACTGAGCTGCAGCATGGTGGCCAAGACAATACCGTGGTTTAACAGGACAGGTTCCACACAGAACAGCCCTCGCCGTGGTCAACCAAAGAGGTTAAGTGCACATGCTCAGCGTCATATCCAGAGGTTGTCTTTGGGTTATAGACATATGAGTACTGCCAGCATTGCTGCAGAGGTTGACGGGGTGGGGTGGTCAGCCTGTCAGTGCTCAGACCATATGCCGCACACTGCATCAAATTGATCTGCATGGCTGTCGCCCCAGAAGGAAGCCTCTTCTAAGAGGATGCACAAGAAAGCCTGAAAACAGTTTGCTGAAGACAAGCAGACTAATGGATTACTGGAACCATGTCCTGTGATCTGATGTGACCAAGATAAAATTATTTGGTTTGGATGGTGTCAAGCATGTGTGGCAGCAACCAGGTGAGGAGTACAAAGACAAGTGTGTCTTGCCCACATTCAAGCTAGGTGGTGGGAGTGTCATGGTCTGGGGCTGCATGAGTGCTGCCGGCACTGGGGAGCTACAGTTCATTGAGGGAACCATGAATGCCAACATGTACTGTGACATACTGAAGCAGAGCATGATCTTACAGGGCAGTATTCCGACATGATAACGACCCCAAACACACCTCCAAGACAACCACTGCCTTGCTAAAGAAGCTGAGGGTAAAGGTGATGGACTGGTCAAGCATGTCTCCAGACCTAAACCCTATTGATCATCTGTGGGGCATCTACAAATGGAAGGTGGAGGAGCGCAAGGTCTCTAACAACCACCAGCTCTGTGATGTCATCATGAAGGAGTGGAAGAGGACTCCAGTGGCAACCTGTGAAGCTCTGGTGAACTCCATGCCCATGTACAATAATGGTGGCCACACAAAATATTGACACTTTGAGCCCAATTTGGACATTTTCACTTAGGGGTGTACTCACTTTTGTTGCCAGCGGTTTAGGCATTAATGGCTGTGTGTTGAGTTATTTTGAGGGGACAGCATATTTATACTGTTATACCAGCTGTACACTCACTACTTTACATTGTAGCAAAGTGTAATTTCTTCAGTGTTGTCACATGAAAAGATAGAATAAAATATTTACAAAAATGTGAGGGGTGTACTCACTTTTGGTAGATACTCTATATCAGTTTTCTGATACTTTGTTCTGTGTCTTTGACAGACTGAAAATGTACCAGTGATATTTTGATGTCTTTTTGTTTGCAGGCAACAGGTTCCTTTAAAACGAAAAACTGTGGCATCACTACTAAACCTGCAGTAAACGTGAAAGTAGGACACCATCAGGATTGTGTGACACAGAAGCGTATTAATTTATCTCAAGAGCACCGTAAAGGCTCGCTGAAGGCTCCTGGGTGTGTGGGCGGGGGTTAACACTAGGCCAGGCTACAAAGCTCAGCTAGGCATTTGTTATAATGGCATACAGTACAAAACTGTATATGTTTATTGGATATCAGCGGGAAAGAACAGGATGCCTCCCGATCAAGCAGAAAACTAGAGTTGGGAATTGCACGCACAGATCACTGAACATTCTTCATTCCCCTCAGTATCTGATTAACTCTTCAGCACATCAATTCCACCAGCCAAACTTCCATAAACCAAATAATGTGCAGGCTAAGACCATCTACTGGCACATAAAGACTTTCAGTACTCGAAGCTTACAGAATTTAGTAGTTATTTTTATTTAATTGCTTAGAGCATCTTCTTCGGCTGTGTGTGCGCCCAGTGTTTCCAAACGGTGTAAGGTCAGTTAAAGCAGAAAGGAAGAGTTGTCATGGAAACAGGGTCACAGACATGCAATGATGTCATCCACTGTGTGCCCTGTGTATCCCTAAATGACTCAAACACATCGGAGCACAAAAACTACAGAACCTGATATATTAAAAAGGGAAATAATCCCTATGCACAGTATTTTATTTTACAGCGTTAAAAGATGACGCAGCCCTTTAAAGCGAGCACAAACCATTCACATCAGATTCAGCCCTATCGGGGTTTACGCTCTAATGTCCTTAAATGATAAGTGCACTTTCAGACAAAGTGCCAGTATACTTTTTGCCTCTATGACATGACCTAAACCATCACACCCTTCCCTTTCACAGAATTATACTTACTGAGATCCGATGACCCCTGCCTCCAATGATTCTTTACATCCTGGCTGCGCCTGCGCATTACAGCCCCATAGACGTCTACTGGACTGTCTCTTGTGTCTCCAGCCTTAAAATGGAGGTAAACCCTCCTATAATTTTCAGCAAAAGAAGCTGCCATCTTGACCTCTGTTTAACCACTTGCTGACCGCCGACCGGCGTCTCACGGCGACAAAGTGGCTCGATAACGTAAACCTCCGTCATATGACAGCAGCTGCCATATCCCGCACTGTGAGCGCGCGCGCCGCCGGAGGCGCGCTCGTGCGCTCACTGTGTCCGGGGGGCCAGGGAGTGGGTAGGGCGGACTCGATCACTACCTGCGATGGCCCCCCGCAGTGAAAGAACGGAGGTCCGTGTAAGTAAACAGGCTTGGTCACGGCTTGGTCACGTTATTTCCGTTTTTTTTTTGCGTCACTTCCAGTTTTGGAGTTCAGCGCTGTGTAACGCACAGCTAGGAGGAAGGAAGGAGCTCCCTCCTTCCTCAAGCAGGTGATTCCTGCTCAGCCAGCCAGCTACTATATGCAGTGACTGCCCCACAGCAATCACTGCACTTTCGCTTTGGAAGTTTTTATTTGTGTTTGTTTTATCCAATAAACCCCATTGTTTGAAACGTACTTCACCATCAAGGATCCCCGTCCTTTTCCTTCCTTTATTTTTATCTGATCCCCATTTTTTGAGCCGGATACTGAGGGAAGATTCCAGTATACAGGCATCTTGATCGAGGACACAACCACAGGAGAAACATACCAGGACCCAACAAGGAGGACCAAAAGACCCCATTTACCAAGGCGTGTACCCCTGCAGGGGTATGAAACATCTGGTAAGTGCGGGAACATACGGGAGAGCACGCGTGGAAGTCACCTTACTACCTTGAATAAGCACGGAAGTCACTTTTTATTTATACACCAAAAGGATTACTCACAGAAGGATCACTGTGTTTTGTTCAAATAAAGATATGGAAAGAGTTGTAATCGCATAGCAGAAAGATACTGATTCTGAAACACCAATACCTATTGCAGCATGAATTAGCGCAATCGGA
>BLSH010077676.1:150625-172493 GCA_018402905.1 Glandirana rugosa | reverse complement strand
CTTAAGTAAAGACCCCAAAAATAAAAAAAAAATAAAAAATGATCATTACCGCCGCTAGACACTAATAATCGTCTTGACGCTATAACGTCGTCTGTACAGCCTGGTAAAACTGTGGAAAAACCCTGGTAACCGTAAATATGTCGCTAAGGGTCCTCTTAGGAGGAAACATACAGGAAGGCAGCAGTCTCACTGTGTACATTCATAATATTTTTGATTAATTTTCACTAATCCTAAGCGCAGGTACACTGTCTATATAAACACGGATCTCCGTTCTGACAGAGGGGGAAGGGCTGTGATCACAGGCTTCCTGTATATAGAAGCCGTGATCACTCCCCTCCCCCTGCCAGCCCAGCCCACACACAGTTAGAACACGCCCAGGGAACACAGTTAACCCTTAAAGCGCCCTCTCCAGATTAACCCCTTCACTGCCAATGGCATTTACACAGTAATCAGTGCATTTTTATAGCACTGATCGCTGTATAAATGCCAATGGTCCCAAAAAGGTGTCAAAATGGTCCGACATGTCTGCTGCAATATCGCAGTTCTGCTAATAATCACAGATCGCCGCCATTACTAGTAAAAAATAAAAAAAAAATAAAAACCCCAGAAATGAATTCTCATCATCCGTAAACGCGGCAAACCAATCAATAAACGCCGATTGCGATTTTTTTTACCAAAAATGTGAGGAAGAATATAAATCAGCCAAAACCGATGGAAAAAAATGTTTTTTTATATATATTTTTTGGATTTGTATTTTAGCAAAAAGTAAGAAATTTGTGTTTTTTTTGCAAAATTGTCGCTCTTCTTTTGTTTATAGCGGTGATAAGAAATGATGCAGAGGTGATCAAATACCATCAAAAGAAAGTTCTATTTGTGGGACGCAAATTTTGATTGGGTACAACGTCGCAAGCCCGTGCAATTGTCAGTTAAAGCGACGCAGTGCCGAATAGCAAAAAGTGCTCTGGTCCTAAAGTGGGAAATCCTTACGGGGCTGAAGTGGTTAATCTTCAACTGCTATGGTGCTGCACATGTGATCAGTTATGACACCAGCCATTGGACAGTTTCACAGTTTGGTTGAAAACACAACCAATGTGACAGTTACATTCCCGACACGTGGTTGAAATGTAACTGTGTTTTACAGTGGGGTTCCACCCACAATTGGAACTTCTGTTTATCGGATTGCCCCTTTCGGGGGGGGAGGGGGGAGCGGATACTTGTCTTTGACAGGTATTCTGTCCCCACTTCCGGGTGACCGGGCCGCGGCGGATTACGTCAGGACCCTCTTCCTCCCTCCTCTGCTGCCAGGCCAGTAGCAGAGCGCAGTGGGGCCTCGTGCATGCGCAGTAGATGCCTGGCGTGAAGCAGTAATGCTTCACTGCCATGTTCCCTTACCCACAATCGGGGTGGCAGCACCCGACAGCTGATGGAAACACCAGCTGCGGTGCCGACATCCCTGGACTCCAGGACAGGTAAGGAAGTAGGAAATCATTGGGGAGATATTGTGGGACTTTACTGATACCGTAAAAAATCACCATAGATATAGTGTATGTAAAAAATTTTTATTGGTTTATATTAAAAAGACCATAAAAAACTATTTCATTACGTTTCTATCCCTTTTGAGTTTCTGCATGATAGTGGGCCAGGCTGACTACGATGGTACTGATAATAGCCAGAATTCTAGTGTTCCACAGTGGCCTTCCTATATAGTAACAACTAGTGTTTGGATTGATATCACCAACTCTATTGACACAACCCAGAGATATAGTTATCATACAATTAGGCCCTTATCGAACCCTGTAGGGGCATATGGTACACAAAGCCGGTGCCTAAGGTCATGCAGTGAAGCTCAATCTTACTGTGGAACACTAGAATTCTGGCTATTATCAGTACCATCTCCCCAATGATTTCCTACGTCTATGCTTAAATTAGGGATGTGGTACCCTTATCTTTGTTGAGGTCCCTGGTAGCCACTCAGTGAGGACCCCAGAACAATCCAAATATCCAGGACAGGTAAGTTTCCTATAATAATAGTATGTGTATGTATGTATGTACAGTATCTCACAAAAGTGAGTACACCCCTCACATTTTTGTAAATATTTTATTTATTTATTATATCTTTTCATGTGACAACACTGAAGAGATTACACTTTGCCAGCGGTTTAGACATTAATGGCTGTGTGTTGAGTTATTTTGAGGGGACAGCAAATTTACACTGTTATACAAGCTGTACACTCACTAATTTACATTGTAGCAAAGTGTAATTTCTTCAGTGTTGTCACATGAAAAGATAGAATAAAATATTTACAAAAATGTGAGGGGTGTATGTGTAGCTGCTGGCTTTTAATTTTTGCAGCTGTGAGCGGACCTCTGCTTTAAACTTTTAAATTGATGGGTTTACTTCCTCTTTAACCACTCCCTGACTGTATAATTTACTTATATGGTGGCAAGGTGGCTTTGCTGCGTTGTATCAAGTATGTAGTACGTGATCCGACACTTCCAGGTAGGACGTACGTATACACAGTGGGAGGTGATCTGTGGGGACCGCAGGCTCGAAGTCCACTCGCACCCGCTGATCCTTAGGGAGACTGCCATCCTGGCTCTTTGCCTATGTAAACAAGGCAGATCACCATTCTGACAAGAGGGAAGTAACAAAGAGATGAGCTCATCACTGTGCTGCTTCTCTTTTCACCATCCAGTATTAAGCTGAAACCAGATTCAATCCCCAGATTAACCGCCCTGGCGGTATGATTATTTCACATATTTTGTGCTGAAATCAGTACCATTATTTTGCATGGAAATTTGGCATTTTATATTGTAGGCCTGTAATTCTTAGGAATAACTCACTTAAATCTGTCCAAACAAGAGTCTAGTAGACATCACGGGTACTATAAAGTTTGAAACACAAAATCATAAATTGTAATATAATAAATAACTATCAAAAATAATAATATAATAGTAATAAAATTTATTCAATAATGTAATTAAATCAAAAACACTGAAATTTGCTCATTTGCAGAATTGTCGCTGTCGTCACTTTCAGTGTCTGATGATAAATGTTCCCAAAAATCAGTATCAGTCAGTTCTGCAAATGATTCTTATTTACTATCGCTGTTTTCTAGCTGATCAAAAACCACTTTTGACGTAAAGGGACACTTTTTGGTTGGCATGGACATTCTCAAGTTTCCAGGCAGAAAGAATGACATATATAATATAAAAATGCATGCAGGGCACTGGACAAACCACTAGGGACAAAGGGGATGTGAAATGATTTCATACAGTAGTGCAATCTTACAGATTACAATGTACTGTATGTGTTATGCGTCTTTTACTTTTTGAATTTGCCGCCAGGCTCCGCCCCCGTGCGACGTGTGCAAGGAACTGAGGCATCGGGCGGAGGACACAGCCCACAGACACATCGTGAGGGCATCGCTGGATCCAGGGGACAAGGAGAGTAACGCTGCCTGGATCCAACAATGCAATCCCGAGTATGGCTCGGGGTTACCGCTCTTGGTACAGAAAATTCACCCCAAGCCACACTCGGGAATACCACCAGGGAGGTTAAAGTGGTTCTAAACCTAAAAAAAACAAAAAAAACCCCTTCAGAGGCATTGCATAGGCATCGCGATGCATACTAGCCCATTATGAAACACCTACCTTAGATCGAAGCTGTTGCAGCGGTCCCTGCACACCGCTGTGACCAGCGACATGTCTCCCGAAGTTATTTCTGGGTTTGCGGGCTCTGGAGCCGCAATGACGTCATGGCACGGGCCCTTAAGAAACGGCACCAGTGGGCTGTTTCTTTGGTGCGCATGTGCTGATGACGTTGGCGCATGAGGATACAGCGAATATCTCCTAAACTGTACAGGTTTAGAAGATATTCATGGTACCTACAAGTAAGCCTTATTATAGGCTTACCTGTAGGTAAAAGTGGTGTGACACAAGGTTTACAACCACTTTAAAGATTAATAATGCAGTAAATGCAGATTTTGCTATTTTATTGAGCTTTTCATTTTTATATTCTTATCTTTGGCTGGATTACGTGATCTGACATTTTTGGGTAGGGGGCAGACTGCTGTGATTATGCACTTGACACCTGCAGATCATCCAGCACAGAGGCAGAGCAGCGGTCTGTCTATGTAAACAAGGCAGATCGCCGTACTCACAGGAGGGAAGGCATGAATCCTGTGCCTCTGCAAAGCAAGGACTAGGATCCATGTCTTCCATTAGTAAAAGCACCTACAACAGTGCACTAAAACACAGGCTAGCAACACAGCTAACCCATTGATTGCCCCTGATGTTTAACCCCTTCCCAGCCAGTGTCATTAGTACAGTGTCAGTGCCTATTTTTAGCACTAATCATTGCATTAGTGTCACTGGTCCCTCGAAAGTGTCAAAAATGTCAGTTAGTGTCCGACTGTCTCGCGCAATATCGCAGTCCCGCTATAAGCCACTAATCGCCACCATTAGTAAAAAAGAAAGAAAGAAATAAAAATATTCCATTGTTTGTAGATGCTATAACTTTTGCGCAAACCATTCAATATACACCTTTTGGGATTTTTTTAACCAAAAATATGTAGCAGATTACATATTGGCCTAAATTTATGAGGGAATTTGATTTTTTCCCAATGTTTTATTGGATACATTTTGTAGCAGAAAGTAAAAAATATATATTTTTTTCAAAATTGTCAGTCTTTTTTTGTTTATATAGCGCAAAAAAATAAAAACAGCAGAGATGATCAATTTCCACCAAAAGAAAGCTCTATTTTTGTGAAAAAAAGGACATAAATATTATATGGGTACATCTCAGCGCTTTATGACCACACAATTGTCTGTTAAAGTAACGCAGCACCGTATCGCAAAAAATGGCCTGGTCATGAAGGGTGGTAAATCTTTCGGAGGTGGTTAAAACATGGCCTCATAGAAGTTTACGGGACTGTAATGCAAAGGTGTGGCTGGGATAGTAAGACTTACACTGCTGCTTCATTCCTCTGCTATCTGAATGAATTACTTCTGACACGTTTTCCTGATACCAAGAGAAAAATGGTGACAGTGGAGGGATCTTCAGCAGAGTGACAGCTCTGTTCCTGTGACTCTTGTGAGTTGTAGTTGAGTGTAACTTCAGATCTCTGCCCCATTTTTTCTTAACTCTCAGACAAGCTTTATAAATTCAGCACTTTGAATGGATGTAGAGGAGACCGCAGATAGACAGGTATGACTTATGTAGGTGGATTTGTTTCATCTCCTATGAAGGATGGCTTCTTCACTGGGTATCTATAAGGGTTTACAACCACTTTAAGTATGCATCCATGTAGGGGGAGGGTGGGTTAGGTTGAGACAGAAGAAAAAACAAAAGAGAGGGGCGCACCGACCTAGTGCAACACCATAAAACCGTCTATTAAAAGCAATAGAATAAAATATACTCACAAATGGAGCAATGTAAAAGCCATCAAAACAAGAAGTGGAAACATTTCCTCCAGGGAACAGATCGATCTCCACCTCAGCAGAGGGACCGGACGGTGTCCGTGTAACCAGGCTGACGCGTTTCCAGGGCGAACCCTCTTCCTCAGAGCCTAACAGTCATGAGGCATGTCCCTCTTAAATACATTTACAGAGGTGGACCTCTTGTTATGATGCCTTTTACATTTGTGAGTATATTTTATTCTATTGCTTTTTATAAACGGTCTTATGGTGTTGCACTAGGTCGGTGCACCCCTCTCTTGTGTTTTTCTTTAGTATCTTTTGGATGCCCATGGTCCTGAGGAGGGCAGCAAGACCACCAAGTGCTGAGTGAATGCTACGCTTGCAAAGTGCTTTCATTGTGCTCTCCATCCTTTGCTTATCTCTTGGTTGACGAATCTGAGTGCAGGAGTTGTTTGGGCTTTTTAGGTTGAGACAGGCCAGGGCAAAGTGATAAAAATAATAACTGCACATGGTTATTGAGTCTCATACCTACTTTGGGGCCTATTGGGGCTTAACTAGGGTTACTGTATTTAATGTTATCAGGAGGATTTATACAAAGGTTGTATGGTCAGATTGTAATGCATTTGGTGACTCTTAGGCATACCTGCTGTAAGTTTGATATTTTTGAAAGCTTGAGGAATATACAGTAATAGTTGTGGTTAATAAACTGTGGGAAATTAGCTCATGGAGATCAACTTTCCTGAGGAAAATAGTCAGCGTGCAGGCAAATGTCTTTATAATCTGGCGGCTTGCCAGGTTTATTGGTAAAAGATTTGCATATTAAAAACAAACAAAACAGAAAATAAATCCTTGCCGTCTGGTGCTAAACTAAACATTATAGTTTCCTCACTATACGGTGTGGGGCTGGCCCCCGATACCCACAAAACATAAGCCACAATGCAAACCTTGTCTTTTAAAGTCCAAACAGACACAGAGCTCCCTCAGATCCCTCTCTGAGTTCCAGGTTAGAGCTCTATTGAGATCTCTTCCTGATCATTTAAACCACCTGCTGTTGGACTCCAGTAGACCACAGACTCTGGACCGGAACCAGCCCTGCCATGGTGGCTGGCAAAATACGGACTGGACTCTGTATAATCTAGTCCACATGAACGCATACGAGGTGACAGGTAGCGTCCATCTACCACTTTGCCTCGCATACTGTCACAATACTTATAAAATCTAAAAGCACAATGCTGTCTCTTGGTTTTGTTGTATATTCTTGGGGTCCAACCAATACTGGCCATACAGATGACAATTTTATGGAAATTCAATCCTTTTCAACCAGCTTTTGCTTACAAAAATGGTGAGGAAGATCATGGCACCCACTGGCAAGAGTTTATAAAATACATTTTTGCCTATGTATGGTAGGGATGATAGGTTATGTTGGCATACTTCTTAATAATAAAAAAAAAAGTAAAAAATGGGCTGTGTGGCTGGCAAAAGCATCTGTTCCCAATCAGTACATGTATATCTAGTGGTTGGGATTGCATTATGTGCAATGGCCAGGTTAATTTCACAAATGGGCTGATGTTATTGGGAGGCTTTTATAGTTCACAGATCTAAAACTGTCAGTGCATCAAAACTCAGCAGACACAGGTATGTTTCTATTCCGAACATATTTATTATTTCTGAAGTTTGAGTTTCTTGGGCATTAACTCCAGTTTTATATTACATGTGGTAGGCACTGATGTTACAGCACAGACCATTAGTGTTATGCCAAATGCTGACAGACGGGCTTGGAAGGCTTAAATGCAAGTTCCATTGTTAATAGGAATGAGCGGCTACAGCATCACATTTTTGCATAAGAGCCAGAAAATAATAATAATCGAAAGAAAAAGATACACAGCTGCTTCAGCAAGCAGACCCTAATTAAAGATGAACGCTATTCTTGTCTCCATTGCTCCCCAGCAAGTTTACATTAGCATTTGTTAGATACATTGATGGAAGTTTTTTTTTTTTTTTTATAATATATTACCACCGTTATTAGGCTTCATGTCAGAGAATGGGGAAGATTTCAACAAAATGGTTATTAAGGGTTTTTTCTTCCAACCACCCACCCATATATGCCAGCTCAGCGGCTCTCCTTCCCTCAGGGTAGAACTTTGCAATAAAGATGTTTTCTGGGCTAATCAGTTTAAATGTCAACAGCCATGGTATAAGCTTGTGGAGATTAAGCTTTTTTTTCTTTACATTAATCCCCTATAGCTAGCTTCACCCTCCACTTTAACATGGATTAGTGGTCGGAAAGCAAGTTCCATGTCTAAAGTATTAAAATCTATTGATGAATCATATACTGTACATGCTATTTGGATGCTTGCCTTTATAAAAGCACATTTCTGGGCAAAAAATATATGGAATAATTGTGTGCAATACATGTACTTTTTCCCAAAGGTTCGGTAGTAAGATGATAACTGAATTTGCTACATTGAAATCCCAAGTAGTGTTGCCAGAGCTTACTGAGTTCTGTCTACAGGACTGCAGAACTACAACCTTTCTCATTCCCCTCTGGCCCACTCCACATGCATAATTTCTTTCCTAGCAAAATAGTGGAATTTCATTGTTGGCTTTTAAAAGCTTTGTATAAACATTTACCCAATTTACTCCCAAATCTCCCTCTCCCCCTATAGAGCATGCATTCATCTTTCTATTTACCTTGCTCCTGTAGTGAGTATTACTTCCTGTGACATCGGCACTAGGTTAGAAAATTTTTGCAGACAGCTGCAGTTCCTATTGCCATAGGCATGCCCCCATAACTACATCTCCTAAGAGCTGTTTACCTACAAACAGTGTTGCTGATTGTGATTCCTTCATATGGGACACGCTGAGCTCCTTCAGTCTGCACTCATTCTATGAACAACAGGGAGGGGGAGGTGCCAGCCTAAGTGTAGTATTAAAAAGTATAATTTATTAGCATAAGATTAAAAACACTTACAAGAGTGTAGTAGGAACATGCTCATCAAGGAAAGTGCAGTCCTGGTGTTGTGCATAGCTCTGCGGGCTCCACTACAGTGTTGGGAAGCTGGAAAAGGATCTTCCAATAGGCTGGAATGGATGGCTTGTTTCCACAGGTTCCAGGAAGAACCAAGCTGATCAGTGTGGAAGCGGAAGTGACATCACCGTTGGGCGGACGAACCGGGTAGGAGCTGAGCAGTCAGTTAGGATGCAAAGCTGTGGGCTGGGCTACACGCTCGGAGTCTCTGTTCCTTCTATTGGCCTCTAAGGATCCTTTTTCAGCTTCCCAACACCACAGTGGAGCCCACAGAGCTATGCACAACACCAGGACTGCATTTTCCTTGATGAGCATGTTTCTACTACACTCTTGTAAGTGTTTTTAATATTGTACTCATAAAGTATACTTTTTAATAATACACTCCCCCTTCCTTTTGTTCTTACATATCTTGCAGAGTCTCCTGGACACACTCTGAAGAATGGCTACCTCCTTTTAATCTTCAGTCCCTGTGCCTATCTTAAATGATCCCATGTTTTCCAACTATTTTTTTTTTTTTTTTTAATACATCCATAAGGATTACTCCCTCTGGAGCGCCAGATGTATTACAGACACACTTATTCTATGATCCCCATTCAGCAATGGTGAATTACAGGCACTTGGGAGCTAGAGCATGGGGGACAATCAGCAGAGATTCAGCTGCAGGCCCTGAGATAACTCCAAGAACCTCTCAGGTTCAAAGCTGTTCCTTTTTTGGGCAAGGTCTTACACTGACACCACTCCAGTCCCCGAATAAGGCTCTCCTACAGATGTGCAACATACAGCCTATGTGACTAAAGCAGAATTATTTGCTGCTATGTCTGACCTATTCCAAAGGTGGTTATCTCCACTTTTGGAATAGGGGGGTGGGGGAAGGGGGAAGCTAGAAGCTGTTAAATGCTCTTTTACCTTTCCTCCCCCTGATGACTTCTCATGTGTTACAATCTTAATAGCCTGGTGCACTTCCTTTTGCATTGATATTCAGCATTTAGGAACATTTCAACTTCTAGGTTGAGTGCCCCCTTTCCTTAGGGCATGCAAATCACTTCCCCCATTCTCTGCATTCCATCATGTGAGGTAATTTTCACCTAGTGTGACAATAGGAAACCTTAATCCAGAATTTGTTCTTATTCCTCATTCTGTTTGGAATTGCAAAACACCTAGCCCTTGGTACCCTGCAGGCCTTGGTTTAATATTGCATATTCTCTTCCTAACACTGTGGCTCTTGCACTCCCTGTGCACTCTCTTTGTAAGAAGTTACTCCTCTTTGTCAGCTGCTGTGGTCCTCTTTGTCCCTTTAGGACCTTCTTTAGGTACTCCATGCCATTCAGAGCGCTCCTATTGTACTTAAGAGGGCTACTCCCTAAAAGAGGTCCTCTAAGAATTTAACCTTTTTCTCTCAGTTGCCACTGGCAGACATAGTTCCGCCTTGGCTCCCACTATTTTCTTCTTGGGCACCCCCTCTATTTCTTACACAACATGGGGACCAGTGTTAATTTTGTAGATGAAAATATTTTCATCAATATTTTCGTCAGCTGCATGTTTTCAGTTATCAAAAATTAAACAAAAATAAAATTAAAATTAAGTCAATTTTTGGCAATGAACGAAAACAGAACGAAAATGTGAGGGAGGGGGACGTTAACCCACCTGAGCTCTGCCTGTCTGTTAAAGCCTCAGCCCCTTGACAAGCTGTATTGGCTGAAAGAGACAGACCCCCTCTGTCTGCCAGCTGCCTGCGAGTTCTAGAACAATGTCTGCAAACCATGTGGTAAGTGTCCCCCCTTCCCAGCAAGGTAGCAGTGCTTAGCACAGTGTAAAATAACAGCCTCCCCAGACCCTGGCCCCACACCACTCTTCCCTGTGCACTCCCCCGCTTCCATTTAATTCCCCACCCCAACTACATGTTATTAGATTTTCATTCCAGGAGTATATAATGAGGTTGAGGATTCTAAAGGAATGCTTAAATAGTGCATTACAATTTAACTAAACCTGATAAATTTTAGCCCTAAAATGTACTAGAGATTTTAGTTGACTAAAATGTACTGGAGATTTTAGTCAACTAAAATACAACTAAAACTAAAACAATTCAGATGACTAAAATACAACTAAAACTAAAATGGCTATAACTAAAATCAAATCAAAATTAACAATGATGGGGACCAAGTATCCCGGACACCAGTTCTTCTTGCTTACTCAATGCTCTTCTTTTCTTCTTCTATGGAAATGTCATTCTCCCTTCCCATGTTCTTTCCTGAAGTCATGCCAAACAATTTACGATTCTTCTTATTAATAGGGTCTGGAATGTCATCTATGGCTACCTGCCACATCTTCCCTTGGTAACTGACCCCATTTCTGTTTCTTCACAGGGTGGTCCCTCTATTGGAATACTCCATCCTCTTCCACCCAGCTTGGTGGGTCTTTTTAATTTTTTTTTTCCATTGAGCTTGCTACCTGAGCCCATTCTCTCGGCGATAGTGTGGTTCTTTGGCCTTTTTCAGCCTCAAACTACCATTTTTCTCATAAAGTTGAAGGTCCACCACCTTGTTCTCAGTTCACGTTTTCTAAACTGTTTTTTGAAAGGTGGCTGTTAGAGTCTTGTTAGTGTCTTGGTGGCTACATGGTGCTTGGTGACTACATGCTTTTGCTGTCAACTGTCTCTTTGGGTTTGTTGATCCTTCTTGTTTTGTCCTGTGCACCTGTTTCTGCTGTTTTAGCTCATTTGTCGTTCACACCTTAAATTATTACTTGGGGATGTCCTATGGCCTAAGAATCAATTGCTATGTCCTGTACTAAACAATTAAGAAGATGGGAATTTTGACGTAACTGTAAATTCTTTATCTTAGAGTACAATACAGGATACGGGTCCATTCCCTCTCTTCTCTATGATCTCCTTATTGACTGCTAAAAAACTGGAACCTCACAAAGTGGACGGGGTTTCATGGTTACACTGGAAGGTGGTCCAATCCAATCCAAGTGTCCAATGATCTGAAAGTAGTGGCATATAACCTATCATCTAAGAATCAATTCCAGTGTACTGTACTGTACTCCAAAATATGGAATTTACAGGTACGTCAAAATTCCCATTTTTAGAGGGTGAGGTCAGAAGTGGCAGTCATGAAAGATTTTCTTTGAAAATAAATATTGCAAATAAATAATGATTTTATTGTTGTTATTTTACTAGTTAAATACTTGTTTGGGAAGGGACTGGACACACCCTACCAAGTTCAGCTGGTCTGTCAAGCGGTCTATAAAATAATAAAAGAGCTAACCTATAAAGAAAGCAGTTTTATACATACCTGCCCCATGTCTTGTTTGCTAAAATTTCACACTGTAGCAGAGTTCCCTGCACCAATTTGATTTGATTTCCAAAGTTGTTCAAATATTGGGTCTTCCTCTGGTCTCTGTTGTTCCTTTTGTTGTGAACCCTTGTCACTGCAGGATACAATAGTGACATAGGGGTAAGTGGGTAGAACTTTTCCATACATCCAGAAGTGTGGAAACAGATTACAGCCAGTAGCTCTGCTACAGTGTAAGGCTGTAATGTAAGGTAAGGCTGTAAGTTGTATTTTTTTAGACCCAACTTTTTTAAGTATAAGTACTTTTTGATAAATAAGAGCCAAATATGGATAGTAGGTGTAGAGCAAAGTCCCTTTATTAATAAAAATCCATAAACAGGTCAGCGTGTTTTCAGGGGTCATATGAACACTCTCTTCATCAGGGCCATAAAACATATAAAGCAATTCTACTAAAGACTACTACAAATTAACTTAAAATGAATAAAGTTTGTACAACGCACTGACCTTTAACCACTTCAATACTAGGCACTTACCCCCCTTCCCGCCCACACACATTTTCGGCTTTCAGCGCTATTGCATTTTGAATGACAATTGCGCGGTCATGCTACACTGCATCCAAGCAACTTTTTTATCATTTACCCCCCACAAATAGAGCTTTTTTTTGGTGGTATTTGATCACCTCTGGGGCTTTTATGTTTTGTGCTACAAATAAAACAAGACCAAAAATTTTGGGGAAAAAAAGTATTTCTTGGTTTCGGTCACAAAACTTTGTAAATAAGTACATTTTCTGCATCACTGATTTGTACTGATGAGGCTACACTGACAGGCACTGATGAGGCAGTACTGATTGGCACTGATGAGGCGGCACTGATGGGCACTGATGATGAGGCACATATATGCAGCACTGATAGGTGGCACTCATAGGCGGCACTGATGGGCACTGATAGGCAACACTGGGCACTCATAGGCGGCACTGACAGGTGGCACTGATGGGCACCGATAGGTGACACTGATAGGTGGCACTGGTGGGTACTGATAGGTGGAAATGATAGATGGCACTTTTATGGAGGCATTCCCTGGTGGTCCTGGGTGGCATCCAAGATGGGCACTGAGTGCCATTCCTGTTGGGCACTGTGTCCCTTACCTGGTGGTCCCTGGGTGGGCTCCCTGGTGGTCATGGTGGGCTTCCCTGATGGTCTCCCTGGTGGTCCCTGGGTGGGCATTCCCTGGTGGTCCTGGGTGGCATCCCAGGTGGTCCTGGGTGGTGATCCTCGGGGGCTGCACTGATAAACAATCAGTGCAGACCCCCCCGTCAGGGGAGCCATTGATCAGCTTTCCTCTACTTATGTCTGCAGACGCGAGTAGAGGAAAAGCCAATGCACAGCTCTTCCTGTTTACACTGTGACCAGCCGTGATTGGTCACAGCTGATCACATGGTAAAGAGCTGCCAATGGAAGCTCTTAGCAGAGATTGGTAATAAAGCGGGGTGTCAGACCACCGATCGCCGCAGATGCGCGATCGCTGTTTATCCAAACAGAGATAACTGAACCACTGCCCAGCCATCATTTGTCTATAGGTCAGGCGGGAAGTAGTTAAAAGACTCATGCAGTGCTTTCTGCCACAGGATCTCATTATCATGGTGCACACAAAGTACTAATATTAGTTCCCATGTTACCCTAAATAAAGCTACACCTTCCACTGAGTAGTCTTTTTGTAAAACAACATCCTACAGAAATCAATTTTTGACTGAACTGGTTTAACCCAGAGAGATGTGATTCACAGAAAGAAGAGTCAATACGGCTCTCTTTGAAAAATTGATTATTGATGGACAAACTGAGTTTAGTAACTGGACCCTTTTACATATTGTACATACTAATGCATGTTGCACCTCCACGCTTTTAAAGATAGGGTGGAAAATGACACTTTTAATTTTAAACCACAATTAGTCCAAGCCAATGAAACACATACCCTGTGAAAAAACAATAGAATCAGCTGACAGAAAACACCAGTATATAATGTCCATTTGTATAAAAATATACAATGACGGCAGCACTATAAAATTAATGATACAAAACCACAATATTATTATGTTAAATAAACACAATCCTTTTAAATTTAGTCCTGTGAATAAAGTTGATATATCTTTTCACATTCAGTGACTTCCACCATTTGTGCAAGTAAACAGAATTCAGATAAAACTGATAGAGTCAAAATCATATGTAGGCCAGTGGAGGCTGAAGGTGGTGCTGTGCCATTTCTTCAGGCTGGCAGGAGCCCATTGAAGACTAATTGTCTCCTACTATGGGCTCCAGACAGCAATCTTGGGAAGGACAGTAGTCCAATTGGATACCGTAATCCCATGAGATTTGGGCAGCCATCTTGGCATAGAATTGCATAAATAGTGGAATTCTGCAAGTAAGATTGGAACAGAGTCCCCATTGGTTAAGGAGATAGTAGGATTAACATTTGGGAGAGGTACCTGTCCAGGAAGGAAACAGTAGGTTTCCCTTTACAGTGTGTCTCCTCCATCAGCTTCCTGGAAGTGTGTCCCACTGACAGCCAGATATTTGCAGGGACATTTGGAAATTGAAGTGTGAACTGAACAAGCTATATCATAACCCTGAGAAAAGATGGTCTGCAACTCCTTGCTTGTGCTTTAAAATCTTCAAAATGGATTGATTCTCCATAAAAGACACAGGCAGAAGATGTAAACGTGTTTCAGCCTTGCAGGCCTTGTTCAGTAGTGAACAAGGCCTGCGAGGCTGAAACGCATTTAAATCTGCTGTCTTTGTCTTTTATGGAGAATCAATACATTTTGAAGATTTGAAAGCGCAAGCAAGGAGTTGCGGACCATCTTTTCTCATGATTGTAACTGCAGATGTGCAACTGCCTTTCCGCACCCAGGTAGCTCTAAACAATTTTCTGATCATATTGGGTAGTAGCACCCTACTTCTGCTCTATTTTATGGACTTTATATCATAACCCCTCCTAGGGAAGTGCTCCTCTGGCATTCTGTGTTATGTAAGGGACTGAACTCACTAGTGGAAAGTGCCTTGTGCATAAACCGTGCCCTCGTCTACCTGAAGAAGTGTATACCCTGCAACATATGTGGCGCCATTGCTGAAAATTGCCTTATTTCTGTGTCTAAGTCATTTTCTACAATATAAGCTAAGTTTAAGCCTCCACAAAGCGACAAAACAACACAGATCTCAAAATATAAGTGTATCTGCATAGCTCCAACTACATATAGGAAATGGCTCTCCAACAGATCTTAAACAGAATGCTTCAAAGATGCAACCCTCTTCAGATTGGGGCATTTTTAACATACAACTGTAAAAAGAACAAACAGGGGGGAGCAAATTCTTTGTGCATTACTGAAAACTTATTTAAAAGACAAATGGCAATTTCAAACTCACAAAAGTTATAAAGTGCAAATATTATAGCACACCAAGCTCAGATCCAGTAGTAGGATAGTGTCACCTGGCCCAGTATGACACACAGTTGGTAGGTGTGTGTGTTTTGTTGGATGCATCCCCTTCCCCAGAGCTTTGGGCACTATTATTAATGATTGATAATAATAACAATCATATGAATAATTAATAATGAGATGATACTGAAACTCTGTTTGTGTCTATGGACGTACATAGCCCCACTTGGTAGTGCACTTGCACAGGTGCCCCCATAGCACACTACTTGCTAAGGGGACACCCAAAGGAAGAAGGGGGACCGCCAAAAAGGAGGTAAGACACCGCTCTGTGCAATATTGTTGCACAGAGCAGGAAAGCGCTTTATCACTTTAAATAGGATTTCAATTGATAGGATGCCTGCTTACATGAACCCTTATGGTGTTGTTGTCTGTACCCAAGCTCTCTCTTGGAGCAGTATGACAAGATAGCTGCATCTTTTCATTTATTTGAAGCCAACTGATTATCAAAAAAAAAAAAACAATAAAACAATTATTTTAAACATAAGATCATTGGAGGCCTAAGCATCCTTGATCTAAATTGCACTAATTAGGCAGGAGCCAATGCATTTTAAAAGGTTAATTGTGCATGTTTCATACAGCTGCAGGAAGTAATCTCTCTCTCTCTCTCTGCATCTTGAAAAATATGAGAAAAGCCAGCTGTCAATCATGGGAGAAGGCCTGCACATATAATTGGATTGTTCTTGGAACAGCTGTTTTATATAATGAGGGGAAACAATTGTAAGTGTGTAGCTGCTTTATCTAGATACACTTGTTTTGTCCATGCTTAATACCTGTCAGCTCCAAACTAGGTTGTAAGTTTTCAGTTATTGAGTTAACATTCTCCCTGCAAGCTAGGGACTTCTCTACTGCATTCAAATATGTGGCAGAGTCATACTTTGCAAGGCAAGGCACACTTTTCTTTGACTTGCTTACATCAGATTATATTATCAGGAACTCTGGGGTGAATAGTAATGAAAGGTACAGAGCAGTGATGCCATCATATGCTTGGCAGGGTGCAATGACTGGAGCATCATAAATGTGGAACATATAGGCTTTTCCTGTCTTGGTAGTGCACTTGCACAGGTGCCCCCATAGCTTCCTTCTTCCTATACTTCACCAGTGAGGCTGCCTATCTCTACGTTGTGTTGCAGCCTAGCTGGGGAAGATCAGCGAATGGATGTTGTTTGGTCTCCCTCTGCTCCACCCAGTGAGACCTGACACAGGAAGGACAATGGGACCACCTCCGTGAGACATACAGTGGTGGCAGTAAAGGGGTAAAACATGTTGGTTTCAACTCTGTCAAAAACTTTTTTTAAAAATCTTGTCTTTAGTTATACTTTAAGGTTTACTTTCAATCAGTTATACCCATGGCCATGAGCTATAACAACAAGTTTGTGAGTGCACATAGAGAATGTAGAATTGGAAATCTCCCTGGGAAACCCTGAAACCCCAAAATGCTCTATTCTGCACTTATACAGTTCCTGGGGTTGAACTTTGGTCTACTCCTACCAAACTGTTGATTCATCAACATGATTGAGGTTTACACGGACCAACAGTGAAACAGGAGAAGAAGGAAAAGTAGTAATACATTTAAATATAAATCAATGCATTACAGAGTGCTCTGAGTTTTGGGAGTAATGGGGCACTTTGTATAGTGTGTGAAGGCACATACAGATACCCCTAGCTACCTGAGATCTACATCTGCTAACAGTTTTGTGGTTGAACTCTGACTGATGCCAGGCTATTGGACAAGCATGGACAAACAGACAGACCAAATAGGCACAAACAGCACTGTAGCCTTAGGAAAAACTGAAATGCTTTTCATAGCCTCTGGATCCTTCCTATTATAGAATGTGGTTAAAAATACAGCCTCGTGTTTGGAAGCTGTAATACTTCCAGGAAAACGGTGAATATTGTGTGAAAAGCTAAGTGTTACCTTTAGGAATAGTCAGTGAAAAATGTGCCAAAACAGCACATTAGCTCTTGTCACCTTGACTTGTACTTTACCTAAGCTGTTGTGTAACTGGTGGCAAATGACTGCAAGTTTGCCACTTACAAAACTAATACACCTTGTAATAAAGAAGCGCAGATGTTTGAAAGAAATAATACTGAGCATCTTCTCCCAAGACCAGGAAGCCACTAAATATCATTGCTGTGGATACATTAGCTTTCAGATGCAGGAGTTCAATATCCCCAATCCTTAAACTACACACCCTTGCTATAACCCTAATGCGATCAATCCTTGCTGTGTCCCCAACCCTCCCTATGACTCCCGATGAAACCTATCAGACTAACCCTTCCTATAATCTAAACTCTAGTTCTCAATCACGCTAACCCTCAACTCTATCCTAACTTTAACACTCACCATAATCCTTTCCAAAAACCTCTAACCCTTACACTAGTCTTCCCTGTAATCCTAACTCTAAACCCCACACTTCTCTTTACACCTAACCCTTACTATAACCCTCATTAAAACCCAAACTCTAAGCATCACACTAACCCTCCCAAATACAAACTAATCCTTCTGTGCCAGAAGATACCAGCACAGGAATCCTAGCGCTGGAATTAGTTACTTGTGCATTTCCGTACTCCTCAGATATTTCTCACAAAGTCCAAGAGTCATTGAAGGGCTAACCATGCACAACAGCGCTCATGAAAGCTTCCAATTCTAATCAAAATGAATGACAATGCTGGTACAATACCATGCTTAAGAGGAGAGAATTCACACAAGCACACTGGGGCACAGGTAGTTTCTTATTGTATGACATGGGTAATATGGGGGTTATGTGTGTCTGTCTATAAAATATTGTTTTAAGAGCCAAAAGGTAAAATAAGTAGTTACCTCTTTGATGTGTGAAAGGCATTTTCCATAGGGAGAAAAGCAAACTAAGATTATTCAATTGGAAAGTTTTAGCTATGATAAGGAATGATAGAGGATACCAAATATACAGCAAAAAAACACAGAGAAATGTGCAAAACTGAAATCGAGTTAGCAAAGACTGAAGCTGAAAACCAGATTAATAATGGTATTCCTCTAGATCGAGAACTTTTTTTCTACAAGTAGGAAAAAAAAAAAACATTGGATAATATAGCTTCCCTAGAAGATAAATTAGTTAACAGAACTATAAAGAAAAAAAAGCAAAATAAATAAATTATAAAACAAAACTTATTTTAACTTCCCTATCCACAGCAAAAAGTAAACTAATTTGGTAAACGGGACAAACAATTTACCAGCAGATTAAGCATATCTTTGGTTGTTGGTGTTGGGACAAAATTGTGGCAAGTAAGGTGTGCACTGTCAAAGGGTAAAATCTGTATTCCATTCCACTAATTGGTTACTCTGGGTGAGTGGTGTCTTCCCACTGTCTACCAGGAGAAAGATGGAAATTTATGTTACAAAGTAGCTTTGTAATCAAATGTTACTTGCTCGATGAAGGAGCAGAGGCCCACCCTGAAGTGCATTACAAAGTGAAATTATCTGTTAATGGAACTGTCTGAGTGTTGAAAGTGGTCACTTGTCATTGGAACACCACAGGCTCCTACAACACCAGAATGCACAAAATGGTGACTGGCTCTACACACAGAGATGGCAGTTGGAATAGGTAGGAGAACACTTGAATGTTGGCAGATGCAATGTTTACAAAATGCAATGCTTGTAATAAACCATACTGCATGATACTCTGTTTGGGCATTTCTTTACCTCCTGCTCTAGATACACAACACGACGTAAGAGGAAATCTTCTGAAGCAAGGGGATGGCAACTGTCACTGAAACAGGTGTCTCTATTGGAAAATATTCCCTCACTAAGAATGACAGTTACGTTTTGTATTTCCCTTTATTTTCTGTACTAGAGACAATAGATACTAGGACATATAGCAAGGGTGAAGCTCCCCAGCAGGTACAAAGGCAGCAGTGTAGTACTCAGCCTTGGAGGGGCTGCTGGGTATAAACCTGAAGACCCTTACCCGTTTAGAGGTTGCCAGGTACAGGTACAAGTTCCAGAGCATACCAAGAAAACACAGGCTCAGTCTAGGGGTGTCTTTTTGAAGATTTATTGCAGTACTTAAACACAAGCGGGTAGAGGGATGAGGGTGCAGGACACTCCAAAGCATATGCAAATATGGAAGGCAGATTTCAAGGCAAATCCGTTCAGTAGCAGCCTTGCATATTGCTGTAGGTAGAGGCATGTAGACTCAAAAGGAAGGGTAGGCTGCACTCCATGAATACATTTTAGCAGCTTGAAATTTTATTCATCAAATAGCCATATACAGGAAAGGAAGTAGACGTGTTTCACTCGTCCACCACAAGCTTATTGTTTAATTTCAAGCTGCTAAAATGTATTCGTGGAGTGCCGCCTACACTTCCCTTTGAGTCTACATGCAATGCGGTGGCGAGCCGGGGCGTGCACCTAAGTGGGTCTGGCTGTCGACTTGAGCGGTGTGTTCCTACCTTTAAATGTAGGTAGAGGCAACAGCCAACTAGCTTGAGACTCTGTAAGAGTATTCACATTACTTGCAGCAACCTCTGGTGTCTAGTCCTCAAAGCACAGGCACACCTGAAGTCCAGAGACAGCTCTCCAACCAGCCTCCGTATAATACTCTGAAAGGAGTTCCTCTAAAGTCCAGCTTCCTAAAGTAATATGCTCCAGCAAATTCTCTTTAATCCAGGCTCCTTCAGACTCTCAGCCAAACACATGCTGAGGCCTAACAGCAACAGCTCTTCAGTACCACAGACTGCCTCCCAGGGGCAGAGAGCTTTAAACAGCCCAAAACATTTATCTTCTCTCCAGCCCCACCTTCTGGGGACCCCTCCCAGGGATTGGCTGAGGTCAGATAAATATTCATTACCCAGTGGCTAAGCTTCTTAATCTAGTAGCAGGCAGGGACAATCAGCCATCAGGTTTAGGGAGAACTGACCAGACCTAGATAATAAATTGCTGCTACACTGAGTACAGTAGAGCCAAAAACTAAATGTATCCAGCCTAGGGCAGGGCTCTGTCTCTATTCGATTTTAAAGAGGAACTGCAGTCTGCTCACATAATTTGTAATAAAAACATCTTTGCCATTCTATAGCTTCCCTCCAACCACTTTGCATATTATTTTATATATACTGTGATTCTGTACTTGTCAACTATGCTGCAGAAATCTCCCTCCACTGAGTCTGGCCTATTTCTCATATTTATTTACCTAGAATACAGTGAGTTGTGTTAAAATTGGTTCAGTTTCTATTATATTTTAAGTCACTGTTTATGCATTTATTCACACATTTGTTATCCCAGAAAATTTGCTGGCGTCATAACAGATCGATGTAGCATGATAGAGGCGCAGTTAGGCTTATGTAAAATTTGGATGGACAAAGCACCTGGCCCAGTTGGCATCAATTCCTATATGCTAAAGGAATGAACCTCACTCTAACTGATAGGCCACTATATCTTATTTTCTTAAAGCGGTTGTATCCCCACAGGAAAAAAAAATAAAATAAAAACATCTGTAAAACAAAGGCATAATGAGCTAGTATACACTGCATACTAGCTCATTATGATATACTTACCTCAGAACGCAGCTCCCACAGGGCTTCTCGGCCATAGAGGGAGCTGGCATCTTCCCTCGGGTTTTCTTTTCGGGTTTGCATGCGCGTGGAAGCCTGTGTTTCCGGCAAGGTCCAGCGCTATATGTCAGGCCTTCGCCGGAACTTCACTGCACATGCTCCGCTGACGTCAGCGGCTGCATGCAAGGTGAATATCTCCTAAACCGTGCAGGCTTAGGAGATATTAATTTTACCTAAAGGTAAGCCTTATTATAGGCTTACCTGTAGGTAAAAATCACTAAAATGGGGATACAACCGCTTTAAGTGGTTTTAGCGGGGTCAATTCTAGATTTGAAGCTACGCTAAGAGTTGATAGATAAAAATGTTGTAGAGGATATTATCATAACTGAGAATCAGTCTGTATTCAAGATTAATGATCATGTCTAACCAAAGAGGCAAAATCAACTGAGAATGCAGTGATAGGAAAATTGAAGGACTAAAGTCGGCCATAGAAGGTTTGAATCTCGGCTGATTCAGCAGGGACTGGCCGAGATTCATTCCATGTATGGGCAGGCTGATTGTACTCAAGTTGATCCATCGATTGATCAACCAGCATGTGGGATTTTCAGCATGTGATTATTGCTAGCAATAACCACTCTGTTCTCCTGGCAGGGACAGCTATCCGCGCCCCCCCCCGCCGGGAGGAGAACACAATAGCTCCATTGGAGGGATTCCCCATCAACACTGACAGTGTTGATATGGAAACTGAGTTGTTTTCTTTCCTGCAACTAGTGATTGCAAGAGAGAAATTTGCATAATCTATGCCCTGCCTAAAGTTGCCTCTAAACACTTAGGTGCTGGCCTGCTCAAGGGCAAACAACAGGGAATGGGCAACAATAGAGATCGGCAACAATGGGGATCAAACAAGTATATCTATCCTGGTTAATCCTCTCTCCTCCAGTCATAGAGTATCAGCCAATACTGTGGAATGTGGATACGTTTTAACTACTCCCTACATCCCAAACAACAGTTTTGGATTTAGATACACTTTAAAGCAGAGCTCCCCCTAAAAGGGGAAGCTCTGCTTGTTTGCTTCCTCCCCACATCCGTTGCCACATTTGGCACCTTTCCGGG
>BLSH010077676.1:113592-138592 GCA_018402905.1 Glandirana rugosa | reverse complement strand
CTGGACTCTGTGTGAGGAGAGAAGAGCTGGTAACAGTGAGTTACCGCTCTGTTTACACTGTATGTGATCGGCTGTGAAGTATATCACAGCCGATCACAAGGTATCAGCCGCGGGCCGGCGGCTGATACTAGTGTCGGTGACAGGCAGTGTTCCCCAGGAACACGCCGCCACCGACACGCACGCGCAGCGCGCTCCCGATCGCGCGCATGCGCCGTGCGAATGGCGGGCGTGCCGTTTGTGATCAGCTGTGACTTCGTCACAGCCGATCACGTGGTGAACAGCCATAACCAATGGCTGTTCACCCCTGTCGGTGAAGCGGCGTGTCCTGGGGACACGCCGACACCGACAGAGCCAGGATGCGCGCGCCCGATCGCGCGCAATCCCGGCTTAAAGGGAGGACGTCATATGACGTCCACCCGCTGGGAGAGCAGGACCGATCCGCCGTCATTTGACGGTGGGCGGTCCTGAGGCGGTTAACTTTGTTCCAAAAAGGGAAGATCTGGGGACACTCCCACCATATGTGCACCTCGGACGCCTGTTGGAGATGCCACCAAGCCAGGGGGTCCCTGACGTGGGCGCCCGTTTTTGTCGTTGGGACAATCTGACACCAATTATCACTTTCTTGTGCTTCCTCGTACCACGTACAACACCTCAGCTCCCGGTATGGGCGCCCATGTCAGCCCGCCTATCTCAGCTCACTGTCGTGCACATGCTGGTTCATGTAAGTAGCTCACCATGCATCCAATTTACACCAATCAACCATTTTTTACTTTTTATCATTTTTTGGCTTCCCCCAGCAGGGTCGCTTTGCTTGTGCTTTAGTGACATGCCCATGTCTTTTTTCAGATTCTACTCACCTCGCATCAGCCCCTGAAGAGTGGCCCTACTGCCACGAAACGTGTCGGACATATTATAGATGCAAATGGTTTATTCAGTTTATTGTGTGTGCTGTCAGCACTCCATTATTTGGAGCTTGTTTTTATTAACCTATTTTCTCATTCATGTGCAACAAGTCTGCAATATACTATTGTTTACATGTTTACCATTATGTATATGTACCCATCACTGCATGGCATTGTTGTCAAGGTTCAACAATAAATACTTACATTATTTGGTATCCTTGTGTGAAGTCTCATCAATGTATACCTCATTCAAAGTCCCGCTCTTTTTTCATGATTACATTATTGAATACATTTTATTATTATTATATTATTATTTTTGATAATTATTTATAGTTATTTATTATATTATATATATTTTTTTCATATATATTATAATTTATGATTTCGTTATTTCAAACTTTATCATACCTGGGATGTCTACTAGACTCTTGTTATTCCTAAGATTTATAGGCCTACAATATAAAACGCCAAATTTCTGAAATCTGTTGCCACTTGAATCTATATGTCTGACCCCATGAAGAAAACGACATCCCTGATGTACTCATGGCTGCAAGAGGCCAACACGACTGATTCCCCTCATGCTCGACAGAGATGGGAAAAAGCATTAGGTACCAACCTCACAGATGACCAATGGCAAAGAGCAACGCTCTTTGCACACAAAGGCTGGATCAGCACCAAAGTACAAGAGACATCATACAAATTACTAACACACTGGTATGCTACGCCCGATAAACTGGAAAAATGGTACTCAGGCACCTCGGATGCCTGTTGGAGATGCCACCAAGCCAGGGGGTCCCTTTGGCACATATGGTGGGAGTGTCCCCAGATCACCCCTTTTTGGAACAAAGTTAAGGAACTCATAATAAGCATCACAGACACACATATTACCCTTGACCCGGCTTGCTGCCTATTACATATCGCCAACACCACTAATAAACGCTATAAGCACTCTCTAACCAAGCACCTCCTTGATGCCGCCAGGCTGGTGGTGCCCAGGCATTGGAAATCTGACTGCGCACCAACAGTTGGGGAGTGGCTTCGAGAGATAGACATGATTTACCAACTGGATGAAACCGCCACTATTGCCAAAGCATCTTTCGAGAAATTTCATACACTATGGACACCATGGATAGTTTTCCGCTACTCAGATCGATATAAACAGCTATTGACAGATTGAACTAATCTTCACACCCACACCTACAATACTACAGCATCCTTAATTACCTAAATCCTTCACTTGCTGGGCAGGAACAATCGATGGTCCCCTCGCACCCCCAAGGGAAGCAAGCCACAGATCACCTAAACTAAACATACGACCAGTCCTCCCTGAACATTAACAACCAATCAAAATACCACGTACACATATAGATACACCACACATACTGCAAGTGTCTATACTTACACGACTACCATCTACACACCAACCAGAATGAAAGCCCGGACATCCATGGTTGAATACTAAATATCACCAAAGTAAATAACCTTTCATATACTCTGATGACACAGCGGACTTGGAGCAAATCTACTTGAAGAAACTCAAGAAGGGACTCATCGTTAGCCCAATATCAGACACAGCTAGTACCTATTGGGGGTGTCCGGGTGCGGTTGAGATCACCCAATAGTTGCATTTCACCAAACCCCAACTACACTGTGAACTCAGAAACTCCAACTCATGATGTCTGGGACACTAGGATTGTACCATATAACCGCCCCAAAAGTGGTAGAGCAAAGCAGACTATCTCAGAAATTCCCATATAAGAGGAATTATCTCATAAGAGGATTTGTCAGTTTTCTGAAATATATAGCGTGTTATATTGTTTCGCCATATTTTCTAACTTGTAACCCGGCAATACCTAATACCACCTTGTATAACAATGTAATTTCATATGATCATAACATGTACTTCTTTTTCCTTCAATAAACTTTCAATTGTTTAAAAAACACCAAATTTCTATGCGAAAAAATGTACCGCTTTGAGGCGCAAAAATCTGGCATAATCAAACCGCCAGGGATGTTAAGCATAATATGGTCAGATAGTCTCATGTTGTCAGGTCAAGAAAATAAGAGTTTTAAGGTCCACGGCATTCTACAGTTCATTTAGTACTAACATTTCCAATATCTAGACTATAGCCGGTATCCACATTTAAATCACCATCTCACCAAAGGCTTTGATGAGCGTAAATGCTCCAATACAGGGTGCTCCACTCCTGCTAGCTCATAAATTAATACCCTATAACAGGAATTGCCTGAACAAGGACCTTCCAGGCAGGAACACCAAGTATTCTTTTAATGAAAGATGTAGATATAAAAGGAATGAAAATTACCTTTCAAATAAAAAAAAAACATGTTAAAGAGTATGAGATTTTAGTGATTGTTTTGTCATATCTACATTAAGAAAAGTAGTAAAACAGAGCTACATATTTTTAAAATATATCTTTCAACCGAATATTTAGCTACTAAGCTTACACTTTAAGAGTTATTCTTAAACATTGCAATGTTTAGTCCTACTTGCATGCAATTAGATCCTTTCACCCTTGGGGACACATTAATTATTAATGAACATTTTATTTGCAGAGAATGCTGAATGTTTTTGAAATCGTGAACATGCTTTTTTATCATGAAGCCACTGTAAAACAAAGGCCTAACCTGTTTTTGGGTCTGTTTATTGGTCTGTGATACAACACGGGGCTTTTGTAAAGATGTGATAGGGAAAGCACCATTAACTGCTTAATTAATGTGTGTATATACAGTAAATGCATGGCTTGCCTACCAAATTGTCATGGGGAACAAAAACCTAGAAAAATCAATGCACTAACAATCAGTGCCATCACCGACATATTAAACCAGAACTGTAGGCAGATACACTATATGAAAAGCAATGTGAGAACCACACAATGGGTTCCTATACCTGCGCAAAATGGGTGAATAGCTGTACTGGGGCTGCTCCTTGTAAGAGCAAAATTGTCATGCAAGTGTAAGGAAAAGTGTTTAAACCACACTCCAAAAAAATGTATATATAGAAATTTGCAAAACTGATGAATTATATATATAATACATAAAGTGCAGTGCCTAAAAGTAGCCAGCAGGGGTTTAAATTAAATTCATATAAATAAAGTGCAAGTGGTTGTATAAATCAAATATAAAAATTGATAGTGCAAAAAACGTTATCAAAACCGCTATCAAAAAGTGTAAACTATAATTAATGTTCAATTATGATAGAGTGCAAATCAGTCCATTTGTAAAGATATCTGTCATTCATATATGTTATGTGCAAATTCCGCAAGACATCCAGGAAAAACAGGGGTGACTTCAAACCTCCACCATCACCAGTGACACACCCTACTCACCAGATGAGGATGATCCCCATTACAGGGATCGTATGCGCCTGAAAAGATATCCACCAGTTACCGGCAATCAGCTTTCATCAGGAAGGATCTCCATATCTCCAGAATCCATAAGGTGATAAAGAAGAAAGAGAGGAAGCTCCAATAGTGAAGACTGTCGGGTAGTTTATTTTAAAAATCCATTCAAATCCATTTAAAACATGTAGAACAAAGTTACAATGAATCAGGAAGCGGGGACGCCAGTTGTGCTCCACCTGCGTTCCAATGGGCGGAAGTGAAGTGTTGGACTACGGCCACACCCAACGCGTATCGTCAGCACATTCTGGCATCATCAGGGATACACTATATGGCCCAAAGTCTGCAGCTTCCCATAACATCTATAAAAGCTTGTTAGATATTCCATTCCAAAATTATGGGCATGAGTTGCCCCCTCCAATTTCGTAACTAAAAACAGCCTCCCTTCTTCTGGCATTCTACAAGATTTTGGAGTGTGTCAGGGAATGTGTGTCCATCCAGCCCGAAGAGCATTTGTAAGGTCAGATGTTGATGTTGGAGGAGACGTCCTGGCTTGCAATGAGCTTTACAGCTCATCGCAGAGATGTTCAATAGGGATGTGGTCAGGGCTCTGTGCATGCAATTCCTGTTTCGTAATGTGATACTAAACCCACACTGTTTAATTTACACTGTCCCTTATATTTCTGTATATGAATGGTGGCACTGTAACTTTTTTAATAAAGAAATATATATAAGTGCCTTTTTCCTAATCAATATACAGCTGTCACATGATCTAGCTCTTTCCTAGCCTGTCTGCAAGGAAACATAAGTAGGAGGAGCTTCTAGTTCTCTGCTGCTGGTCACATATTCAAAATAAAAAAACAGCCTTTGGAATACAGAGTAAAAATAACTAATTAATATCAATAAACTGTTTTAAATTGTCATACAAATATATATTTGAAATCAAATCGTTATTATTTTTTGGCAATGCAGGCAGTCCCCGGGTTACAAACAAGATAGGTTCTGTAGGTTCGTTTTTAAGTTGAATTTGTATGTATGTTGCAACAGGTACATTTTTTAAGTGTAATTCCAGACAAAAAAAAAATATGTTTTTGGATAGCATAGGGAATAGTTAACACCCATGTAATGTTGTTTTTTCTGTCTGATTTCACCTCCCTTTCTGTCCCTGTGATAATTCAATTTTGAAAATTTTGTGTTGTCGTGGAAGCACGGATTGGTAAACCTTTAGTGGAGACACCTTTTTTCCCATAATAACTCTTACAGGAACAAATTTTCCTTCCTAGGGGTAGATATCTCCTCACTTCCTGTTGTCTCTGTCCATTTGTAAGTATGGGTCATATGTAAGTCCAATGTATGTAACTCGGGGACTGAGTGTAACATGGTGTGGGTGGATTTCTGCCAGTCACAGGCTGTGTCACACCCCTCCAACCTGTGTTTTATAATAAGCCTCCATCTGTCTATGTGTAATATGCTGTTTCCATTGTGTTTAGCTGGTTAGTGGGCATGGAGAAGAAGGGAGGGAGTGGACTGTCATTTACCACTGTGTATACACCCACATGTGTGACTCTATAGTCAAATGGACTGCTCAGATGTGCCAAGGAGGAAAAGCTCAGCATAGAAACTCACTGAAAAATGAGCATGTGCAGAGCTGCCAACACTGCTCTGCAAAATCCCTAGCTGAACTGAGAACACGGACAGAAGGGGGAGATAGAGAACAAAAGGATCAACCAGGTTTTCTGTAGAATATAGAAAACAAATCTCATAGTGACTGAGTATGAACAGCATATAATACACCATTTATTGATATTTTTTATGATGTGGGTTTAGTAACACTTTAGCTCCAAACTCATCTAACCATGTCTTTATGGTGAGTGGTTTGTGCTCAGGACACACTCATGGCAGGACAGGAAAGGGCCTTCCCCAAACTGGTGCCACAAGTTTGGAAGAACACAATTGTCTAAAGCAGTGGCTCTCAACTCCTGTCCTCGGGACCCACCAACAGGCCAGGTTTGCACGATAACTGAAATACATCACAGGTGATATCGTTTGCTGCTCAGTGATTGCAGTATTCTAGTCTGCATCTTCCCAAGTTAATACTTAAAATCTGGCCTGTTGGTGGTTCCTGAGGACCGGAGTTGAGAACCACTGGTCCAAAATGTCATTGTATGCTTTCGCATTAACAGTACCCTTTACTAAACACACCCAAACGCAAACATTTGATGGGGTTTCCACATATTTTTGGCCATATAGGTAGGTGAGATGGCCTTGTGTTTGGCCATAGATTTGGCCATATGGTGTATATAAGACCCACATTTAATCCATTCATGTATTAATTGAAAAAAACATTAAAAGCTCCTTCTCTTAATCCAAAAACACACCAGTAGGTTAATTGGCTTCCACCCAAGTTGGCCGTTATGTGTATGAGTGAGAGAGGAACATCAGACTATAAGCTAGTGCGGGGGCAGGGACTGATGTGAATGACTCACCCTTCCCTGAAAATGCTGCAGAAAAAGGTTGTTACTATATAAATGACAGGTTTTTGCTTTACCTAAAAAAAGTAAACCTGTCATAAACCTGGGCAATTCAAACTGAGAACAAGATGGGAACATGAATAAGTAGAGCTTGTCTTCAGTGTAGACTCATGTCAGAATGATCAGTATTTACAGAGCTATTGGCACCTAAAGTTTTAATTATACCTGAAGTTTTCCACTAAAGTTCAGCTTATCTCGGCCCATCAAACACATAGGTCAAGACACACCTCAATATGTTAACGCAACTCTGACACTGTTTTAACCACTTCAGACCCAGAAGGATTTCCCACATTAGGACCAGAGCACTTTTTGCGATTCCGCACTGCGTCGCTTTAACTGACAATTGTGCGGTTGTGCGGTGTTGTAACCAAACAAAATTGGCGCCCTTTGTCCCCACAAATAGAGCTTTCATTCGGTGGTGTTTGATCACCTCTGCGTTATTTCTGATCACTGCTATAAACAAAAAAGGAGCAACAATTTTGAAAAAAAAAAACAATATTTGTTACTTTTTGCTATAATACACGTCCAAAAAAAATATAAAAAAACAAATTTATTCATCAGTTTTGGCCGATACATATTCTTCTACATATTTATGGTAAAAAAAATCGCAATCGACGTTTATTGATTGGTTTGCACAAAATTTGTCACTTTTACAAACCATGAGAATTCATTTATGGCATTTTTCCTTTTTTCTTTCACTAGTAATGGCGGCAATCTGCAAATTTTATCGGGAATGCAATATTGTGGCGGACATGTGGGACATTTTTGACACTTTTTTTGGGACCATTGACATTTATACAGAGATCAGAAATGTAAATAGCTACTAATTACTGTATAAATGTCACTGGCAGGGAAGGGGTTAAACTTCAGGGATCAAGGGGTTAACTGTGTTCCCTATGCGTGTTTTAACTGTGTGGGGGCTGGGCTGCCAGGGGCATGAGAGATCTAACTGATCCCGAGTACAGGGATCAGTAGTTCTCTGTCATGCCGCTTGACACAGCTGGGAACCGCTGTGTTTACATTGGTTGTTCCCCGCTTTTCTTTTCTAACAGACAATCGTGGGTCGCCGGTAGACATCGAGTCCGCCTGACCCACGGCCCCAACCAGGGAGCGTGTGGTGGGCATGAGAGCACGCCGCTGGTGGGATGCGCTCGCCTCCTAGCTGCGTGTGCACAGATCGCCGTTTATAGACAGCGATTCGCGCCACGCTGCCGCTCTGCAGCAGTAAATGTATGTGAGCCGGTCCAGAACCACTTAAAGCAATCCATACCTGTAAAAACAGTGAGGACATACTTAGCTTACCTGTTTTCGATGAAGATAAACTCCACTCTGATCCTGACTTTTTATGCTATATCCCCCAGAGAAACTAACACTTCCAGGAATGTTGATCACTTGGGTCCCCTGCAGTTCCCACTGAATCCTCCAAATGACCTCTATGTCACTATTTTTTCTTGTAAAGAGTGGAGGTCAGAGTCAGGAACCAGTGAGAGCTGTGGACACAGGTGATTGACACTCCCAGAAGTGTTGAACTCCCTATAGACTCCAGCAGAAGATTTCTCAGCATCAGAAAGGAGTTTGGAGGCACTGGTAGCAGGAAAGGTAAGTACATACTTTTTTTCTTTTATAGGTATGGCTTGCTTTGAAATTATTTCTATAGTCAAATGTGTGCTTTAAAAAATCATGTTTATTTTAATTAAAGAGACCCTGTTGGCAGACTATTCACTTCATCAAAAATCTTCTCATGAGATTTTATGTGCATTTTAAACTATTTTAGACCCTGGAACCACTTTGTTTATACAGATACCTATCTCCGGGAGATGTCATAATCTGGCTGATTCCCTGGTCTTGACGCATGCCTAGGTGAGTGGCATCAAGTTCCCTCCCTCGCACGCTGTTCTTTTAACCTGTTCTTTCCTTGTACCGGGGGATTTCTGTCTGGCTGCTCTTTCCTCCCTCCCCCTCTGACTTGCCCCTCCCATCCCTCTCCCTTTTGAATACTACCAATCATACCCCAGTCTTATGCCACATCCTGGCACCAACTTCTATTGGGTTGAAACATAGAAACATAGAAAAGTGACGGCAGAAAAAGACTGAGTAATCCATCAAGTCTACCCCTTTTTATTTATTTATTTATTTATTTTTTTATATATATATTTTTTTTTTACATTGACCTTGTTGTCTGACTATGGATTTATGTTTATCCCAAGCATGTTTGAAGCCATTTACTGTTGACTGTCTCACAACCTCTGTTGGTAGTTTATTCCAATCATCAACCACCCTTTCAGTAAAATAATACTTTCTAAGATTAGTTTTGAACTTCCCCCCAGTTAGTTTGAGGTCATGTCCCCGTGTTCTTGATTTTGGTTTCATATTGAAAAGACTGCCCTCTTGAACCTTATTCACCCCCTTGATGTATTTAAAGGTATAGAAACATTATGGTTGATGTGCGACCCAGAATATTTTTAGATTACGCTGCATAACCCAGAGTGACTTTTCTGTTCCCATGCAGGGGTCTCACACCATGTCACCCCAAAAGTTCTTTTTTTTCCAAAACATTTTTTATTGAATTTTGGTGGTAGTATCAGCATTACATGTTACAGACGTCCTGTACAGATTACAAGGTTTGCAATCAAGGTAACATTACAAATCATATCATAGCAATTTGAAAGAGAACATAGTTTGTGAAAACAGTTTTAAGTATTTAACATTAGTCTTCTGTAATTGTCTGTTCTGCCAAGGTGGTAGCATAGGGCGGAAGGGATTAGATAAGTTTGGGGTCTAAGGTATCTTCCGGGAACGTACAGGATGTCTGGAGGGTTCGGGTG
Source organism: Glandirana rugosa (assembly GCA_018402905.1). Taxonomy (NCBI): domain Eukaryota; kingdom Metazoa; phylum Chordata; class Amphibia; order Anura; family Ranidae; genus Glandirana; species Glandirana rugosa. The sequence goes on along the minus strand of BLSH010077676.1, from coordinate 128,975 downwards.
TCATGTTGCCCCTTACCATTACGATGTCATTATGTTGGAGAATGGCTGGCGACCTGGCGTACTCCCCCACCCCTATTGGGTGCAGACTGTAGGAGAGCATTGGTCACCTTCCACTCCTTTTGTACCCCAAAAGTTCTTTAGTTACACCCAGTGCTTCCGGTACAAGTACAATAGTTTGATATACTACTGGGTAGGTTGCTCTGTAAACATGCCTTGGTGCCCCCTTATGTGTTTTATTTGTCTACATTACATGTCTATGACTTTTAAGTTGAATGCAATTCATACTTTTCTTGAAAATAAAATAAAGGAATTACAAAAAATTTTTTTAGATATATTATTTATCTGTAAAAACCTCCTCAGTGCAGACATCCAAAAACCTGGAGATTGCTGTTGGGCGTGATCATTTTGCATGAGATTTCACCAACTCTCGTATTCTCCATTGCGCCTCCCCTGGCTGCTTCAAAGAATGTATGTAGGGAAGTGAAGGGTGGGGCAGAGGACCTGGGCCAGCATGGAGAGTAGACATTCCCAGAAAAGGAGAGGGCTATGACATTCAATGGAGAGGGGGCTGTGCTAAGGAACAGAGTCTTCCTGGAGTAGTCACATTTCCTAGCATGTTTGAAGGCACATTGCAAGTAAATAAAAAACAAAATGAACGAATAAGGAAAAACACTGCAAAAGAGCATTCAAAATACTTGATTGTTCTGTGCTTTTACATGCAATTCTTTAGGTTGGTTACAGGGCCACTTTAACCGCTTGCCAACTGTATAACTTAGATATGGCAAGGCGGCTCTGCTGCGCCACGATCTGCCACTTCCAGGTAGGGGACGCTCGCCGCCGGCGACACGGCTCTGCTGTGATTTTACACAGCAGATGAATGATTGGTGGGTGCCGGTGGTAATCTATTAGCTGATCGTCCAGAACACACACAGGACAGGGCTCTGCCTATGTAAACAATGCAGAGCTCTATCCCATCAGCAAGGAAGTAATCAATTTACTTTCCCCACAAAGCAGGGAATGAAATTGATTACTTCCCCTAGTAAAAGCACCACACTGTGTACACCAAAACACTGGCAAGGCACACATTTAACCCTTTGTTCACCCTAGATGTTTAACCCCTTCCCAGCCAGTGTCATTAGTACAGTGACAGTGCATATATTTAGCACTGATCACTGTATTAGTGTACCTGGCTCCCAAAAAGTGTCAGAATGTACGCCGCAATATCACATATGCAATAAGTTGCTGATCACAGCCATTACTAGTAAAAAATAAATAAAAATATCCCATAGTTTGTAAACGCTATAACTTTTGCGCACACCAATCAATATAGGCTTACTGGGATTTTTTTTTTAACAAACGTGTAGCAGAATACATATTGACATAAATTTATGAAAAAAATTGTTTTTTTCTGTTTCTTTATTGGATATGTTTTATAGCAGAAAGTAGAAAATATTTTTTTCCCCCAAAATTGTCAGACTTTTTTTGTTTAAAGTGCAAAAAATAAAAAAAATTGAGGTGATCCAATACCACCAAAAGAAAACTCTATTTGTGGGAAAAAAGGACATACATTTTATGTCGGTACAGTGTCACATGGCTACGCAATTGTCAGTTAACCACTTCAGCCCCAGAAGGATTTCACACTTTAGGACCAGAGCACTTTTTGCGATTCGGCATTGCGTCACTTTAACTGACAATTGCGCGGTCGTGCGCCGTTGTACCCAAACGAAATTTGCGTCCTTTTTTCCCCACAAATAGAGCTTTCTTTCGGTAGCATTTGATCACCTCTGCATCATTTCTGATCGTCGCGATAAACAAAAAAAGAGCGACAATTTTGCAAAACAAAAAACCCCACATTTTTCCCAAATCCAAATCCAAAAAAAAAAATATAAAAAAACATTTTTTTCATTTGTTTTGGCCGATTTATATTCTTCCTCATATTTTTGGTAAAAAAATTTGCAATCAGTGTTTATTGATTGGTTTGCGCCAAAGTAGTTTTTATTTTTTACTAGTAATGGCGGCGATCTGCGATTTTTAGCGGTACTGAAATATTGCGTCAGACATGTTGAACCATTTTGACACCTTTTTGGGACCATTGGCATTTATACAACGATCAGTGCTATAAAAATGCACTGATTACTGTGTAAATGCCATTGGCAGTGAAGGGGTTAACCTGGAGGGGATGCTCTAAGGGTTAACTGTGTTCCCTCAGTGTGTTCTAACTGTATGGGGGCTGGGCTGGCAGGGGGAGGGGAGTGATCACGGCTTCCGTATACAGGAAGCCTGTGATTACAGCCCTTCCCCCTCTGTCAGAATGGAGATCCATGTTTACACACACGGACCTCCGTTCTCTCACTGTGGGGGGGCCATCGCGGGTAGCCGGTGGTGATCAAGTCCACCCTACCTGCTCTCTGGCCCCCCCAGAACACAGTGAGCACGCGAGCGTGCCTCCAAAGGTGCGCGCGCGCTCACAATACTCGTTATTGCGGCTGCCTTCAGGTGACGTCGGTTTGCGATAATGAGCCACTTTGTAGCCGTCACGCTGTGGCGGGTGGTCGGCAAGTGGTTAAAGTAACGCAGTGCCGTATCGCAAAAAATGGTCTGGTCATGAAGGGGGTAAATCTTCTGGAGGGCAAGTGGTTAAAAGGATCTCAGTAAACAATACGGTTATAAAGTAAGGCGTTTGGACCCTGTAGGGTCTTGTTCAACACTTGAAGTTTTAACAAATCATCAAGTATGTGCTGATCGATATTTGTTGGATATTTTGTGGGTAGATAGGTCCCACTGATGGTACACTTGAGAATAAAAGATGTTGTATCCCAAAGAAAGAGGTGAGCTGGATGTTTGCTTATTTATCTCCACACATGCCACCTGCTGAGCCTTACTCTTGGTCTTCTAATGCGGTGACAAACACATCAATGCGGGAATAGTTTTCCATTTTTCTTCTACATCACCTAAAATACACTGGAACATTTTATCCAGACAGCCTTGAGCTTGCTGACTGTCATGGACAGCACTTTGTTTTTGCTCTTACATAACATATAAGCTGTTTTCATGCGTTGAGAGTCTGTTTTTTCCCCCAAACTTTTACAAAGCTTTTGGTATTCTTTCCGAAGTTTTGCAAACTTATTTCTGTTGGAGGCTATAACTTGAACATTTGTCTAGTCTAGTGCAGCAGTCTCCTGACAGCCTGAAATTTCTATAGATAAATGAAATGTAGCAAAAAAAAAAAAAAAAAGACTTCTGTGCCTGTTGGTCTACCTCTTGAAATGTGGGTGTAACAATAACAAGACAAATTGGAAGACAGATTGCTTGTTTATAGAAATTGAACATGAAAGTGAAACTTTCATTTTTTTATTTGAAGAAACCATTTTTTCCAGGTCAGCTATATACGCTTTAAAGTAAAACTATCATATGGGCTACCATTGCTGACCTCCATCTGCAAATGCTGGTAGCTTGGCTGTTAACCAGACCCACTGATTTTAGACATTTCTGAGTTGCTGACACTAGGAAGCATGCAGTTTGGGAAAGTTAAAGGCAAACATCCATATCTGTATACTTTTATTGGTTTAGTGACTCAAAGCTCTGAAGCAGAAAGATGGTATGATAGCCTGGCAACTACCGTTTTCAGAGGGAGGGCTAAGCAATACTAACTCCGGGATTTTTTAAAAGTGCATTCAAAGCTAATCAATAGAGTCTCACAGAGTATAAAATTTAACAATTTCATGATGTTTCACATTTGAATTTTTACTGCTTTTTTAAAATATCTGGTGACCCTGTAAGCAGAGGCGTTGCTAGGGGGTGGCTATTGGGGCTATAGCCTCCAGTCTGGGGCCCATAGCCCCGGGTCTCTTACAGGGTGGGTGCAGTTCTGCAATTAGCAGGTATGTCCCGGTCTGGAATGCAGACTGTGTATATATATATATATATATATATATATATATATATATATATATATACACACACACATACATACATACATACACATGTATATTTATTACTATTATTATTTATTTTATTACATGTATGCCCGCTCAAGCGTATGTCTCTCTCTACTTCGCTGCTATGGGCTCTAGTCCCAGATCTTTTGTAGACCTAGCAACGCCCCTGCCTGTAAGGTTCTTTATTTAGGCACTCCCTGTTAGAGGGTGACAGCACTGTCCCTGTTTCCCTATGAAGCTTCTGCATTGTCACTCTGTCACATGGGCTGCCCATGGAAACCACAAGTGTCTATTTCAACACACATTAAAGTGATTGTAAAGTCTCGTTTTCTCTAAATTAAAAATAATAAACATGTTATAGTGAATAATAAGTGCGGCGCTATAATATAACTGAAAGTGACACATGTACAAAATGATTTTAGACCAACAAAATTAAACTAAATTGAACTTAAACAAATAATTACATCATTTAAAGTGAATCATAAATAAAAAGTAATAATAATAAATATTAATTTATGTCAAAGTGTTTGAATCATGGACAGGATTAACTGCTAGTTAATCCAAAAAATATATTAAATAGTCAGTGTCATAATACCGGGTGTGACCAAAAGATAAAAATGTCCAAAAGCTGTGTAAAAAAAACACAGAGCAGAGCAGTCCACAGTACAGGTGAGATCTCTTTAGAAGTCCCCTCTGGGTTATCAATGCCCACAATGGAAATTAAAACGATCATAAAATGATTTAAAGTGACAGGTGCTCAACTTGGAGTATAGTAACCACTAAGAATCCACAAAGTGCAAATTGATATGCTCACCAGAAACTGGCAAGACACCAGCAAAAATTATTATCCCAAGGGATGTCCTCACTTGCTGCGAAACCGAAACTCCACTGGTATGTTCAGGATAGACCACTCACATCATAACGTTTATCCAAGGGGTGATTCGGCATCCATATCAGGGGAGAATGTACCAAACGTGTTCAAAGAGCCCTTTGCTGCATGTGTCCAGTTAGGTACTACTACCCTATGTTATGTGATTTGGATCCTCCTCTTCTTGGGTCCCTTTTCAGCTCTCCTGGCCCCTCCCTTCTGTTGAGTGCCCCCACAGCAAGCAGCTTGCTATGGAGGCACCCGAGCTGAGTCACAGCTCCCTGTGTCCATTCATGTGTCCCGGCCCCACCCCCTTTCTATTCTCATTGGCTGATTGACTTTGATTGACAGCAGCGGAAGCCAATGGTGCCACACTGCTGTCTCAGCCAATGAGGAGGGGAGTCCTGGACATTCCTACAACATACAACAACGCTGGATATAGATAGACCTCAGGTAAGTATTGGGGGTGGGGGGGGGGGGGGCTGAGGGTGGCTGCTGCACACAGATACATGCATTAAGATAAAAAAAAAAAGTTTGACTTTACAACCCCTTTAAATAAATATGATCCACTCTTATCGCCATAAGGAAATCCATTCTACGTGTATGCTGGAGTGCATACAAATGAGAAATGGCTAGCAAGAGTTTGAAGGAAATCAGAAGTAATGTAAGACAACAAAGGCTTTAAAAAAGCTTAAGACAAATAATTTATATATTAAAAAAGGACAGTTGTTTACAATACACTCTTCAGCTTTACTGCTCATCTAAATTACCGATTCCCAGGTGTCTTAGTGATGTAGCTATTGTAGCTACAGTATCTCACAAAAGTGAGTACATCCCTCACATTTTTTAAAATATTTTATTATTTCTTTTCATGAGACAACATTGAAGAAATGACCCTTTGCTACAATGTAAAGTAGTGAGTGTACAGCTTGTATAACAGTGTAAATTTTCTGTCCCCTCAAAATAACTCAACACACAGCCATTAATATCTAAACCTCTGGCAACAAAAGTGAGTACACCCCTAAGTGAAAATATCCAAATTGGGCCCAATTAGCCATTTCCCTCCACCGGTGTCTCACTCTCTCATATTGGCCACTGGAAATTCAATATCGCACCTCATGGCAAGGAACTCTGTGAGGATCTTAAAAAAAGAATTGTTGCTCTACATAAAGATGGCCTAGGCTATAAAAAGATTGCCAAGACCCTGAACATGAGCTACAGCACATTTGCCTAGACCATACAGCGGTTTAACAGGATAGGTTCCACTCAGAACAGACCTCGCCATGGTCAACCAAAGAAGTTAAGTGCACGTGCTCAGCATCATATAAAGAGGTTGTCTTTGCGAAGTAGACGTGTGAGTGCTACCAGCATTGCTACTGAGATTGAAGGGGTGGGGGGTCAGCCTGTCAGTGCTCAGACCATACACTGGACACTGCATTAAATTGGTCTGCATGACTGTCATCCCAGAAGGAAGCCTCTTATAAAGATGATGCACAAGAAAGCCTGCAAACAGTTTGCTGAAGACAAGCAGACTAAGGACATGGATTACTTGAACCATGTACTGTAGTCTGATGAGACCAAGATAAACTTATTTGGTTCAGATGGTGTCAAGCATGCGTGGCAGCAACCAGATGAGGAGTACAAAGACAAGTGTGTCTTGCCTACAGTCAAGCACAGTGGTGGGAGTGTCATGGTCTGGGGCTGCATGAGTGCTGCCATCACTGGGGAGCTACAGTTCATTGAGGGAACCATGAATGCCAACATGTACTGTGACATGCTGAAGCAGAGCATGATCCTCTCCATTCAGAGACTGGGCCGTAGGGCAGTATTCCAACATGATAACGACCCCAAAAACACCTCCAAGAATACCACAGCCTTGCTAAAGAAGCTGAGAGTAAAGGTGAGGGACTGGCCAAGTATGTCTATAGACCTAAACCCTATTGAGCATCTGTGGGGCATCCTCAAATGGAAAGTAGAGGAGTGCAATATTTCTAACATCCACCAGCTCAGTGATGTCATCATGGAGGAGTGGAAGAGGACTCCAGTGGCAACCTGTGAAGCTCCGTTGAACTCCATGCCCCAGAGGGTTAAGGCAATGCTGAAAAATAATGATGGCCACGCAAAATATTGATACTTTGGGCCCAATTTTGATATTTTCATTTAAGGGTGTACTAACTTTTGTTGCCAATGGTTTAAACATTAATGGCTGTGTGTTGAGTTATTTTGAGGGGACAGCAAATTTACATTGTTATATAAGCTGTACACTCACTACTTTGCCTGGTAGCAAAGTGTCATTTCTTCAGTGTTGTCTCATGAAAAGATAGAATAAAATATTTACAAAAATGTGAGGGGTGTACTCACTTTTGTGAGATACTATATATTAGTAGTTCCCTAACAATTACAACCCTGTGTGGGGGCAAGTGACTTAGATTTCATAGAGGAACACTGAAAATCGTGGCTAGCCATGGGTCCAAAGTGGCAGCCTGAATGCCCTCTAAAGTTATGTGCCACTGTACATAACATACTATAGCATAATGCACCAGGTTAAGAAACTTTGTACTAAAATGCTGTATTGATTTCCCAATGTACTTGTCTGATGACATATATGAAGGGAATGTGTATATATGTCATGGTCTGGGGCTACATGAGTCCTGCCAGCACTGGGGAGCTACAGTTCATAGAGGGAACCATGAATGCCAACATGTACTGTGACATACTGAAGCAGAGTCTCCCTTTGGAGACTGGGCCTCAGGGCAGTATTCCAACATGATAACAACCTAAAACACCCCTCCAAGCTGACCACTGCCTTGCTAAAGAAGCTGAGGGTAAAGGTGATGGACTGGCCAAGTATGTCTCCAGACCTAATCTCTATTGAGCGTCTGTGGGGCATCCTCAAACAGAAGATGGAGGAGCGCAAGGTCTTTAATATCCACCAGCACCGTGATGACGTAATGGAGGAGTGGAAGAGGACTCCAGTGGCAACCTGTGAAGCTCTGTTGAATTTGATGCCCAAGAAGGTTAAGGCAGTGCTGGAGAATAATGGTGGCTAAAATTCATTTTGATTCATTGTTTATTTAAAATGTTATTCTGCATTCATACCAGCCAGCCACCTATCGCTATTGTACGGGATTTCTCATCCTCATCAGCCAGTTCCACGCCCATACAGGGTTAAAAAACGTTTAGGAGGAGGCGGGCTTTCAAACCTTACTCCTCCCATCTTGTTGCCCATAAATTCTCCCTGTTCCAATATGGCTATTACACGGCCTGAAGAAGGGGCGGAGCCCCGAAAAGCGTCGCCGAATCACTACCCTTCCTGTTGTTAACTGGACGAGAGGAGACTTTCGGCTCTCTGCTGGGAACGAACGGATCGGAACGATCGGTACTTCCATCAGTGGAGGAGGAAACGCCAGGAGCCACCGACGCTTCCTTCCCACTGCATCACCGCTAGGCAGTTCCATCTTCACCCCAGGAGCATCTCCTCCAGGACTCCCACACAGCCAGCAGTGGCTTGAAACTGCAACGCTCACCTGATTACTACCATTGTGAGTAGGTTTTTACCACTTTTAATAAATTATGTTTTTACTTCAATACTGCACTTAGAGGCGCACTTTTTGTTCTTTGTCGTTTCCAGCAGTTTACACTGTTATAGCAAAGTGTCATTTCTTCAGTGTTGTCACATGAAAAGATATAATAAAATATTTAGAAAAATGTGAGGGGTGTACTCACTTTTGTGAGATACTGTATTATTATTATTTTTTTTTCTTAAACTACACCTACAATCTAATATTATTGGTAGGATTAAGAGATATTGCTGACTGTGTAACTATGTCAGTAAAGACAAATGAGGCTCATGATTGAGCCACCGGTGCTCAGTCATCAGATACCATTAAAATTTTGCCTATATGGAGTTTACACAATGATTTACGTAGCTTATATCATTCCTAAACACTTTTCCCTAATGCATTGGAATATCTATAACATGGTTTTGACCTGGTTTAGACCAGACCATTCTCGAAATGAGTTGAATACAAGTTCACCAGAGCAGCAGTTAATTGGTGAACTGCGAAGTAGCAGAAACACAGCAGGGACCAATTCATGAATGAAGCAGACACTTGACTTATCTTCTCTCCCACTGGGAATGCCACATACTGAAAATAAGGGGGATTGCTTTTTCCAGCACTTGACCCCTGCTGACTTCTGTTTCAGGGGCTTATGAATCTTTGTCACGGGTTGAAATGTATAGTGTAATTCTTCCAAAGTATAGATTTCTATGTCCAGCCTGTAATTGAAGGCCACTGTCCAGTAAGCCCCTACAATAAACCTACAAAATGTTATTGTGCTGTTCCCTTTGGCTCCAATTGCAACTGACATAAGTCGGTTGGCTTTACAACAAATGTCAAATATGAGTACTTTTACATAATTAACTGTGAAAAATAATAACTTTTTTGATTTTTATTTTTATATAGTGGACACATATAATATATTTGCATTTAGCCAATTCCCTGTTTTTACTCCCTCATCACAGAGTTTCTCAAACTATAAAATATTTTATTTATATATGGAGCAAGGACAACTTTTTTTTTTTAACTTTTACTAGCAATGTGATCTGGGAATACCTCATACTGAAAATAAGGGGGATTGCTTTTTCCAGCACTTGAACCCTGCTGACTTCTGTTTCAGGGGCTTATGAATCTTTGTCACGGGTTTAAATGTATTGTGTAATTCTTCCAAAGTATGGATTTCAATGCCCAGTCTGTAATTGGAGGCCACTCTCCAGCAAGCCCTTACAATAAACCTATCAAATGTTATTTTATTGACCTTTTGGCTACAATTGCAACAAAAGGGTTGCTGGTTCAAATCCCCACCACAACACTACCTGCCTGGAGTTTGCATGTTCTCCCTGTGCCTGCGTGGGTTTATTCCGGGTACTCCGGTTTCCTCCCACACTCCAAAGACATGCTGTAGGTAAAGAAGCCCCTGTCTAAATTGGCCCTAGTATATGTATGAATGTGAATTAGGGACCTTAAATTGTAAGCTCCTTGAGGGTAGGGACTGATGTGAATGTACAATGTATATGTAAAAGCGCTGTGTAAATTAACAGCCCTATATAAGTACCTGAAATAATAATAATAATAATACCTCATGGTACCCCCACACATCTGAAAATGCAGCATGATTTTGGGTGCAGGAAACTCATGGTACCTTCAGTGTGGATGCGTTTTTGAAGTTTGAATTGAATTGAAGTTGCAGGAACCTTTTTACTGTGGTTCCTGCAGGTACAGCAGCCCATTCAAATGTATAGGTTGCTGAGCCCATACCAGTGTTGCCAACCGCCAGTAAATTTACTGACAGTTTGTAAAAATCAGTGATTTTTACAACTGTCTATAAATATCAGGGTCTGATAATTTGTCATGGTGTGATGACTTTTTAAGTGTAAACCGGGCAAACTACTTGATCTAGGTATTGTCAGTGTTTCCATATTGTGTTTAAATATCAATTGTCTTAGTTTTTAATAGGAGTTCAGTTATTTTTCAGGTTGCCAGTAAAAAATGTGCTCCGCCAGTAAATTTCCCATGTTTTGCCAGTAAAAAGCGCTGCGGGAGGTTGGCAACACTGGCCCATACAAACGAGGCATGCAGGAAATGGCTACTTGTGAACCTAGCCTATTTCCTTGGCAGTTACTCCACAGCAGACTTACCCTAAGTAAAGCAGTGGATGTTATTTCTAGTAAGAAAGGTAGTTACTCCACATTTAAAGTCTAAAGAGTCATTCACACGAACAAAAATGTTTACTGGTTATTTTACATTTGTTTTCTAGGAGAAAGGTTCCTGCATAATGATTAGTAAAACACAAGATGCATTTGCAAACTTAATAATAATTTCTTTTCCCCCTGTGTTTAGACTTAATATACATACTTACAAATGTGTACAAATGCATATACATGTGTTGATACGCACGTAAAGCGCATGTTCTTAGATGCAGATTTTTGGTTACAGATCTGAATGTAGTGCACGTGCATGGACCTGCGTGAATAGCTCCATTGAAAACAATGTAGCTGTGTTCAGATCTGTTATTAAAAAACACTTGTATGTGTGTTTTTTTATAGCCATGTAAATGAAGTCTAACTCTGAGCAGTAACCAAATTGTTAAAACTTCTTCCCCTGATAAAATATCTAATGCTCATTTTTTCAAGGGGATAAAATAACACCCAGTATTACGTACCTAATACAGACTCCCAAAGCATTCCTGTCTGCTGTTCCTGGTTCAGATGGATGGTCCCCCAAAGCTGATCTTTTATGACTGGTCTTGTAGCCCTCCAAGGTAAGGATTACTCTGTGTTATCATATTCCCTTGACAAAATGCTCAATAAATCCTTTAATAACTGGGGGAAAGGAAGACATTTTATTAACATTGGAACTACACTCATACTGCTGGCCATTATCAACATCACCTTATGGTCCAAAAAAAATCTAGTCACGCATACAGTGGTAGTACAATTGTTTTATCTGAAATGATTAATCTACAGAATGCATGTCTTCTTCATGTTGCATAGTGCTAGTGCATGGAAACTTCTGAATACGATCTCCAATATTGAAGTAATGTTTACTATTTCACAAGCCATCAGACTGCTGCCAAGTATTGTTTCTTCAAGGTTAGCACAGCTCATTGTTTCAATGACATTGTGTCCTACATCCTGTCTGTGCTGTGTTTCTGGAGTCTTGTTTCCATTCCCTGCATTTTGCCATATTTACCACTCTCATCACTGTGCAGCAGGAGCAGTCTTGTATATTACTCTTTCACCCATGCTGACTGAACCTACACCCTGCAAATATGTCACTTGTGTTGGAAACCTCAGGGGAAACTGTCATATGACAGTTAGATGTAGAGCTATAGTCAACTGAAGATATAAGCAAATATTGCCTTTTCAAGTAAAGCTGTCACTCTGACTGCTCCTGCCTGTTATCTCTATATTGGTCCTATGGGATGGACAATTTAACTGACTAAGAGGCATACTCAAGAGGTAAAATAGGGCAGAGACAAGCTTAACTGTAAAGGAAAATTCAAATTGTCACATAACATTGTAAGCAAGTCCTCTGGATCTACTGATCATCTCATTTGACTTCCCTACAAATAACCTCATCTCTTCATCATACATTCAACCTGAATTGTCCAGAAATATGTCCAGAATCTTTTTTTCTAGGGGATGAAATAACACAGAGTATTACGTACCTAATACAGAGTCCCAAAGCATTCATGTCTGCTGTTCCTGGTTCAGATGGATGGTCCCCCAAAGCTGATTTTTTATGACTGGTCTTGTAGCCCCCCAAGGTAAGTATTACTTTGTGTTATCACACTGCTCCTGCCTGTTATCTCTATGTTGGTCCTATGGGATGGACAATTTAACTGACCAAGAGGCATACTCAAGAGGTAAAATAGGGCAGAGACAAGCTTAACTGTAAAGGAAAATTCAAATTGTCACATAACATAATAAGCAAGTCCTCTGGATCTACTGATCATCTCATTTGACTTCCCTACAAATAACCTCATCTCTTCATCATACATTCAACCTGAATTGTCCAGAAATATGTCCAGAATCTTTTTTTCTAGGGGATGAAATAGCACAGAGTACCTAATACAGAGTCCCAAAGCATTCATGTCTGCTGTTCCTGGTTCAGTTGGATGGTCCCCCAAAGCTGATCTTTAATGACTGGTCTTGTAGCCCCCAAGGTAAGTATTACTTTGTGTTATCACACTGCTCCTGCCTGTTATCTCTATGTTGGTCCTATGGGATGGTCAATTTAACTGACCAAGAGGCATAACCAAGAGGTAAAATAGGGCAGAGTCAAGCTTAACTGTAAAGGAAAATTCAAATAGTCCCATAACATAATAATCAAGTCCTCTGGATCTACTGAAAATCTCATTTGACTTCCCTACAGATAACCTCATCTCTTCATCATGCATTCAACCTGAATTGTCCAGAAATATGTCCAAAATCTTTTCCAGTGGCTTGAAATACATATTGAAGTGATTATTGAGGGGGTTTATGGAATATGGGTTCAAAACAGGATCTGCCACTTAAAGAATAGCTAAAGCTTTTGCTTTTTTGCCAACTTTTCCTAATTTAAGGAGATTTCCCTTCTTGTCCTAGACACAACAGGAAGCAATAACAACAGGAAGGAACTATATCCAAAGTATGCAAAATCCCCTCGCAGAACGTGGTCAGCAAAACAAAATGGTCTCTTTGAAGGATTTCCCCTCTAGTGCTATTCTGGTTACCCTCGATTTCAGCCCTGCTCATATTGGTCACCAGTACAAACAGTAGTGAGTGAACCTTCCTAGTGGGAACACATACTTGAGGTGATTGTAGCCGTATTAGTGCAATTGCAACAGAAAATTGAGTACTGTCCGTGACACAAAAAGCTATAAAAACCTGACAGGAGGCTCAATATTGAACTAAAAAAATAAAATTTGGGCATGTCAGATAAATATTTTCAATACTGTAGGGCAGACTTTTCCCACCAGAGGGTCTTAAGGTTTCTTCAGGGGTGCCTTGGCAGAATGCCTAAACATTGCCCAAAAATTGTATACAAGTCAACAGGTGGATCAATTCTGCCTTTTAGTTAGGCAAAGCCACGTGTTTTTATTGTGCACCATCACAACCTTAGAACTAATTATGTCATTGCTTGATAAGGAGCATATAGTGCGCGTGGACAGCATCCTTGTTTAATCCCCCCCCCCCACCCCTCCCTGTCAGCACCGGGGTCATATTAGCTGAGTGAGAGATTCAAAGCAGAAGGGAAACACTGGAATACTAGTCAGTACCAGTGTGCAAAGATGTATTTGCTTTGCAAGAGTATATCACCTGTAATGTCGGATGTCCTACATGTGTGGATGTTGATGTATTATGTAAAACTAACATTTATTTTTTACATTTAAGATTGGGGTGTCCCCAGATTGTGGTGAGATTTAAAGGGTGCCTTGACTGAAAAAACTTTGAGAAACACTGCTGTAGAAAACTCTAGAATGCGGAGACTGAAAGTGCTGACTTCTGTTGAAAATACTGGCTGAATGCTGTCATGAGGATCCAATGGCTTCAATATCTCAAATCGATTACTTAAAACGAGCTAGTGAATTAAAACTTCTGACTTTCAAATCATGCTTATGACTGGTCGGTGACTTAAAAGGTTTTAATGACACTACCAGGAAATTGTTATTTACAGAAGTTCAGGTTTTCTTTAATGAGTGAAACAAACATGTCTTGCAATAAAAAGAGAAGAGACCCATGTATTTTGTAATGTAGACCCCTAAGGTGTTTCTATATTTTGCCTATACAGTCCCTATTAAATGTACCTTTAGCATGTCGGTTCTTCTGTGCACTGAGCCATCTTGTATTGCTACGTAGAAAGTCTGCCATTTTTTACACTCCTTTCTGAAGTGGAATTTTATTTAGTCCTGCTATAATAACTGTGGCACTGTGTAATACTGACACTCTCTTATTGTGTTTGCTTGTATTGGATAGACTTGGCCTGACTGTGCATCATCCCCATATTCAGAAGTGAGTATTTTCCGGCACAATGATACTAACTGGCAGTTCTGTTCATTATGGTTTTCATTTCCCTGTGACTGAAGAACATAAATATTTTCTGCTGTTACATCTGGACTGCTTCCTACAGCAAAATGCAATAACATTCATAGCTCTGTGTCAAATAGATCAACTGGAAAATTAAAAGTATATAATGTGGCCTAACCCGTAGTTTATTTCATGTGGAGAAACAGAGATTTAAAGCAGCACTACAGAGAGCAAAATACTTTTAAACCCCAGCTATACCCTTAATAATTTCCATGTTTATTCTGTTTATTAAAGTGATTGTGAACAGAGGCGGCTCTCTAATTAGGCAAATTAGGCGGTCGCCAAAGGCCTCACGCTCACATGGGCCTCGCAGCTGCCTAATTTGCCTAGTTAAAGAGCCGCCTTTGAGGCTGGCCCACAGGGCACCCATGGATGAAACAAAGCCGCGCCTGTCACTCTCTGGCTCCTGTCGCATTTGTAAAGACACGGCCGCATGCGGCCATTGATTATCCTCCCTCTCAGCTCTTTCTGGCACTGAGCACTCCCACTCAGTATGCTCCAGCACTGTCGGCAAAAATTTTACTGGGGAGGAGGCGGAGAGCTCATTGCCCGAGATCGGAGATCCCACGGGGAGGGATACAAGCGGCGCAAGTCCATTTGGCAGGGTGTGTGCAGGAGGGTAAGTTGGCAGGGTTTTGCAAGTTTCCGGGAGATATTTCTGTACAGCAACTTGAGGAAGAGGGTTGAGATGCAATGTCTGCAGGGAGGTGCGAGGCCAGTTCTGGTGCTGTGTGTGCAGCTAGCTTTACTTTCTCAGTGCATACCAGTGGCCTCTGCAGTACTGGAGCAATACATTAGGCCTTGTTCACACCATATAGTTTCAACCCATCTGCACCCTCCTCCTGCACATACCACCCACCCCCATTCACCTTGTGCCCCCCTCCTGCATATACCACCCACCCCCATTCACCTTGTGCCCCCCTCCTGCACATACCACACACCTCTA
>BLSH010077676.1:99631-112258 GCA_018402905.1 Glandirana rugosa | reverse complement strand
CACATACCGCCACCCACCCCACCCCTATTCACTCCCTGCCCCTTTTCTGCATATATCACCCACCGCCATACACTCAGTACCCTCTCCTGCACATAGCACCCACCGCCATTCACTTTGTGCCCCTCTCCTGCAATTACCACCCACCCCCATTCACTCTGTGCCCCTCTCCTGCATATACTACCCACCACCATACACTCCGCACTGTACATTCCCTTTTTAAGATTACCACATTCTGCACCATGTACGTCATCTCAGACCCTATTTAACCACACCCCATTTAAGCAGCTTGCACACCAGCCCACTAATTTCATGATACGCCCCTGGCCTGACCTATTCATCCATCCACTCCCTCCCTTCTCTCTCCTGCCTCCCAGTGAGCTCCTCCATCCCTCTTTCTTTTACTCTTTCTCTCTCTCAATCCTACTTTCTTTCTCTCCATCCCTTTCTTTCTCTCTTTCTCTTCATCTCTATTTTTTTTCTTTCTTACTTTCGTTTTTCCTCCCTCCATCCCTCTTTCTTTCCTTCCTACCTTCCTTCCCTCCCTCCCATTTGCTTGGATTATACTATGGCTATTTCTCACCAACCAACAGTATTCTCCATCCCTCTCCAGTCCCATTGACATCCATCTATTTGTCTCCCCCCTTCCCTCATGCCAGCACAAATCCTCCTCCTTTTTTATCCCTACACAGACCAGGATCCCCCAGTTTCACTCCAGTTCTCCTCTACCCATCTCTCATCTCCTACCCACTCCCCCCTTTTTACCCCCTCCTCCTTCTCCCCTACCCAAATTGTTCCCAGTCCCATCCCCCATCCCCACCCCCCACTTTTTCAGGGGCTAAGGAAGGATCCCGAGGCGGAGCATCTTACTACTGCTACTGCTTGTGTGGGTGGGATGTGTACTGCGCCAATCCTTGCTGACCCTCCTCTCCTATTCATCCCATGTGATTGGCGCAGTACACATCCCACCCACACAAGCAGCGGCAGTAATAAGATGATCTGCCTCAGGAATTCTTCCTTTTCCCCTGCAAAGGGTGTGAGTGGGGCCTCATGTCTAAATTTTGCCTAAGGCCTCACAAAGCCTAGAGCCGCCTCTGATTGTGAATGCTCATTTTTTTTCCTAAAATAGCAAACATGTCATAGTTACCTGCTCTGTTCAATGGTTTTGCACAGAGCAGCCCCCAGTCTCCTCTTCCTGGGTTTCCTACTGGCTCTCCTGGCTCCCCCCCCACAGAGTACCCCATAGAAAGGCACTTGCTATGGGGGCACTAATGCGTGCTCACTCTGGAGCCCCGATCTGTGTGTCCATTGACACACAGAGCACAGCTCAGCCCCATCGACACTCCCTCATTATGTGGCTGAGCTAATGAGGAGTGAGAGAGCTGAGAGAACCTCTGCTCTCATACACAGCGCTAGATCAAGATTGGGCTAAGGGGAGCTACATTCGGAAGGTTTTTTACCTTAGTGCAGAGAATGCGTCAAGGTAAAAAAAAAACTTCCGCCTTCATAGCCGTTTTAATAAATATCTTAAAAACACCTTAATATCCTAAAAAGGTCATATTCATCTGCCCCCTTGTTAGTTGATGATTTGCAGGAAGCAGCAAAGAATATCTTCCACACTCAAAGCAGGGACGCATGTACCAAAGGGCTATGAGGTTGATTCACTAAAGGCAAAGAGACTCTGTACTCTGCAAAGTGCAGTTGCTCCAAAGTTTAGTAAATGAGCAGAAGCTCTGCTGACATCCATCATCCAATCATGTGCAAGCAAAAATGCATTTTATTTTACATTTTCCTTGCATGTTATTGGGTACTCTTTGCAAATTGAACCTTTACCTAATTTACTAAACTCTGGAGCAGCTGCACTTGCAGAGTGCATCCGCACTTTACAAAGTGCACAGTCAAATTGCCTTTAGTAAATCAACCCCCATGTGCCCCATAATGCATTGTGCCTCTAGCATTGAGTGGCAGGTAGTAACTATGTTTTTCGGTGTATCATATGGCCACAGCAAGGAAGTAAGTTAGCCAACTCTACGCCAAAACGCCACATACTAGTTGCGTGGGTTACGTAAACATGTTGCCCATGTAGTCTAAGGAACTGCATAAGGGCAATCAAATGACAGGTGGGGGAAAATGGCTTGCAGAATCAGGGCCGTCTTAATAGCATCATGGGCCTCTGGGCAAAGTAATAATCTGGGGCCCTTACCCTTACTACTATCAAGAATTAAAGTAAGAATAGTTTATAAAAATAAACATATATGTATTAGTACTTTCAATAAAATTGATTTTAAACAATAAGAAAACATGCCATAAATCAAAGACTAATATCAAAACAGGGGCACAATACTCATGGGAAGCAAAAGGACACAGTATGGGGGGGAAGGGGGGGGGGTCAGGAGAGCACAATACTGGGTTTAGGAGGACACAGTAAAGGTTCCAGGACGCTGTCCTGGACAAAGCCATCTTTGGACTGCTTAGCAAAAAGGGTGACTGTACCGGATAATCTGGGACAGTTGGCAAGTATGACATTATGCAAGATTATCATGGGGCCCCCATGCACCTGGGGCCCCTGGGCAGTGCCCAAGGTTGCCCATTCTTTAAGATGGCCATGTGCAGATTGTTGCACAGTCGGATGTTGGAAAACAGCCAAAAACTGTCTGTTTTTTTTTAATAGGAAACGTAAATCTTTTTGGTAGTGATAAAGGGCAGCAATAAGGAACTCATTAACTAAATTATATATCAGTTAAGTATTTCTGTTGATATTGGAGTTGTGTTTTAAAATGTATATTTGAGCCACAGGTATATAAGCTCTTTAAATTGCTGCCTGTGTCCCCATTAGGGAGAATAGTTTGCACTTCCAGTCCCCATAAACACAACAGGAGGAGAGTAGAAATCTCCCCACATCAAAGGTAATCTCACTTCCTACAGTTGTCATTGTCATTGGAAAAAGGTGTCCCCATTAAAAGATTGAGGTAAGATCTTTCCAAGAAGACTGAAGTAAGACTTCCCCATCAGGGAGATTTCAGGTTCAAATATTTTATTAATAAAACAAGAAGAAACAGGCCCGTGGGCCTAACAGGTTACAAGGTCATACCAAATCTATAATGAAAAGAAGGGATAATCCCTTATAGAGATCTTGAAAAACAGATGAGATTTGACATTTTGACAAAACTATTTTGACAGTTAGAGTTGAAGAGATATACATCCTATTACAAACTATATTGTAATACGGAAATTGTAGTAAAAGGATAAACAGAAAACTCTAAAGGTCTATAATGGAGTCTTATATTACGTGAATACATGCTAATGGTACAACTCTAACAGGACTGCGTCAAAATAATTAAGATAATACAATGGTATGTAAGGAGGAGGGGATGGGAAATATACCCCAACAAGAGTTAGGAGGCAGGACTCGAGTAGAGAGAGAGAGGAGAAACAAAGGAAGGTAGAGGAGAGAGAAAAGAGCGGGGAGAAGAGAAGGGATAATGGGGGAGACAGGGGGTGAGGAGCGCCGGGAGGGGGTATAACTCAAAATTCTCAAAGGACAATAGAGCACTATAAGAGCATCAAATTGTCATCAAAATCAGGTGGAAGAAAGTGATTTACCCATGGGCGCCACTGTGCCATCAGGGAGATTTATCTGCACTTCCAGTCCCCAGAGACACAACAGGCAGAGAATAGAAATCTCCCCACAACAAAGAAAAACCTCACTTCCAAAGGTTGTCAATGGCATTGAAAAAGGTGTCCCCATTAGAAGATTGCAGTAAGATTTCCCCAACAGGGACACAGATAGCTATATAAAAACCTAACCGGAGTTCTAATCCTTCCCCACTCTATACAAAAATTCAAAGAACATTTTTGGCTTGAGATGTACTTTAATGAAAACTACAGAATATTTTATGGTACATTTTTTAAACAAATTTAGCATTCTCTGTGTATTTACTCTTATTCACCCCAAAACTAATATTTCCGTATATCTAAAACCAACATTTTTCTTTTAGTTTTGCCTACAGTAAGGAATTGTTGAAGCCAATTTTGTGATGTGATGCCTATATCCTATTTTGGAGATTTTCCTTCACTTGTCTCAAAGGTACAACATTAAGATGAAATTCCTCCAAAATAAGCTTATTTCCCTCTAAGACAGCTGTCACCAGAACAGCTGTCCCGATTGCAATGCTTCCCTTTTATTCCTGATCTGGTGAAAACTGTTGAATTTTGGATTTTCCATGCCTTTTTGTCCTGTGACCAGGACAATAGAAACGCTTATTGGCATGTCATTTTTTGGGGGGAATCGGGGACCCTGTTTTCACAGAGTCCCAGGTCCACTTCCGGAAGGAAGTTCACCCCTCCCACCCGGAGATCTTTTGGGAAACGTCACAGATCCCAGAAGATACGCCGGCCATTCACAGTGCGCAGCGTGACTCGCACACGCGCAGTGTGCGTCCAGCTTTGAAGCCAAAGCCGGGCACCCACACTTGTGATGTGGGCGCCGCACGGAGGAGGGGGAGAAGAGCGATGCTGTGGGCAGCTGCATCGCTGGAGCCTGGAAGAGGTGAGTGTCTGATTATTAAAAGCCAGCAGCTACACTTTTTGTAGCTGCTGAATTTTAATAGGGTGGAACTCCGCTTTAAAAAAAAAAAAACTGTTTGAGATTTTGATACAATTTAAAGAGACTTCAGCAGTAGTGGTGAAATGTTATTGAAGAAAAAGAATTCGGATTTTTAAGGCACCACAATACATTTTTTTCTTGTTATAAGAATAATTTTATTTATACATCAATAAAAATAACCAAACATGAATAAAATACCCAGATTAAAGAAATGATCATGGGGTATATTTGTACATATGTTGGATGTTGCAATAACACACCACATGTCATTTAAATCACCCAACTAAACATCGTCCAGCTAATAAATCATGTGAAGCAGAGTTGACTTTACTCATTTTGCAGTATATTACTGCTTCATCAGGAATATCATTGTAGGTAGTTTCTAGAACGAATTGCAAAATATATCATAAAAATATATTATTTCCATGGATGTTTGCAATGCTTTCAGGATGTGTCAGCAACCACATAACATTCATGCCTTTCTTATTTTAAAATTTGTCTTTATTGAGTGTTAAATATTTTGAAGTGACTACTTATTTAATCACAATCTTAGTTTTCTACATATATTATCTGAAACCTACAGTTGTACATTAGTGATAACCAGTTTAACTTGAATATGAAGCTGATTATTCAGATTAGGTTTTGAAGTTTATTGGACTAAAGGGCCCATTAAAATTAAATGTAATTCTTTTCCTTCTGCGTAAGATAAAAAAACATGCTGATAAAATGGATGCTGAAAACCATAACCACACTTGCAAAATTTCTTTCCTCTCTCATTAGCAATGGTGGCATGGCAGGTTGACAAAGATAAAAAGGAAGGAAGAATGGAATGGAGGAAAGAACAAAATAAGAATAAATTGAAGGAAGAAAAAATGAATGGAGGAAGGGGAAGAGAAGGAAGAATAGATTGGAGAAAGGAAGGGAAAATGGAGTGGAGGGAGGAAGAAGGGGAAGTCAAGGAAGAAAAGATTTGTGGGAGAAAGAAGGAAGGGGAAAGGAACAAAGAATAGATTGGTGGGAGGAAGAAGGAAGGCAGGAAAGGGAAGGAAGAAGGAAGGGAGAAGGGGGATGGGAAGAAGGAAAAGAAAGAGAGCGAAAGAAGGAAAGTAACTGTGCAATACAAAAGTTTTGGTTTTTCTTTTTCATAATTCTTCATTTAATCGGTTTCCCTTTTATACAGAAATTAATATCCCTAAAAAATGTATGACTGCTTACAATTGTATGCAAAAGTTTAGGAACCCCTGACAATTTACATGATTGTCATTTATAAATATTTGGGTGTTTGGATCAGCAATTTCATTTTGATCTATCAAATAACTGAAGGACACAGTAATATTTCAGTAGTGAAATGAGGTGTCAACTGTAAATAAATCCCTTAGATTTTGCAGATTTGTATATAAAGCACAATTACCCCCCCCCCCCCCACAGTATATCATAAAGAAACTTTTTCATAGTCATTAGAAGCCTTAGGCTCCACTCCACTTGTAATGCGACTTTGGATGGGTGCAACTTGGATAGGACTTTGGCTTTGACTAGTGAAAATGGACAACTGTTGCACAACTGTTGTGTAACATTGAGGTACGACTTTCATGGAACCTTTGAGGATTAACATTGAAGTCTATGGTCCTCAAGTTGCATGAAAGTTGGACCAAAGTAGTGCATGGACTACTTTGAAGTTTCTGAAACTTCAAAGTGATTGTAAAGTCTCATTTTTTTAAATTAAAAATAACAATAATGTTTTACTTACCTGCTCTGTGTAGTGGATTTGCACAGAGCAGCCTGGATCCTCCTCTTCTCTGGTCCCTTTTTGGCTCTCCTGGCCCCTCCCTCCTGTCGAGTGCCTCCACAGCAAGCAGCTTGCTATGGGGACACCCGAGGTGAGTAACAGCTCCATGTATCCATTCAGACATGGGGCTGCAGCCTGTCCCCATCCCCTTTCTCATTGCCTCACTGAGTTTGATTGACAGCAGCGGGAGCCAATGATGCAGCGCTGCTGTCTCAGCCAATGAGGAGGGGAGTCCTGGACAGCCGAGACATTCCTACAATATCGCTGGAGCTAGAGGGACCTCAGGTAAGTATTAGGGGGGTTTAGGGGGGCTGCTGTATACAGAAGGCTTTTTATCTTAATGCATGGAATGTATTAAAATGAAAACAACCTTCTGCCTTTACAACCACTTTAAGTCGAACATACAGTATATGAATAGTTATCACTGAAAAACATGGAGAAGGACTTGTCATGCGGCTTTTATATCCAAAGTTGCATGACAAGTTGCATAAGTATGAATGGAAAGATAATTATCTAAAAATTTGTTGTCTTTGGATTCAATACTTTGTGAGAGACTTCCCTGGAGCAAGCACACAGCTAGTCATTGAAGCCACCGGATAATCACAAAAGACAGGCATGTAGCAGTCAGAAGGAGTGGTCAGCAATGAAAGGCAAGCCCTCATAGTTCTCTCATTACAGGCTTTGTTTAAATTACATTTTGCTTGTGAAAACCTCGATTCTAGTTTCCATAATACGGATTTACAGCTTTTTTGAGTAAAAGTGAAAGTTTTAATTATTCAGTGTTTTTATTTATTACAGTTATATATATATAGATCATTGACAATTTACACATCACTTTACATACTGCACAGTCATATTACATACTAAGGTCCCTATCCCACATACATACTAGAGTCAAATTAGAAAGGAATCAATTAACCTATCAGCATGTCTTTAGCGTGTGGGAGGAAAGCTATGCAAGAACAGGGAGAACATGCAAACTCCATGCAAGCAGTGTCTTAGTTAAGTTTCAATCCAAGGGCCCTAGTGCTGCGATGCAGGAGTGCAACTACTAAGCTGCTTTGCTACTGAGCATATTGAACCTTAAAGTGTAAGTTCACCTTTACAGAAAATCTGTAAGGTGACCTTAAACTGGACTCCCACCCCATCTTCCCCCGGTACCAGTGCCCTGTGATCACCCGTTATCATGAACTGGGACTCCTCTTCATTGGTCTGGGAATTTGAAAACCCTGCAGCTTAATCTCCTATCCGTACCTCGTGTACAGACAAGAGGCATTCTAATTGGTCAGCACCGTCACAGGGGGCGGCGCTGACCAGTAGGAATCCGTCTAGCCCGTCCTGTCAGCGTAGCAAGGAGAAGAGAGAAAGCCAGGAGGATTTAAAATTCCCAGACTGGTACAATAGTACAACAGGACCGTTGGGGGGTGGAGAGGGGGCCCAGTGTAAGGTCACCTTACAGATTTTCTATAAAGGTGAACTTACACTTTAAAGAAAGGAGATTTTCTGCAAGCAACAGTCTTTGTAACACACTTAAGTGGAGTAACTTGAAGATGCAAGCTGCAACCTTCCAAGTGATGACGATTTTGACCTCTATAGCACCAGATCATTTCCATGCACTGTGAGTTGTAAAAATCAGAGAACATTCATGCACTTCTCTGAAGCATTTAAACATTTTCAGACTAGCTATTTGAGTCTGTCAGTGGTCAGCAGAAATCATATAGTTCTTGTATAAACACTTCATCCACCATTGTTTCATTGGGCTGGATAGAGAGAGTTCCGTGCCCAGAGGTGAGTGATATAAGCTTCTTTTCTAGACGGTAAATACGGTCACTTTTAATTAGGTCAGTAGGATAAAGAATTGGCAAGCTGACAAATACAGCCTGTGCATTTCTGAGTTCACCAGAGACTGTATCAGACCTTGTTTCATGAAACGATGTGTCCAGTCCTGAGTATAAAAGGAACAGCTGCAACAGATCAATTTTGAGGCCATTGCTGATAAAGATCTTCAGCAGTGCTAAATTATTTAGAAACCAATAATGCAGTCCCAGAACGGGACTGGAATAATGGCAGCTTGGTTATGTAAATCAGTTTGGCCACCGCTGCCATATATTGCTAACATTTGCTAAGCCCAGCAGTGCAATAATGCTTTGGTGTTGGTATACTGTTAAGTACAGTACAGGGAGCTGGCCGAGATACAGCATAAGTACCAGATGCCTGACTCATTTATTTATTTTTCTTTTATATAAATTGCTCACAAAGAGGGGTACCTTAGACTACTGAGCACATTATGAAAAAATGCATAAACAGGTGTACTGTAGGTGGGGTGTAGCGCGGTGCGGCTGCAATAAAACACAGAGTCAAAGTGCGATGAAAGAGTTTGTACTGAATTAATGCAAAGACAATTCACAATAAAGAAGACAATCCAATCGGCAACACTCACAGATCCAACAGCGTGTAGAGAGCAGGTTTCAGCTGAACTGACAACACCGATTGAAAGGGGCAGAATGCGGCCTGGCTGACTCGTGCCCAAGCAGGAAGATGTCTGGAGAAGTTGCAAGTCCTACTCTTTCCTTCCTTGTCAGGAACCTTGCCCTGCCACTAGTTCTGTCCCTATTAGGCAAGGTATCTGTCCCTATTCTACCTACTAAGAAAATACACACCAAGCCTGGGAGCCAGGGCCTTAAGTAGGCTTTGCCTGTTCCAAGATGGCTGCTAGAGTCACATGGGGTAGCAGCATCCAATTGTATATTTTCCCCAGTGACCCAGGAAACCGTGTTCCTCTTGACTTCCTCTCCAACTGTAATGCCGCTGCATAAGCACACCACCTACAGTGGAGAAAGTAGACTGCATCTGCCTACACGGGGTGAAAACCTTCAGTGAAAATTGTGTCAAAATGATCAGTAGATCCGGGGAATCAAAGTTATATGCAAATCTTATGATTTACACGTGAATTATATTGTACGTGACCTTGTTCAGGTACTTCAGCTTATAGGATGAAAGCCCTCTATCAAAGTCTCCCAATTTTTCTACTGTATTGTGATTTTGTCAAATGCAAGACTACATGCAGCCATGTCAACACTCTAGCACAGGCATGGTCTACTGTTGTCACCATCAGGAAGGTCACCCTAAGCAAAGCCATGCAGACATTGATGGAGCTCATGTAGACAGGGGGTGGCTGCAAAGAAGCAGCAGGAGATCAGCAGCACCGAGATGTAACAAAGGACGTCACCCTATGGACAAACATAAAAAATACTGCTCTAATGCTCTTGTGACTGATTTCAGCCGACCTGACATGTAATGAACTGGAACTGCAGATTGTATAAAATAGCCTGTCAGGCTACAATGAAAAAAAGGCAACTGATTTCACTAAGGACGCCAACTCACTGTGACCAAAACTGAACCAGATGGTGTAAGATGGCTTCAGCTTTGCTCTCTGCCTGCAAGTCCTGTGGATGGAGAACAGAGCTGAAGCCATCTTACACCACCTGGTTCAGCTTTGGTCACAATGAGTCGGGGTCCTTTGTGCAATCAGTTGCCATTTTTCTAGAGAAGACTACAAGTAGCTATTTTAACACACATTGTGCAGGCATCATCCACTGTTGTCTCCATCAGGAAACCTCCCCTGGGATAAAATTGTGAGGCTTTGAAGAGAGTTAAAGTGTAAATTGACCTTTTCAAAAAAAATGAAAAGGTGAACTAACACCCTACATCCTCGCCACCCCCCTGATCCTTGCGGCACTCATCTCCGTGGATGATTAGATTTCACTGGGGATTTGAAAGCCACAGCCTTCTTCCAGGATGGATTACAGTGGTCCCAATTGGTCCCAATTTGACCAATAAGAATCACTCTTATCCACCCCAGCATCCCTAAGGAAAGAAGGGGAAAAGCATGTGATTTTCAATTCCCCGGAACCCTGCATTGGCCACATGGGAAGTGAGATGATCCATGTAGATGTTTACAGAGTGGTGGGGAAGTTCACCTTTTCATTTTTTTGTGAAAAGGTTAACTTCCACCTTAAGCTGAAAGTCTTGAGTAATGTTAGATTTGAGTAAATATAACCAGAAAAGAGTTCTATTTTTTTTTAGTAAAATGTTTCAAACTCTACTTGAATTGTGCTTTGTGCTGACTCTCCTTACTCCACTCCCCTAGGCACTGGCTTATAAGCACCTTATGGTAAATCCACTAAGACTGAGAAATCATTTAGATACATACGGTACGTTTTTAGGTCCAGAATTACAAAAAACCTCCCACTTGTGTTTATCTGGCCACATTCATGCCTTCAACTTTGGCCATCTTACCTTACGGGGCTAAAATAATATAACAATAAAAAATAAAAACAGATTTAAACTCAGCATTTCCATTACATGGAGTCAGTTTTATTCCACTGGGGTAAGATTTCCTGTATCCGGCAGCAATAAATTGACAGATATTGATTTTTTTTTGCTGCTCTCAGATGTGAAAATGTTATTTTTGCCTGCCTTATCCTTCCCTGTCCCATCCCCAGCCCCACTGGATAATCTTATTTCCGTATTGCAGATTATGTATAGAGATTACATGGATTAGGTTTACCGAGGCATGGGAAATTAAAACAATGACTCCAATCAAATGCATATCACAAGATACTTAGGAGGCTGACACAGAACGGGCAGGACACATTCTGGCTGAATTATGTGCAATAAAGTGAGCACACAACCTTCTTGCATATAAAACTATCTTTTTTTTTTATTTTTTATTAAGGTAATCTCAGATTTTATTTAAAGTGAGCCAGATTGAAACAAATATTAGCGTAGATCTAAACCATAACTGGATGACATTTAATTTGCAAAAACACCGTGTGTCATATAAAGTTTCTATGTTATTTTATTTTTATTATTTTTAAATAAAATACTATTTTCATCTTTTTTATCCTTTTTTGCATTTGAACGCTTCTGATCCCCTCCAGCCTTTTTCCTGTTTACATGCTTTTACTCATATTTGTGCCCTGGATTGGCTGCCTGATGATGACAACAGTGGACAATCACCATGCATGCTGTGGTTAAGGCCCAATTTACATTTGTGGTCGGGAGGAGGCTAAAATAGGTGGCTGAACTGAGGTTTTACAGCCCCCCTTAAGCTGGATGGCATTGCACACATATTATATAATAAACACTAGTCTATTTGCTAGGATTTGGTATTTCGGCCTTGAGTGTTCAGCTTCTTAATTGATAGGGTTTGTTTTTGTGCTGATTGTTTCTCTATTATAGTATGCAGTTGCACACATTTTGCTGCAGCGATGCTTTGCTTTGTGGCACTGCAAAAATCATACCGCATGGCTCATTGGGCTGTACCACCACCAAACATGACCCATTCGAATGAATAGGGCCACGCCACAGCTACAAGGCAAATGCCATAGGTGTGCGCAGTCTAGTGCATTAGGGTGTTCACCTCAAAGCTCCAACACATATGCACATGTGACATATTTACCGGCCTCTTCCTCGCTCTACATCCTGAAACAATGGAGGGAGGAGGGATCAAGGGAGCACAGAGGGGGACCCGGGCAGCAGAAAGAAGAGAAACAGGGACAGGAGAGGTGGCATACATTGGTACCGATTCCCTGTATTATCCTCCTGTGGCAGCCAAATGTCTGCAACAGGGTGAGGAGGAGAAGCCTACTTTCAGCTGCGGCTAAAATACAGATCGGTTCCACTAAATTCCACCCTTGCCGCTCCTCCTGTCCAGGTTCTGGGTGTTGCCAAGGAAGGATTGTGGTTCACCTGTCACCTGCCTGTGATCGACAGGTAGATCACGATTGAGGGGTTACCAGCCCCAGGATTAGGGTGTGCCCAGGCACACCTGGCACCCCCTTGCGCATGCCTATGGCAAATGCTAGGCTAGCAATTTTCAGTAGTATTCCCATTCAAAAATCCCATTTGGCTGTAAAAAAAAGAATAATAGGAGGCAGCATTATCACCATCGCGAACCTGTCAGCTGCATCTCTGCTGTTCTCTGAAAAGCGATCTGCCATGCATCACATTTCAGAGAGCAGTGCAGGTGTAAATGAGCCCTAAATAACACTAACAGGTTTTCCCCCTCCTCCAGTGTGTGACTAGACAATTAAGGAAGCAGCAGCAGACTGATGAACTTTTCTCTTTAGCACTTTTCTTTCACCTTCTATTAGCATGCTCCTTGTACTGCAGCAATACTGTTTGCAGTGGCAGTTGCTGATTTTTTTTTGGGGGGGGGGGGGGGGGGGGGAAA
>BLSH010077676.1:69286-99621 GCA_018402905.1 Glandirana rugosa | reverse complement strand
GGGGGAAACACTCCCCCATTACCCCCTTGGTGGCTCGCTGTCTACCGGTCGGTCCGGCATTTATCCCATCTAGGCAGCAGGCATCGGTAATGGCCATCAGCAGCAGGCATCAGGCAACGGCCATCAGCAGCAGGAATCCGGCATCGGACAGGGCCTCCTGTGTCCTTTTCTACATCATGGCGGCCGTGGATCTCTTTCCCTCCTCCTAGGCGTCCAATAGGTTCGCCTGTCCTTTCAGCCAATCAAGTGATGGGTCTCAGGCCCGCTTCCTGATTGGCTGGGAGGAGGATCAGTGTTACAATAGCAAAATTTTCATTCACTATTGTAACACACCTGGGTGGGTTTGGTTCGCATTCTCTGTGCCCCGAGCCCACCCTATTTTGAAGCCTCTTAGAGCCTCTGGTTCTAATCAGGTGATTCAAAGGGTAACTCCTCTTTCGTGGGGGAAAAAAATGCAAATAAAGAAAAAATAATATAGTGTATATAATTGTGACCCTAATCATATTGTAATTGAAAAATTACCTTTCCTTTTCAATCTGCAGCCACTGTAATTTCCTGAGAATGCATTGCAATATGGCTACCTGGAGGTGTTCTGTACACAGAATGTATACTAGACACACCCCAGAGACATCATTTCCTCCTTGTTTGATTGGCTCACCCGTTTTCCCAGAAGTCTGCCTAAGATATAAGTCAGATTACACGCATTCCCTGCAACAAAAATGTCATTTTTGGAGAGATACGTTCAAATGAAACACGTCTAAAGGGATGCAGGCCCAGCAGTTTTCCTCATTAGTGCTCTGCCAGGTGCACAGCTGACAGTTAATTATGAAACCACTCCCATTAGACCCACTCAGTACAGAGGCACAGAGAAACACAGAGGGATTTCTTCAGAACAAAAGGTAGGAATCTGCAACAAGGTTTGTTATAATCCTTGCAATGTACATAAATCACCCAGAGGGGAATGTTTTTTTCTCAACAAAAGTAGAGTTACGCTTTAATGTTTTAATAAATACAAGGCTGCTTTCAAGCTCTTCTCCAGGATAATGTTAATTAGCCTTGCATAGGAACTGGCGCTTCTTTAAAAAGTTGCTTCAAAAAATGGTTGTTGTGTTTCTAAATGCACAAAAGGTTCTGCTGATCTTATTCCAAAAATGTTATTGTAGAATGTTGATTCAGGGAGTCATGAAATTGCCTTTGGGGATCAGAAAGGAATGTTATCCTTGCTAGGGTGTGTTGGAGCATGTTTAATAGGTGTTTCTGACCTTCCTGCGGGTCATCTGGAGGTATATGGTTCTGAGGATAAATATATATTTTTTTTTTCACTAGATGGACATTTTTTTTAACAAGATTTAGTGTGTAGCTAAGTGAGCACTTCCCTGTGACATCATTTATCCTTCCCCCCTTCAAAGTTCTGCAAGCACAAGGTTAAAGAGGTATCCATCTTCAGCCTTCTCCACGGTCACATTTCAACACAAAAGTAAATTTATGTACATCTGATGAAGTAATGTTTGTGATCTGGCACAGCATGAAATTACATACAGGCTTTCTATTAAAACACAAAGCATTTCAAATATTGCCACAGTCATTTTAATGTTTTTATTTGTCTCATCCTAAGCACTAGTGCTCATAGAAGGGCAAGGTCTTAAACACAGTCCATCAAGGTTATTGGACATTAACTCATATCCACCAATTACTCCTCAAACTCAAGGTAATTATAAAAGACACAGATTACTGCAGCTCTGGATTTATTAATAAATCTTTACATTTATTTTTTTTAAATGCAAGAAATACCTTACTTTGGCTTAGTATGTGCCTCTTGCAGCCCCTGTACAGAGTTCAGGCTAGAAGAGGGAGAAACAGCATTAAGAACCAATTAGCTGTCAGCTTGTCCCCAGTTGGGGTGTCGGGAGCGGGGGTCAATTCCCCTAATATGTGATTGAAATACTATGTTACTCACTGAACTAGTCAACTAGAGCTCTAATGTGGTCTGCTGTCTCACTTTAATATATCTTCACGTTATGTATAACCGTGTCACAAGTAATGTCATCACCATACCACTCATTTGTGTAACTCTTTCGTTAAAATTTCAATAAAAATCATTGAAACAGAAGAACCAATTAGCTGTGCTGCATTGCTATCACGAAACATGCTGATAGGAGGAGAAAGCAGAATAACAGCCTGATTAGCTCCTTCTGCTGTCCAGACATACACTATATTAGTATATAGTGTATGTAAGCATTGGAACGTCTGCCTTTACACACACATGAACTTTAATGGCATCCCAGTCTTAGTCCGTAGGGTTCAATATTGAGTTGGCCCACCCTTTGCAGCTGTAACAGCTTCAATTCTGGGAAGGCTGTCCACAAGGTTTAGGAGTGTGTCTATGGGAAGGTTTGACCATTCTTCCAGAAGCGCATTTGTGAGGTCAAGCACTGATGTGGACAAGAAGGCCTCGCTTGCAGTCTCCTCTCTCATTCATCCCAAAGGTGTTCTATCGGGTTGAGGCCAGGACTGTGTAGGCCAGTCAAGTTCCTCCATCCTAAACTTGCTCATCCGTGTCTTTATGGACCTTGCTTTGTGCACTGGTCCTAATCATTTGGTGGAGGGGGGTTTATGGTGTGGGGTTGTTTTTCAGGGGTTGGGCTTAGCCACTTATTTCCAGTGAAGGGAACTCTTAAGATGTTCCACATTTGTGGGAACAGATTGGGGATGGCCCCTTTATGTTCCAACATGACTGTGCACCAGCGCACAAAGCAAGGTCCATAAAGACAAGGATGAGCGAGTTTGGAGTGGAGGAACTTGACTGGTTTGCACAGAGTCCTGACCTCAACCCGGTAGAACACCTTTGGGATGGATTAGAACGGGGACTGGGAGCCACCAGGTTACCAAAACTAGAGTCCTCATTGTAATATCTCTCTCCCGCTCTAATACTTTTCTGGGGACAGTCCAAATTAAGGGATTTTCTTTTACTTTCACTTTCAATAATAATGGTAAACAGGACAAATAGAGAGGGTGAATCTCCTGAACGGGGGCAGAGAAAGCAATAAAAACTGACATGTTCTAATTCATCTCCACTCTATCCAAAACTAAAAAGAAAACAGGTTTTGCCTTTAGTTATACTTTAATCCATAGGTTTTCATTCCTTGAAAAGGAATGCCTAGCTAAATTACAAAAATGTAAAAATGTTTAGTAATGGCAATTTACAAATGCATAGATAAATGCACATCTTATTTTTTTTTCCTCCCTACTCTTCCCGGAGTGGCCATTTTTACTAAGGGCAGATTCATTTTTACTTTACTTCTTAGAACTCGGGGTCTGCCTACTGGAACATGTGAAAGTGCACATCATCTGAGGGGGAAAAATACCTTTCCCCCCAAGATCTTACGAGGTTTTGAAGCTTACACATAAGATTTCCCAGGAAGGTCCTGTTGGGTTAGCTTTGCCAGGATACATCTGTGAGGCCAGGGCAACATCACCAGTGTCTCAAAAACAGTAATTATAAGTAAAAGCAAGACATGTTTATTTAAAGTGGAGTTCCACCCAGTTAAAAGTCAGCATCTACAAAAAGTGTAGCTGCTGACTTTTAACAATTGGACATTCCAACTTGCTCCAACGATGCGGTCGCCCCAGGGCGCCCTCTTCTCCCCCTCCCCTCGGCGATACTGGCATCACAAGTGTGGGCACCCGGCTTTGACTTCAAAGTTGGTCGTGCACTGCGCATGCTTGAGTCGCGTTGTGCCTTGTGAATGGCCGGTGTATCTTCTGGGACCTGTGATGTGTGGGAGGGTGGGAGGAAGGTAAACTTCCTTCCAGAGCTGTGGCTCTAGGAGAGGCAGTGAACCTGGGACCCTATGAAAACAGGGTCCCCCCCAAAAAAATGACTTGCCAATTGTGGCATGTCAGGGGGTCACCTTTCCTTAAAGAGGAAGTAAACCCTGATGGGCTTTACTTCCTCTATATTCCCCTGCAAAGTAGAAACATAATGGGCTACTATGCATCGCATAGTAGCCCATTATGTGTCCCTTACTTGCAAATGAAGCCTCCAATGATGTCCCCTGTGCAGGCAGCGTCCATCTTCAGCCCCTCTTCCTCTGTGACTGGCCGGAGTTGCATGCACATGGGAGCCGCCAGTCACGGCACGATCTCAGTGAAGAAACCGCACGGAGGCCTAAACTGTGCAGGTTTGGGAGATATGCAGGGCACCTACAGGTAAGCCTTATTATAGGCTTGCCAGTAAGTTAAAGTGGTTGTCATGGGTTGACAACCACTTTAAAGCGTAAGTTCCACTTTTGGGCGGAACTGCTGAAATTCTAGATGTGGGTGAGCTCGTTGGCACCAACCAGCTCGACAACAGTCAATATTTTAATTGAGTTGAGGAAACGGATGGAAAATTGTCAGCAAAACAGTGCCTCAATACAATAGCTAGCAGGGAAGATTTCTCCATCTGCACTGTTTAGCATTCATGGTGAAATCTATGGGGTTGATTTAGTAAATGCAAATAAACTGTGCCCTTTGCAAGTGCAGTTGCTCCAGAGCTTAATAAATGAGGTAAAGCTTCACTTGGCAAAGAATACCCAATCATGTGCAAGGAAATTTAAAAAAAAACAGAATTTTTGCTTGAACATGATTGGATGATGGAGGTAAGCAGAGCTTTTGCTCATTTACTAAGCTGTGGAGCAACTGCTCTTGTAGAGTGCAACTTTGCAAAGTGCACAGTCAATTTGCCTTTAGTAAATCAACTTCTGGCTTTGGTTTGTATGAGGCTAACAACTTGTTACAACAGCATATGTTTGTCTTGTATGCAATAATTACTTATTTATTTTAGGTACTTCTATAGCGCTGTCAATTTACACAGCGCTTTACATATACATTGTACATTCACATCAATCCCTACCCTCAAGGAGCTTACAATCTAAGGTCCCTAACTCACATTCATACATATACTAGGGGCAATTTTAGACAGGATCTAATCAACCTACCAGCATGTCTTTGGAGTGTGGGAGGAAACCGGAGTACCCGGAGTAAACCAACACAGGCACAGGGAGAACATGCAAACTCCAGGCAGGTAGTGTCGTGGTTGGGATTCAAACCTGCAACCCTTTTGCTGCTAGGCAAAAGTGCTATGCACTACACCACTGTGCCGCCCAATTACTTGGCTGACAATAGAAGAGCACTTTGATGTTTAGGTCAGGTCTGTTGAAAACTGGAGCTGAGGAAAGGTGAAGTGTTGTCTGTATAAACCACTTAAAGGAAAATGCCAAGAAAATAAATGCACCCATACTACAAAGAACAAAAATGTACATTTATCATTTATCAAAAAAAAAAAAAAAAAAAAACTTGATCACTGGATCATGGGTGCAATGCTCTGACTTCTGCAAACACTTCCTCCAGCTCAGGTCTATACCAAAGTATGAAGCTTTAAGCAGAACTGCATATGGTTAACAACACAAATCAAAAACACAATTTAATTCATTTTTAATATTGAAAGCAAACTCACTCATCCATGTCTCCATGCTTTATGTTGTTGTGGAATCCTTTTGAATAACACCCCCTACTATTTGTAACTGTGGCCCTTGAGTAAGGGCAGATGATTCATGTAATAATTACTTTCTGGAATCCATCTGCCCTTAGCTCAGTCATGCAGGCAGGATGGTGTGCTTAGATGCGAAAGTCTTTCCTCCCCATCTCCAGATGAAAGAAATAACAAAAACACTCATGAAGACCCATGGAGTGCCTGACATCATTTTGGCCAGGGCTAGAAACTAGGAAGCAACTGAAGAAATGTTAAAAAAAAGATTAAAACAAGTAAAAATTATATGACTTCCTATCTATTTGCTAAGTTTAATAATTAAAAATAGTTGATTGAGAGAGTTTAGATCCGCTTTCAGTTATGGAGCTGGAGAAAGTGTCAATGGACTATGAGTGCATTGATATCACCTTGCTTGTTTTCCATTAAAGCCGGACATAGATGGTGCAAATTTCTTTCCTGCAACCAAGGGTTGCAGTTTTGACAGGGGAATCCCTCTCGTGGGGCTATTGTGTTTTCCTGGTGGTGGGACAGGGGAAGCCGTCCCCACTGGGGGAACACCCAACACTGGGTGTACCCAATTTGAACTTAAGTTGATCAGCTGGCCATACAGGAACTGGCCGAGATTCAGACTGTCTATGGTTGGCTTAAAGTGATTGTAAAATCTTGTTTTTTTCTTTTTTTAATAATAAACATGTTATACTTCCCTCCTCTGTGCAGTTGGTTTTGCACAGAGCAGCCTGTATCCTCCTGTTCTCAGGTTCCTCTTTGCTGCTCCTGGCCCCTCCCTCTGGTGAGTGCCCCCTCCACCAACAGCTTTCTATGGGGGCACCCCAGCCGAGTCATAGCTCCATGTATCCATTCAGACATGGAGCCCCGACCTGGCACCACCCCCTCTCTCCCCTGATTGGCTGACTGACTTTGATTGACAGCCTCGGGAGCCATTGGCACTGCTGCTGTGTCTCAGCCAATCAGGAGGAGTATTCTGGACGACTAAGACATTCGTGGACATCGCTGGAGAGAGATGGGGCTCAGGTAAGTAATTAGAGGGGGCTGGGGAGACTGCTACATACAGAAGGTTTTTTTGTCTTAACCACTCTAGCCTCAGAAGGATTTACCCCCTTCCTGACCAGAACACTTTTTGCGATTCGGCACTGCATTGCTTTAACTGATAATTGCGCGGATGTGCGTTGTTGTACCCAAACAAAATTGATGTCCATTTTTTCCCACAAATAGAGCTTTCATTTTGTGGTATTTAATCACCTCTGCGGTTCCTATTTTATGCGCTATAAACAAACAAAGAATGTGAATTTTGAAAAAAAATTTTTTTTACTGTTTGCTATCATAAATATCCAAAAAAAATGTAAAAAAACAAATTTCTTCCTTAGTTTAGGCCGATATGTATTCTTCTGCATGTCTACAAACTATCGAAATAGATTTATGGCATTTTTATTATTTATTTATTTTTACTAGTAATGGCGGCGATCTGTGATTTTTAGCAGGACTGCGACATAGCAGCGGACAGATCGGACACCTTTGACACTTTTTTGGGACCAATGACATTTATACAGTGATCAGAGCTTTAAATAGCCACTGATTACTGTATAAATGTCACTGGCAGGGAAGGTGTTAAACTGTAGGGGGCGATCAAGGGGTTAAGTGTGTTCCCTCACCGTGTTCTAACTGTGCGGTGGGGGCTGGGCTGGCAGGGGCATGACAGATGTAACTGTTCCCGATCACTGAGAACAGTAGATCTGTGCCATGTCCCCTGACAGCATGGGGATCTGCCATGTTTAAATCCCCATTCTGCCTCAGTAATAGGCGATCGCGGGTTACCGGCTCCTGCCCGCAACTGCGCCTGCGCCAGCCGCTGCACAGCTACGGCGATTCGCGCCATATAACAATGGCGGCTGGTCGGCAAGCGGTTAATGCATAGAATGCATTAAGATAAAAAAACCTTCTGCCTTTACAGCTCCCTCTGCTGCGCTGGCAAACGGGGCTTATTCATTTTTATGTCTGTGAATGAATGAAGTGGCTGTGTGGGCAGAGCCACATATGGTTGAGCCAAATTATAATATGACAGGAGCCGACAGGGAGAAGAACCCTTGGATTCTTAGAGCACAGTTGAGGGGGGCGTGGGTTGTAGACTCTGAACATGTTTCATTTTACACCTTAACCACTTCAGCCCCGGAAGGATTTCACACTTTAGGACCAGAGCACTTTTTGTTATTCAGCGCTGTGTCGCTTTAACTGACAATTGCACATTCGTGCGACGTCGTACCCAAACAAAATTTGCGTCCTTTTTTCCCCACAAATAGAGCTTTCTTTTGGTGGTATTTGTGTCATTTCTGATCGCCGCTATAAACAAACAAAGAGCAACAATTTTGCAAAAAAACTAATTTTTCTTACTTTTTGCTAAAATACAAACCCCCCAAAAAATATAAAAAAACATTTTTTTTTCATTGGTTTTGGCTGATTTATATTCTTCCTCATATTTTTGGCAAAAAAAAAATCGCAATTGGCATTCGTTGATTGGTTTGCACATAAGTTGCCGCGTTTACGAATGATGAAAATTCATTTCTGGGGTTTTTATTTTTTATTTTTTACGAGTAATGGCGGTGATCTGCGTTTTTTAGCAGTACTGCGATATTGCTCTAAGGGTTAACTGTGTTCCCTCAGTGTGTTCTAACTGTATGGGGGCTGGGCTGGCAGGGGGAGGGGAGTGATCATGGCTTCCATATACAGGAAGCCTGTGATCACAGCCCTTCCCCCTCTGTCAGAACGGAGATCCGTGTCTACTTACACGAACCTCCGTTCTTTCACTGCGGGGGGGGGGGGCCATCGCGGGGAGATCGAGTCCGCCTTACCCGCTTCCTGCCCCCCGGAACACAGTGAGCGCGCGAGCATGCTCACAATACTCGTTATCAGGTGACGGCTTTCCCAATAACGAACCACTTTGCCACAGTGAGTATAACAAGCATGCTTTACTGCATATACAGGCTGATTTTACTGTTGTAGGTACTAGTAACACTTTAAGCATGGGTGTAACATGAAAGATGGTTAGAAAAATTGACATAGCTTTAAAAAACTGTCCTATCTCTAGTGAATATTACAGAATGAAAGCAAACACCTAGTAATTTCTTTAGGGCAACACGACTAATTTCCCTCTGCATGGGTTTTTGTAAATGAACCTGGCATCCTACTGGGCAGCATGTGCTTGTGAACACACAGCGGTAGAGCTCACATGTCTTCATTTTGTACTTTATCTGCTATCTGGAACACAATATTGCAAGTTGATTTGGAACAGCTGGTATACCCTAATTAAAAAAAAACCTAATCTTTGTTAGACGGGGCAGAAAGACCAAACACTCTGCTTTTTCAGAGTTCAAAGACAAGAGATAATGGGATCCCTACTATTTTTAAGCGGTTTTTAAAGATATATATGTAAATGGCATTTTCTTAATGCATTGTACATAATTTTAAGTATATTGGTATATTTACTAAAGTCTCTTGCTCTCTAAAAAGCCTGTGCCCATATCATGGAAAGTCAAATTGCCCCAATGGTAATGAATAGAAATTTAAAAACGTTGTTTGCTCAAATTCTTTTTCTCTTGAGACTTTGCACAGGGCTGTTACAGTGCTATGAATGCTGCCATCTTGGATACTGCTGGGTGAAAGTTAAACACTACCCACTTTAGATTTTCTGAGTTCAGAAGTGGCTAAATGTTGCCTCTAGATAAAGCTACAAATTGACTGATTGGCTGCGGCCAGAAATTTTGCAGAAACATCATCCCTGAGTGCACACTGTTTGTGTCCAGGGTTGGTTGTTGGAGGCTCTCTTCACATGTTAGGGGCTTTATTCACAAACTCTCCAATGAGCAGTTACATGGGAGCCACAGCAACACTGGCCATTGATTTATACACAGTACAACTCTGACCAATGCCACTGACAACTGCTGCTGTTCACGCACTGTGTGTGCATGAAGCATTAAGGCCTCATACACACGGACGTTTTTTGACGCCGGCGTTTTCTGGCGTTTTTTGCAGCTCTCCATGTTAGTCAATGGCCCCATGAAAACGTCTGCGTTTTTGAGCTGTAGATGACGTCGGCATTAGTGAGCTGAAACTAGAACCCACAGCCATCGCGTTCTGAGGCTGTAACGTTTTGGCATTTTTTGACGCCGACGCCACAATATGCCAACAAACGCCAACAAACGCCACCTAATATTATACCGGCGTTTTTTGACGCCAACGTTTTTAGGTTGAAAAATAGCAGAGGGATGATTTTTAAAAAAAAACGCCTATTGACGCCGACGCTCACTAACGCTCAAAAACGCCAATGCATAACGCTGAAAAACACCAACTTTTTTTCCTTGACGTCGGGCCCGACGTTTTGTTTATTTTTTTAGAAACGTCCGTGTGTATGAGGCCTTAGAACCACAAGCAAGAATCTACTGATTCTCACCAGTGGCTGCTCAGGTGTGGCTGTATGAATTTAACCTAAGGCCGGCTATACATGGGTCCAATTGCGAAATAATTGTCTTTCGAAAATCTAATCTAAGAATGTTTGTTCAAATCTCGTACCATTAGTGGGCTGCAGCAATGGATGACTTTCTTGCAGCCATTGAGTTTGAGTAATCGGGCATGTTGGAAATTTTTTGAAAAATGAACGATTTTCTAATCAATGATGGGAGAATCGTGTGAGAAATATAATCGAAAAAGAAATGAGCGCAAGAAAAGTAAATTCCCGGAAATAAAGATGATTCCCGGCCAAAAAAATTATTTTCTGTAGCATTGTGAGGTAAAATTGAAGGCTTGGTTGGTCAAATTTCGAAATCAATGGTGGCACCATCAAATCATGAAATTTCTGATTTTTGAAAAAAATTTGTTTGGAAATTGACCTACTGTATGTATGGCCTGCATAATTTTTCCTCTGGTTCCTCCTAAACTAAGCAGCTCCACAGGTAATCTAACCTCCCTGGATCTGTAGGTGCCCTTGCAGGATGGAACACTATGGGGTTGATTTACTAAAGGCAAATCCACTTTCCTCCACAAGTGCAATGCTAGTGCTCCACAAGTGCACTTGGAAGTGCAGTTCGCTGTAGATCTGAGGGGAAGATCTGAAATGAGGGGAAGCTCTGCTGATTTTATCATCCAATCACGTACAAGAAAAAATGCATTTTTTTTTTCCTTGCATGTCCGCCTCGGATCTACAGCCACTGCACTTCCAAGTGTACTTGTGGAGCACTAGCAGTGCACTTGTGGAGCAAAGTGGATTTGCCTTTAGTAAATAAAACCCCATGTGTAAGTAACAAAAAGCCAGAAGAGACCAGCTCAGCCCATGGCAGATACTGAGACAGACTAAGATGAAATGGCTGCAGTGCCACAGATGGGAGGGGCAGTGAGTAGTGTTAGCAGATTGTGGCCGTAAATTTCCCAACATAATTACTGCTTAAAGCTTAACTCAATGTTTATTCTTACTTTAATTTCTCCTGGAAGTAGTTTTTCTTTTGGGCCCAGTCAAGGAGGTGCACTGAGGATCTGGCCTGGAGATTCACGGTACAGTATCTAGCCAATATTGGAGAGTAAGTATCCACGTATCTGGAGACACAGTGGCTAGAGGCCTGAAAATGTAATCTTAGTGACTCTCTGATGTTTAACCCCTTGTGTGACTGTGTTAGTGCTGCTAAAGTGGTATTTGCCCTGCTGGGAGTCCCAGAACTGATCGTGTCTCTGCCAAGAGGGAGGATGCCTCTGAAGAGAGTAGGCAGAATAGAGGGAGAATCCTCCAAATACTTTGTGCACTAATGCATACTAGCTCATTATGCCTTTGTCTTGCAGGTTTTTTTTTTTACTTAGGTTTTTTTAGGTTTACAACCACTTTAACCACTTGCCGACCGCCGATCGGCATTTGACAGCGGCAAAGTGGCTCTTTAAGGCAAATCGCCGTCATCTGACGGCGGCTGCCAGATCGCGCACAGTGAGCGCGCGCGCGCCGCCGGAGGAGGGCCAGGGAGCGGGTGCGACTCCGCCGGCCACCCGCGATGCCCCCCCCTGGAGTGAAAGCCTTCCACACGGAAGGTGTGATCGCTTCCCTTCTCCTGTTAGGGCAGCCCCCCACAGTAAGAACACGCCCAGGGAACACAGTTAACCCTTAGAGCGCCCCCTGCAGGTTAACCCCTTCACTGCCAATGGCATTTACACAGTAATCAGTGCATTTTTATAGCACTGATCGCTGTATAAATGCCAATGGTCCCAAAAAAGTGTCAAAATGGTCCGACGTGTCCGCTGAAATATCGCAATACCGCTAAAAATCGCAGATCGCCGCCATTACTAGTAAAAAACTAAAAATAAAATAAAAACCCCAAAAATGAATTCTCATCATCCGTAAACGTGACCACTTTTGCGCAAACCAATCAATAAACGCCGATTGCGATTTTTTTTATCACAAATATGAGGAAGAATATAAATCGGCCAAAACCGATGAAAAAAAATGTTTTTTTATATTTTTTTTTTTGGATTTGTATTTTAGCAAAAAGTAAGAAATTTGGGTTTTTTTGCAAAATTGTCGCTCTTCTTTTGTTTATAGCGGCGATCAGAAATGATGCAGCGGTGATCAAATACCACCAAAAGAAATCTCTATTTGTGGGAAAAAAAGGACGCAAATTTCGTTTGGGTACAACGTCACACGACCGCGCAATTGTCAGTTAAAGTGACGCAGCGCCAAATCGCAAAAAGGGCTCCGGTCCTAAAGTGTGAAATCCTTCCGGGGCTGAAGTGGTTAAGCTGTGGCGTGGGAGAAGCAAGTCCTGAGGAAGAAAAGGTTTGATGTCCATATCCTGCCCACTTCAACAAAAACACAAAGAAATTGCTTTAGATATAATGAGAAATTACAACCAAAGCTTTCACCTCCCTCCAATTGGGGGGGGCAAAACTTCATAGAAATTATAAGGCTTCATGCACAC
This sequence comes from Glandirana rugosa, assembly GCA_018402905.1. NCBI lineage: Eukaryota > Metazoa > Chordata > Amphibia > Anura > Ranidae > Glandirana > Glandirana rugosa. The sequence continues at coordinate 87,129 of BLSH010077676.1, read as the reverse complement.
AGGACTTTAAAAAAACATCCAAAAAATGTCAGTAGCTTATCAGTAATTTTTTTCAGCTTTTACCAGCGTTATATTACCAGCGTTTTTGCACATTATTTTTCATTTTTAAAGGGCCAGCGGGTTTTTTGTTCCAATTGATCTAAAATGTCCAAAAACGTTGGGGATTGACGTTTTTGAGAGTTTTTGAGCGTTTTTTACAGCTCAAAAACGTCACTGCTAAAAACAGCTGATTACAGCCTGTGTGTGCATGAACACATAGGATAAAATGATGGAGGGTTTATTGACTGTAGAAAAAAATGTCTGCAGCTAAAAACAGCTGCTGTAAAACAGTCAAAAAACGTCCTGTGTGTATGAGGCCTAAGAGTAAATATAAAAGAATAGTTGTTATTTCACAAGTTGCTTTATTCAGTTGTTGCAATCTTGGCCAATGTGTTTCAGCATGTTTGTAGATCCCTTTCATCAGGGTTGTACTATTATGGCATGAATACCTGGCTTGAATAACAATTAACTTTTGCTAAATGCATATGCCAATAGCACTTATTGTAGGTGTGCATAAGCAACAGGCGCTAAAGAGTGTGATCAATTCTGAAGAGAAGGAATCTTTTAGCTACTTGCACTACCGCTGGACAGGTGTGCAACCTGCTCTTTTGAGTTTATCACACTCCTTTGGTGCCTGTTGTTTGCACGCACCTACAGTAAATTGCTATTGAAATACGCATTTAGCAAAAGTAAATTGTCATTCTACCCAGGGATTCATTGCACAATCGCACAACCCTGATGAAGGGGATCTTCTAATGTTCTGAAATGCATTAAATAAGATTACAACAATTGAATAAAGCAACTTTGGTATTGCTATTGGCCCCAGCAATTCATCAAATCACCGTGCAGCCCTGATAAGGAGAAACTACTAATGGCCCAAAATGCAAAATGTATTGGATAAATAAAGCAACTTTTGAATTGAAAACTATGTTTTATCTCTACTCTTAAGCCCTATTCACACCTAAGCATAGAAGGAACGTGTGTTCCTGCTTGCTTTTTTTTTTTTTTTGCACGTTTTCCACGCATTTAAGCTCCAGAACCTTTTCGGCCATGGAACGTTGGGCGTTTTTGCAGTACGAGTTTTAGCGTGTTTTCTTGTGCATCAAAACATACATCTACTGCCCGCACTTAACAATTAATGGCACTGTAAGAGCAACTCGCGATTGCAGGACATCTACAGAGCATTTCTAAAACATACAACAAAATGCAAATTTTCGTCTAAATGTAACCTTATCATCCATATAAGACTTTTCCCATCCTGATTGGAGAAGGGTGCTTACTTTGCTTGCACCTCATCTATTCTTAACTCAACATATGATTCTTTAGTTTATGCATGTATGCATTCAACACCTTTTAGCCTATATGAACTCTGCTTTATGTGCAGATTTGCTCCTTTCAACAGCAATAAACCTTGACAGAGATTCTAACTCTTTCTCACTCTAGGCACCAAACAAAAAAAGTTTGGCTGGCGTTGCACTTTAAATGGCAGCACATGCTAAATCCAGCTTTTTGGATGCAGAAGCAGTAGTGTTTGCAGTAGCTGTTTTCTTTTGTCTATCAGCCATCCTCAAACAATGCGCAATGAATTCAAACCCATAAAGGGTGTAGGATGCTATATTATCAAGGCAGAGAATAGGCCACAAATAGCATACGTTTATAACAGCTTCCACTGGCCTTTCTAGCCAATCAAAAGATTCCTGTCGTGAGCCCAGAGAACCCTGTAATTATCCAGTGAAAGAGGCTGTGAGATTACCAAGGCTCTTGGCATAAGCACACAAGTAATGTTCTAGTTTATAAATAAACCCAAAAGAAAAAAAAAAACCTGTGGGGGTGTCGACTAAAAGGACTTTATCATTTAAAGCCAGCCGTGCATAACTGCGTCATTTGTGTCTCATAACCCAGTCCAATAAATGGTAACAATAGAACATTACAGAAATTCAAGACTTTTTTGTTTTGAAAATAATGAAAAATATGCAATAGAATGCATGCTACTAGGCTTGGCCAAGGTAGGTTAGCTCTGTTCATGTACCACCAAAAGAAACATGATAATTAGTTCCTTTCACAAACTACAGAAATCTATAAAACTAAGCTGACGTCATGGGATATGGCTAGTGAACGCTTTGAATGTATTTCTGTTCATCTAATTTTCCATTGAAATTATTCAATTAAGAGTTTTTATTCCTAAAGCAGATCTAAATCAAATTAATCAAATTGCATATAAGCTCTAAAGCAGAACTCCATCCAAAAATAACAGGATAAAAATAAATAGCCCATTAAAATAGAAAATAACAAAACCAGCTTTTACTGTAATAATTACTTTCAGTCCAGAGATTTCCCCATCAGTACTCTTTTTCTACTGCTAGATGTCCTCAGTCTGATGGCCATTGGCCAGCATCATTCAGCCTACTTCCTCTGAGCCAAAGCAATACTAAAACCACCCAGCCTGTGACTGAACAGTGAAAGGAGAAGCAGCACAGCGATGAGCTCTTCTCTCCATCACTCTGCTCTTTCTTCCTATGACCATGCTTATTGTTAGCACAAGAACTATTTGGTTAGTTGTGCTGCTTTTTCCTTTCACACTCCGGCTCTGCTCTACAGGGAGCTGATATCAGGTTTGAACTGTTGGGTTGGCCAGATTTTACCAAACTTTTTCTGGGGTGGCAAAATGTAAGGCAGGCCATAGATGGTGCAAATTCCTTACAGGCTGCAGGAAAGAAATTTGCATGATTCCCCTATCAATACAGTGCTGACAGGGGAATCCTTCCTGCTGAGAAATTGTCTTCTCCTGGTGGGAGCCAGCAGGTGGAAGTCATCCCCATCGGGAGAAGACAGGGATTATTGCTAGCGGCTATAACAGCCACTTGTGATAATTGCAAGCAAATCCAGCAGGCTGTTTGTACCTAAATTGATCAACTTGGTACATTCAACCTGCCCATTAATGATTCAAATCTTGGCCGGTTCTTGCTGAACCGTCCGAGATTTGAACTGTGAATGGCCAGCCTAAAGGGTTGGAAGAAGGGTAGTAGGCATGCAGATCATCAACGTCTGGAAATTCCAAAAAGTATTGTACTAAAATAGCCTATTGTATTCAGTGCATCATTCGAGGTGAGCTTGTTTACTGTGGCTGTTTCTTTGGCCTTTTATGGTACTCATCAGGGAACTCATTAGTCCCAACAGGAAATCCCCAGGGTGTCTCACAATCTCTTATGTGTTCCTCTCCGATGTGTCATCATTGTCCATATTCCCTTCGCACACGTTCCTGGAACTCGCTCAAAAGTGAATCGAGTGCTGCAGCGACAACCAGCTGGCCACTGGTATCAGTATAGCATGTCAATATTCGCCATCACACCAAGGATCCTTGATTAGGTCCAAGCGGTTTTTGTCTCCAAAACGTTGCACCACACTATGATGTGATCACCCTTTAATAAAAACCTCTTGGACGAATTCAAGGATCCTTGGTGTGCTGGCGATTATTGACATGCCTCTCTGATGTGTCTTTCGATATTAGGAATCTCGACACAAAAATGTATAAGGTTGGATTATTATTATTATACAGGATTTAAATAGCGCCAACAGTTTGCACATCGCTTTACAACATTAGGGCAGACAGTACAATTACAATACAATTCAATTCAATACAGGAGGAATAAGAGGGCCCTGCTCGTTAGAGCTTACAATCTATGAGTATGGTACATATCTCTCCATGTTCCATCTGCCAGGTTGCATGACATGACCTAGCTTGTAGGACATTTTTAGGCTTATATCCAGTGAGGAAGGACCCCTTTTAGTTCCTGTAGATGGGTCTTATTTGTCACTTTTGCAGTTTATGTCAGTCTTCAGGATGTGCCATGATAAGTTGGGTCTTAGACTATGGCACACATTCTTTCCGGACTCGGAGAGCTATGAATGCATTCAGATTAGTCAGTGGATGTGGATAAAAAGATAAGGGGATTTGAATATCATCATTATATATTCTACATCAGTGGAGTATCTGTGACTAGGCTGGGCATGAAACATTACGTATCAAGGTCCTGTCCTGGTTAGCATTCTTTAATTTTATTTTGGAGACCTTTTTTCATGGCCCCAGACCTCTTTTTTTGTTTTGCTTTCTTATTTCTTTAGATCCTGAAAATTGCCTGGTCTCAATAATAGAGCACTCCTTCATTTTCTGGGTGGCCCACAAAGTCTTGGCTTAGACAGAGTGTTCTCCAGAGGTTTCCTGGAGAATGTGATGAGACTGCACTGAATGGGTGTGCGAGGCCTGCATTGGACAAAGTGACTTTTCATGTATTTAGTTAGTGTATCGTGGAAGGATCCTCCAGACATGTTTGTCATTCATTCAAGGGTGACAAAGAATTGGGTTTTACTCCAATAAGGGTTACCGACCAATGCAGCGGATAAGGCTTGTATCAAGATCAATGGGGCTTTGCTCAAATTTATCTTACAAAGTGGTGGCTTCTTCATATATCAGGTGGAACTGAACAATCTGAGGATTTTACTATACGAGGGATGTGATGTTGGCATTAATATGCTTAATTTGTGGCTGTAAGAGTTGCTTGCGGTGGCTTATGTGGATTGTGGAGTATCAATCAGGCTATTGTTAAAATTGAATCGCCAGTCTGATTTGGTGTCGTCCCTGATGTGGATAACTGAGATGGCATAAAAGTCTGGAGAGTGGAGTATCCTTAATTTCAAAAGTCAATTTGAATATGTTATATCTGCAGCTTTCATTAAAATAATACCTGGTGGTCCTGCTATGAAGGTGCTTATTCAGGCACTTACTGTTCAAGAGTGACAATGCTCTGTCTGAATTGTTCTCTTGCATTATCATCCTGTTACATTCTTTCCCAATGAAGAAATCCAAGTGATTGTGCGGACACACATTGGACAGCCGTGGCCCACTGTTGTCACCATCTGGAAACCTGGCCTGGGAAATGGCATGCAAATTTCACTGAAGTGCATCCAAGGAGGCTTTAAAGTGGTTGTCAACTTGTGACAACCACTTTAACCTACAGGTAAGCCTATGATACCTTACCTGTAGGTGCCTTGCATATCTCCTAAGCCTGTACGGTTCAGGAGATATGCAGTGTTCTGGATGTGCCAACGTAATTTCAGCACATGCGCAGTGAAGAAAGGGCCTCCGTGCCGTTTCTTTACTGTGATCGTGCCGTGACGCATGCGTGGGAGTGACGTCACGCGACTCTGGCCAGTCACAGAGCCTGAGTCGCGGCCCCGGAAGGAAGAGGGGCAGAAGATGGGACCCCGCCAGCACAGGGGACAGCGCTGGACGTCGCAGGCTTCGTTTGCAGGTAAGTGCCACATAATCCATTATGCTTCTACTTTACAGGGGAATGTAGAGGAAGTAAACCCCATCTGGGTATACTTCCTCTTTAAGCAAATCATAGAAATAGCAACCGCACACTGAAACCTGAAATCCCACAAAGAAAATTGCAATATATATATTTTTTTCCAAGGAGACATACTCCATTTAAGCAATGAACACGCACTGTAAAAATAGAGCTGGGAGTAAGGGAGGATGTAACTTCTGTGGTCACGAGCAGGAGTAACATCATCAGTGACTCTTCAATGGTCAAAGAGGATTACTGCGGGACTTGGAAAAAGCAAAGGGGAAAACAGCAATTTTGACAGATCAGTGATCAGAGCCCTGACTTGTCACTGCTGGAGCAATGGAATCCTGACAGATAAGTGTGCCATAATGTGGCTAAAAGTCAATGCCATGCATTAAGACAAGAGGTCCACTCATCCCATGCAGAATTTAGTTCTATTCATCTATTTTGTTTTCTGTACAGCTCACATAAGCTACTCTTTGATGCATTTTGCTCTGAAGTGAAGCGCATGTCAAGGCAAAAAAAAAATGCAGAAAGGTTTTTTTAATTCATGCATACATGCTCATTTTTTATGCCTTTAAATTCCCTGCAGGGATAGAAAAATATCTGTTGATTTGCTAGAAATGTTCTCAGCTCCTAAGGTATAACTAAAGGCAAAACGTTGTTTTTAGTTTTGGACAGAGTGAAGAGGGATTAAAAAACCTGTCAGGTTTTTAAGTGCTGTCTGCATTCCCGTTAGGGAGGTTTAACCTCTCTATTTTATCTGTTTACCTTTATCAACCAAAGTTAAAGAGAATCACAAATTTCGTTTTATACCAAGAACAAGAATAGAGAGGACATTTTCCAGTGGGGTACTAGTTCTGGTGACTCTGGTGACAACCAGGGATTCCCTCACTTTGGAGGAATTTCCACTCACTTCCTGTCTTGGACAGGAAGTGAACGGAAATCCCCCCAATGTGACAGAACTGACATCTTACTCTTTCCAAAATCAAATGTTTGTACAGTTAGGATGAGCTGAGTTGTTGAGAACTGATTTGAGGGGACTTCTCTGCTTTTGTCGTGAAATTTGATCATGAATTGTTCCACCGTGTGTGCAGCTACAAAAGACAGTGAGGCCTCATTTTAAGGCTAATATACTGCTTTTTAAGAATACAAACAGAGCAAAAATGAACCAATCTTGAATCTACACTAGTAAGTATATATAATAACGTCATATATTTATCTATTGACTGCAAATGTTCTTTCCGCCTGTGCCTACTGCACTAAGTTTCTGCTGCGGCAGAAGGTCAATAGGGAGTTTCATCCCCTTCATATAGGTGTGCCCTTGTACACTACCAAATGTTCTTGCACTACTGTGTACACTTATCACATTGACAATAAAGGGTCTTGCATGGCCCTGAAATGTTGCACTTTTCTGCTGTGAAGTAATCACTTTGAATAAAAGCTGTTGGATGCTACGTGAAAATCCTTGGTGCTCTGGCAATATGTATGTTAACTTGTACACTACCTCTTCCAAGAGTCACCGGCATGAAGCACCCTGGCTCAGTGGTTATAACCCCTGCCATGCAGTTTGGGTCCTAAGTTTGAATCCCAGGCAGGACATCTGCATGGAGTTTGCATGTTCCCCCTGTTCTTGTTTGAGTTTCCTCCCACACTCCAAAGATATACTGGTAGGTTAGGTGGTTCCTTTCTAAATGTACTCTAGTATGTGAGATCATAAGCTTAGATTGTTAGCTCCTTGAGGGCAGGGACTCATATGAATGAAAGCACTGCATAAATTAATGGGAATTAATGGGAATGCAGTGCAGATAAAACAAAACAAATTAAAGCTCCTCTGCAAATGAAGAAAAATGATGCTTGGGTGCTTGAACACTTTCTTACAGTTAAAACAGTACACATTATTTCTGCACCGAAAGATTAGCTATCTGATCAATCCTGCAATCTCTGTATGGGGCAATCTATGATATCTTATATACCTGTGTCAGCTCACTTATCCTGAAGCTGATTTTATCTACTTCTTCAGTGTGTATAATTCATGAATGACAAGAATATCAATTTTTAAAATAATAACTATCTTCTTCATTTAACACCGCTTCCCAGCAATCTGCCACATTAAAATGGATAAATACAAATTAATATTAATATAGAATCTTGTTGCAGAAACTGAAGGTAATTAAAACTCCCTTGAAGACAATGTGTGGATTTCTAAAACGAACAAGGTGAATATCAAATACATTTGAAGAGGGTGGTGGCAGTGAGGCATTGCATATTCAGTTACCTTTTATAGCCTGACAGCGAATCAAAACTTTATAAATTCATCATCTCTATCGGGGAAATGACCTTTCTCACACAGCTTTCATAATATATTACTAAGGGGATGTCAAAGGCAAATGAGAAAGGGGTATATTTGTAAAAAATATATAGATAAAATGTATATTAGATTAGAATCTGGTGAAAGAGGAGCTGAAATGGTCTGTACTCTGTAGGTGTATCATTAAGTCTTTATCCTCCAGTATTACTTTAAAAGCATGGTTGACGTCTCAAACTTTCTAATCTTTTTTAAGTGCTGTTTTCCTGCATGTTGTAATTTGTGAATCATTTTTGCTGGAACATGCATTAAAATTCCTTTTTCTCTCATTAAAAAAAAAAAAAAGTAAATACTGTATGTACCTGAGAATATCTCATTGCTAACGCTTGTCTTTTTGATGATGGTCTATATTATTTTTACTTTATGGACTTATGATCTGGATGTAATGCCAACCCAAGAAAGGGCTATTGTTTCAATGGTATATTTGTTACGATCTGACCTTTTTTTAATAAAAATATTAAAATACAGGGTGACCAACGGGAGTCAGACGTTTTTAGAACAGGTAGTACACAGTAATTGGTGATGGGAGGGGGACGCGCTAGGCATCCCCCCCCCCCCCCACTGGAATGCCAATTCAGCCACAATGAAGCAGTGGACATTACAACATCGTTTGTTTGCTTTCGACAGCTTTGTTCGAAGTGGGGAGTCTATCACAGTAACGCAGTGATGAGCGACAAAGTTAATTTTCATTTGAATGGAACAGTAAATAAGCAGAACCTTCGTTACTCACAAAAAGAACACTCAAGAAAGACCTCTCCACTCTGCACATGTTACAGTGTGGTGTGCGGCTGCCCCTTTTGGTGTTATAGGCCGTATTTTTTCGAGGAAAACTGCACAACAGGGACTGTTAACTCAGAATGTTATATTCACATGCTGAACAACCTGTTATGACCAGAACTACAAAAACAAAGAATATACATGAGAAATGTTTATTTTTAGCCAGATGGTGCCACAGCGCATACTGCCAACGCACCAAGAGAAGTTCTTCTAAACATGTTCCCTGGGCGCCTCATTTTACATTTCAGCAATGTGCCATGGCCCCCAAGATCTCCTGACTTGTCATCATGTGATTTCTTCCTATGGGGGTACACGAAGAACCGTATGTACACTCACAAACCCCGTAATTTGAATGAATTGAAGGATGCCATCCAACAAGAAGTGCTCATAATTTATCAACAGCTTTTGGCCCAAGTGATGGACAATTTCAAGGGAAGGTTTGAAAGCTGCATTCAAGAGGATGGTCGTCATCTAAATTACATTATTTTTTATAACTGAATAAGTAACTCAAATGTCATGTCTTGACCTTTCGTAAAAATAAATCCATTTTGAGTTGAAAATCTACGGAGTACTGTTTTTTTCAAAACCGTCCAACTCCCATCAGTCACCCTGCATAAAAAATATAGCCTCCTGCGTTCACACTCCAGTGCTCTGTGATGGCACAGTTGAGTACAAACACCACACAGTTCCTGCGCTTGGATGTGTACACCAATAGGGTAGGCCTGACCAGAGATGTAGTTCTTAATATGCAATTTCCACTCACAGACTTATAACACAGAGGAATAGGAAGGTGAGTTTGACCAAACTGTTATTGTTTGCTGATTACAGAGTGCATTGGGGTTGATTTACTAAAGGAAAATGCACTATGCACTACAAGTGCACTGCAAGTGCACATGGAAGTGCAGTCGCTGTAGATCAGTGGGGACGATCTTAAAAGAGGGGAAGCTCTACTGATTTCATCCAATCATGTGCAAGTAAAAATGCTGTTTTTTATTTTCCTTGCATGTCCCCCTCAGATCTACAGAGACTGCACTTCCAAGTGCACTTTCAATGGACTTCCAAGTGCACGCACTTGAAGTGCACTTGTAGTGCACAGTGGATTTGCCTTTATTAAATAACCCCCACTGTCTCTAACAATAATAAGTAGCAAGAAAGTGGAGGTAAGACAATGAAAGTAGAAGCTGTTAGTATAAGTCTATCTTACTGCATATCTGTTGTATGTCTGCAACTGGGCTTTAAAGTATTACTAAGAGCTAAACATTTTTACCTTAATGCCATATAGCATTAAAGTGGATCTTTATGCTCCCCTCCACATTTTGTTGTTTTTTTTAACTCCTCCTTACCAGGTTCCAGTTCCTGCACATTGTAGATACTCATCTGCCCAGCGGATCCAGTTTTGTCCTGCAGAATCCTCTTCTTTTTTTGTCACTGCTGGGGTCCCGTGCCGCCATGTGTGACGCCATTAGAAAGCTGTTGACTCTTTCGGGTTCAGCCGATGGGCCTCTTGATCACGTGCCGCTAGACCCACCCCCTCCCCCTTTGTCAATGAAGGACTATGTTTCCTGCGATATGTGAGCTGCATATCCCAGGAGGCACAGTGAGCATAGTGCATGTCATTCGCATAGGTGTATACCTAAAGATGACACCCACAAACAGGAGCTGGGGGCAGTTGCTGTGGGACAAGATATTAAAGTAGAAGTTCAACCTAAAACTAACTAAATCTAAATCTACTGGAATCCACATTCTAAGACAAGGCAAAAATTGCTATACATACCTTTTCTGCAGCTGATCCTGTCTCCAACGGCAGATGCAGTGTGGAAGAGACAGCCAACAACGGCTGGGAAATGCCAGGGAAATTACGTCACCCATAGACTTACTATGGGGCTTCCATTGTCATCTGCCTCTTCTGCACACGCCTACACAGAGAAGCAACCACTGACAGCTCAGAGCCGGACCGGAGCCGCAGCAGAAAAGGTATGTATAGGGATTTTTGCTTTACAGTGTTAAATAGATTAGTCTTAGAATGTGGCTGCCAGTAGATTTGGAGTTACTTACCAGAACTTCTGCTTTAAGGTAAAATATAAACAAGGAAGCAATTAAATAATAATAAAAAAGTTAGGCTTTAGGCTTTGTATTTTTCATACACATGCTATAATACATATTTTTGGCCTGAAAGTTTGCCCAAAACCTCAAACGTTACACATTTTCTAAAAACAGAGGAGTAAAAAAGGATGGTAATTGCAATTTTTTATGTGGTACAATATTTTTGCAGCTGTTTTTTTAGCAAAAAAAATACAATTAAAAATAATTTTAGTGCATAAAAACACAATATAATCTCAATTTTTTGGTTAAATAGTCAAGCCTCAAAATTGTGTGTGCCCACAAAACACTACGATACCCAACCCATAGATAATGCTTTAAAAAATTGTCCATCTGTACAAGTAATCACTTTTTTGTGAATGCCAGGAGCCTTCATTATAAATTAAAACAAATTCTGGGCTGCAATAACCCCTTAACCATTGTCAATAACATGGCAATTGCTAAAATTCCTAAAAATGCTAGCAGCCTGGCTGCTAGACTAATCCAAAGGATTCATCACTGGAACTGACCTGGAACAAACATGTACATAAAGATTTTTGACTTTACTCTGACTTTCCTGATTTGCATGCTTGTGCTAGATCAGGGTTCTCCAAACTTTTAAAGAGGAAGTAAACCCTGATGGGTTTTTTACTTCCTCTTTGTTGCTCTGAATGACCATGCAATGTAAAAGCATAATAGGCTTGTACGCATTGCATACTAGCCTATTATGTGACACCTGCATTGGAAGCCCACACTGTCCCTGCTCCAGGAAGCATCCATCTTCGCCCCTCTTCCTTCCGGGGCCTTGGACTCTGGCTCTGTGATTTCCAAGAGCTGCATGTTGTCACTCCCGCGCATCCGCACAGGATCCGCCAATCTCGGCGCAATGTGAAAGAACAGCACAGAGGCCGTTCCTTCACTGCGCATGTGCCCGATGATGTGGACACATCACAGTACACTGCATATCTCCTAAACTGTGCAAGTTTAGGAGATATACAGGTAACCTACAGGTAAGCCTTATTATAGGCTTACCTGTAGGTTAAAGTGGTTTCCAGAGTTGACAACCACTTTAAAGTGAAGGGCCAGTTTACTGCCCTTCAAACTGCAGGGAGCTGGACTGTGGCCAGTGACAGTAGAAAATGCCCTGGCATCAGTGTGAGTAAACAGTGCCATCCGTTTGGTGGCCAGTTGGAGTAACTAAGAACATCATTGGTTTCAGTGTAAAGAATAGTGCTCCATCTCTAAAGTCAGTGGGAGGATTAATTCCTAATAATTGGTGTCAGTGAGAGGAATAGTGCCCCAAGGGCCGGATATAGGCAAGCAAAGGGCCACATCCAGCCTGTAGGCCACAGTTTGGAGACCACTGTTCTAGCTCATAGACTTGAAAGCATTAAAATTTTCCTTTTCAGATGGAAACTTGCAGACTGCGATTGCTAACTTAATAAATTCTGATCTCAAAGAGATGATGACTATTTGAAGAGATGCTCTGTTCACCAAAATAATGTAAAATGAATAATTGATTTGACTGCTTGACAATAAAACTAATAATGGCAAAACATTCTTCCAAAATGGTGCCTGCATATCACGTGGAAGCACCTAGGGTGTAGCATCTGCACTGCTGGAATGGGTTAAAGGGAAATGGGATTTGTTCACTACTATCTTTTGGCTTAAAGTGTAATGGCTTTAACACTTTCTAAGTTGCTGACTCAGAACAAGTATACAAATCAGGCATTGGGGTTAATTTACTAAAACTGGAGAGTACAAAATCTGGTGCAGATCCGCATACGAATCAATTAGCTTCTGTTTTTTTTTTTGTCAAAGCTTAATTGAACAAACTGAAGTTAGAAGCTGATTGGCTACCATGCACAGTTGCACCAGATTTTGCACTCTCCAGTTTTAGTAAATAAACCTCATTGCGTATGTTTATTCGACGTATGCACTCATTTCATTGATCTCACTTGTTGCTTGCCTGTTTTTGTAAGGTGACTCAAAAAGTACCTTAAGACCTCGTTCACACCAAATCTGACTTTGAAATTGTGTGACTTCACTTCAAGCCCAATTTCAAAGTTGCATGTCAGTGTGACTTGGCTGACATCTGTGTGACTTCATGCACTGATGTCTATGCAAGTCGCACCTGGAATCGCCAAACATAGTGCAGGAACTTCTTTTAAAAATGGTGCAGCACTGCAAAGTCGGCGTTGCAGCAATTTAAACAGTTCCATTGCCAAAAATAGGATGAGACGTTTCGTGCGATTTGGACATGTCAAATCGCATGGCAAGTTGCACCGGTGTGAATTGGGGCAAATCAGCCATAAAAGTATATTAATAAGGAGGTCAGCAATGACAGATCCTTTTTCTCTTTTAGTACTTTAATCAGTTTGTTTGGTATTTCCCTTCATGTATGCATTTTAGTATTTCCTGTGCACAATTTATTTCAATTAGCCATACAATAGCTATTGATAGATCACCATCTAGTGTCCAGTAATCCATTTACTTGCTCCTTAAATACATTCTAATGGTTTATTGATTTAAGCTTAATGTGACTAATAATCCCTAGAATTAGTACTATCTTGAACACTACAGATGAACGAATGATGAAAAATCCACTTCACAAGAGTCTGCTGATCTGCTGGTGGACAGGATCTACTAAGTAGGAAAACACCTGTCTGCATGACTTTATCATGGAGTGATTGTTTCAAAGGGGGTTCTTCAAAATCTGAGGTCCCTTACAATTTATAAATTATTTTCATGGCCACTACGCCCTTCTGTATCATCACAATCCAAAATCAGGTTTTTTTTTGCAGGATAGCTGCTAGCCGCTCCCTGCAAACCCAACAACCCCAGTAAAGTAATGAACCTGCGCAGAGCTGTATTTCCACCATAGAAGCACTTTTTAGTGCTTCTTGTGTATCCCTTTGACCAAAATAGTGAGTAGTGTGAGCGGTAGCATTCGTTTGTGAAGGGGTAATAGCAATGAACATTATGTGTGGCCCTTCATTGATATCCATGGCCACAGTTGAGGCTCCTATATTTCAAAAGTTGACAACCACTGCTGTAGGCACACAGCCTTTGGAACCCAGAGTATCATCCCCTCTGCTAGAATCTCCTCTTTTACGTTGAGCAGTTCCTTATTTTACTGGTCCTAATCTGACCTAAAACATTGTAACAATGCATACATAAACTATGAGATGACTATGATTGTAGTTTTACAGTTGAAGAGAAAAATGTAATTCTATGGATAAAGTCTCTTTTCCTCTTCTACCTATAGGCTCAGCCTGCCATGTCTCTTCCTGTCCTATGATTACCTTTTCATGGAAGGAGCAATTGTCTGGTGCATGGTGCATTCACAGAGTGACCATGTTCTGGATTCCTGATACAGAGAACAGCTGATTTTGTGAGAATCTGATGAGAGATTGGGAATAGCTGCTTTAGTGTGAATATGATGACAATTTGCTCAGTGTGAAACGATAGGTTTCGTTAAAGAAATAGAACATATTTGCTTTGCAAAGTGAACTATTACTGAGCTTAGTAAATGAGGTGAAGCGGTGTTCACGTTAAATACTCAATCATGTGCAAGGAAAATTAAAAAAAAAAAAAACACAATTCTCTTTTTTTTTTTGCACACAATTTCACCTCATTCACTAAGCTGAGTGAAAATCCATTTTGCTAAGGGAGAGGCCTATACTCTTATAGTAAATCAACCCCACTGGCTCTTTAACGGAGAAGTTTGGAGTAGATAAAAAACAAGCATACATACTCACTTCCATGCTTCAGCATCAGTGTGATGCTGCAACTGTCCCCCACTGGCCCTAAACCTAAGAACCGAGCAATCACATGACTGTTGGCTGCTGATCACTCTCTGTCAGTTCTTCGTCAACTCAGAGTAGAGAGTGGTGACTAGGGTTGCCACCTTTTCTTCAACCCAAACCTGAACAATTTAGCGCGCAGATTTATTTTAAGGGGGAACGCTGTGGACTCTGGTGTAAAGAAGAACTCTGATGTAAGGGGGTTTCTGCTCACCAAAGCTCCCACTTACTTTAGAGTTCCCAGCATTTCCCCTTAAATCAGGATTCCCAAAGCCCCCCTTACATCAGAGTCCCCCTTATCTTAGTGTACACACTCGCTCAGAGGCAGGAGAGAGAAGGGAGGAAGGGGAAGACTTCAGTCATTGGATGGTGAGCTCACACACCCGAGACTGGAGGCTCAAGCACTGACACCTTTCATTCACAATGTATCTGCTGAGCTTCAAATTTCCAGTCCACGCATCCCTTTCCCGAGCACAGAATTTCTTGGATTGGAGTGTGGGTGGGCAGACGGGGGGTAAGGGCAGGAGCAGCAGAAGGAGATCAAGCCCAATCCTCTCCTGCCCATGTTTGGGGATGGGGCTGTTGCACATCCCTATACATTTGGAGGTTGTGGTACTCAACTTACTTGGGGAACCACAGTCCAGTCTCAATAATGTGTCTGGGTTTCAGGAGGTCTGAATCCTGGACAGGTGGCAACCCTAGTGGTGACTGTATGTCACCATTCTCTGCTCTGCCTCTCCAGTGCTCATTGGAGCACCGGGCAAGAGAGGGGGTGGGAGTAGCTAGCATTTTCATTCAGGTGGCTGAGTGGATCCTGACAGAATGGGAGCGGGATCCTTTCAGAGCCTGGAGTGGCTCTGTGATGTCAGCTGAAAGTAGGCTTTAGCCCACCGTTGGCTGATTCTGAGTCATAGAAGTGCACTCCCATGGCCCACAGGACAAGTGTGACCAAAAAAGCTTTGACACTACTCTTTTAAGGTAGAGTAAAATGACCATAAACTGTGGGGATAGTCCACCTTTGTCCCTTGAAGTGCCCCTATCGTAAGGTTCCCCTCTACTCCTTTTCTGTTGGCAACTAAAATTTTGGAATTCCCATCACTTTTTGTCTCAATTATAGCTATCACTTGGACCAATAGGTGACATTTCCCCAGAGAGGAACGGACAGTGATTAAATTCTGAGGTTCTGATACTTCTCAATTCTATCCAAAAGCAGAAAAAGGTTTTGGATGACATTTCATTGGAAAAAAAATCCATCAAGGGTTAAAAAGGAACTAAAATCGGGAAGCTGTGGTCAAAAAAAAAAGCCAGGCAGAGGAGTAGTCCCCAGCATAATCTGTGGTCTTCCTACAGCTGATCCTTTTCCCTACTGATTTACCTTGTTGTATACTGTTTCTCTGTGTGCAGGTGGCCATCTTGATAGCGGCAGGATTTAGCTTCCTCATATCACAACCTCCAGCAATGAAAATAGTAATCAGCACAGTAGCGACATCACCAAATCTCCTGCTACTAGCAGTCAGAGAGAACGGTGCCTTAGATCTCACACTGCAGATATACACTAAGAGGCATAGAAGTGCCTAGACACCCTCACATACCAGGTAGTGCTAATTTTCAGAAGATGTTCCAGAGAAACTTTATATTTTTCAGGATACAGTTTAGGCACAATTAACATTTCTAGATGTTCCCTATAACACAGCAAATCTTATTATTTTTAGTTCAGGGCTACTATAATATTGTTGTGGATGGCTTCATCCAGGTGCATGTTAGTAGCAGCATTTTCAGAGGTGGGAGTTTGGTTTAGAGCTGGAAATTCAATTAGAATTAATACTGCTTTTTTTTTTTTTTTTTTACTTAACTCCATATTTTGGTAACTAGAATATTTACTTCATTACAAAAGGCAGATAAAATGACTTCCTATAACCAAAATCAGTCAACAGTGAAGCAACTGCCTATGAGCTAATTAAAAAGATTCACACATTGAAGTGGAAAAACGTGATACAAAATCACTTCAAATTTTTAGGATTCACATATCCCTGACCCAGAAAGGTACATAAAATTCAAAGTTCAGAATAGCAGTCAATTGAAAGTAATGTATACCAATGTGTGCTATAAATTGCTGAGATAAAAGATCAGTTTTAAATTGCTGCAAAAGATTCAAGACTCCTATACCCCTAGCCTTTAAATAATAATAAAACTCAATTTTATTTTGCATAGTATAAATAAATAGACTAAAAGTTTTTAACTATGATGGTTTTGGAATGCATCTCTGTATCTGAGTTATATGCTTATTGATCCGTGAGTGCAGCCCAGCATGAAGATAATGTACGGTTAAATCCTGAGATAAACACATCTACCTATAGCCAGGGAAGTTTGCAATGATCCTAGGCAGTGGCGGCTGGTGCTCAATATTTTGGGGGGTGGCAAACAAACCTGCCCCCCTGACTTGAAAAAAAGCCCCCCCCCCACTGGAGATAGATGGGAAGGCGGCGATCGGACGGGAAGGCAGCGATCAGTCCAGCCTTACCTTACTGCTCCAGGCCATTGCTTCTCCTCCGGGCAGAACAGGAAGCGGGTACTGGGACCCGATTGGCCGGGAGTCCCAAGACTCCCGGCCAATCGGGTCTCAGGACCCGCTTCCTGAATGGTCAGGAAGAGAAGCAGGAGGACATTAGTGAATATTAATTCGCTAATGTCACACAAGTAGGTGGGCTCAGGGTGCAGTGCTCTCCGTCCCCAGCCCACCCTTTTTTGAAGACAATTAGAGCCTCAGGCTTTAATCATGTGCATGTGTCTTTTGCCCTGCATGTAGATTAGGGGCCAGGCGCATGGATTAGGGTGACGCCCCTGATGGAACGGTCACCACTGATCTTAGGATATCCATAGACATCAGACGGCGGTCAGACGTGCAGGCGCTTATCTAACCATCCAAGCATATCTGTCTGCTGGTGGTTGATAAAGAGAAAAAAAATCAACTCAGCCAAACATTTTACTTTCAGTTGATAGACACAAGAGGTTCGGAATAAGGTGGGTTCAACAGCCCCCTGCTTACAGCTAAGCTCATGGAACATCAAATTCAACCACAAAGCTACCCTGTTGTACTGAAAGCTACTGTGGGTGCAAGCACTAATAAGCACCAATGTGGAGAAAAAAAAACTGTAGATGGTAAACTGAATCAAGGAAGCGGTATTAAACCCAAAGCCAAAAATGTAATGTATTACAGCTTGCCAATCATTAGATGTGGAGGCTTCATTAGTTCTATTTGTTAGGCTTTTTTTCCCTCTGTTTTCACCTAGTGATCTGGCCAGTCACACACATTTTGTATTAGAGTGCCCCCACTCTGGATGAAGAAGCACAGGGGCACCTTAGGTCTGCAGCATTGCCAATCTTGTGTGTGTGTGTGTGTGTGGGGGGGGGGGGGGGGGGGGGGGG
>BLSH010077676.1:28226-59954 GCA_018402905.1 Glandirana rugosa | reverse complement strand
CCCCCACCCTAGTCACCGTCGTCACCTCACCCCCCTACCCTAGTCACGGCCGCCACCGGCACTGATCCCATCCCCCCACTCCACTGCTGCCACTGATCCCACCCCCCCACCACTTCCGCTCGCTGCCACTCATCCCTGCCCCATGCTTCAGGGGGCCCATGCCTCACCCCTTTACACCTGGATAGGAGGAGCGGCGGGGGCGGCATATAGAGGAGCCAATACCCTCCATTTTCCTCCTGCAGTCACTGAAAGCTTGCTTCTCCTCTCCCTCCCGCCGGCATTCAGCGGCTGCAGGAAGAAAATGAAGGGGGATTGATTCCTCCATATGCCGCCCCCGACGCTCCTCCTATCCAGGTGTACAGGGGTGACACATTGGCCCCCTGAAGCATGGGGTTGGGCCGCCCTGTGGGTCAGGGGGGCCCCTTCATGATTTCTTGCACCGGGGCCCTGAAGGTTCTAGTTACGCCTCTGGCAAAGGGCCATATCTGGGCCCAGGGCCACAGTTTGGTGACCACTGGATTAGAATACCTGTCAGTTTTTATTGCTGTCTGTGACCCCGTTAGGGATATTCACCGTCTCTATTTGTCCTGTTTACTATTATCATTGAAAGTAAAAGTTAAAAAAATCCCAAGTTTTGTGTTGTCCCCAGAAAAGTAATAGAGGGGAAATCTTCCAATGGGGACACTGGTTCTGGTGAACTGGGGGTCCCCAAGAATTTCGCTTAATTTGCAGGAATTTCCTCTCACTTCCTGTTTGGTTATGAGACAGGAGGTGAAGGTAAATCTCTGCAATGAGACAAAGATGGCAAAAATAAACCTCATAGGGTTTATAAGTCTCCCATACTCAATCCAAAAAGAGTTTAGTCTTCTGATTCCTTTTAACATACTCTACACAAACTTTACCCTACAGTTCCCTTGCAGATTTAGTCACCAATGTCCAAAGATGGCCAGAAAAGGAAAGGGAAATAAGGAGAGAGTTATTACAGTTTGTAATTCTGTGGGCTGGTTCCAACCATGTCGACCAAGACATTGCCCCCCAAGTGCCCACTGATAAATACAGCCCTGATTATGGATGGTAGAATTCTTATTTCTGAACCTGAGATTTTTCTTTTACAATGGTGAAAGCCTAGATTAATAATAATAGTCCATTAATAATGTTATTAACGTCCATTATTAGTCCATTAGAAATAAAAATAACATTAGTAATGGCTCTTTCAAAACACTTTGCAGAAATGAATGGTTTCATGTACTGTTTCTTCATGCTTTTTGCACACCTACTTGTCCACAGTGGGAAGTAGACCACAGCAGTGACAATCGGAAACATATGGGTAAGTGAGGAAAAATCATTATCCATTTATCGTATTTGTCTCTAATATATATATGTGGCTATTTATCCAAGCTTTCGCCATCTAAAGAATCTTCTTCCTGTCTATAATGGAGTCTATATCCCTTTCCTAACCATAAAAGCACTTTATAATGATAACATAATGACTGTCTGCCTTCCTCACAGAGCACTGTTCCAGATCTCCCTCATCAGTGATTATATCGGATATAACTGTCGCATAGCTCTACCCATGAATATTTTCAAGAAAGCAGGCCAAGTATGGGGATGGAAAAAAGTGCAAACACTGAATCCGGCTGCTTTGTTTGATTCCCTTTTTTTTTTTTTTCAGAGACGTATTTCCTAAAAATCACAAAATAGGGACTTTGACAGGATTGTTATTAGGTTAACAAAATAGGTAATCAGCTGAATGATCAAACAGGGAGTAACTATTAATTCAAACAAGTTGAAATCAATGATGCAAATATGGGTCAGGATGGAAAAAGAGTATGCATACATTTCAAAATAATACAAAAAATATTATGAAAGCTGCAAAAACATGGACTGTTCACAACAATGTCTCTGTAGAATAATCAGGGTGACAGGGTAAATCTCTATAGCAGGGGTCCTCAAACTATGGCCCTCCAGTTGTTCAGGAACTACAATTCCCATCATGCCTAGTTATGTCTGTGAATGTCAAAGTTTTACAATGACTCATGGGATGTGTAGTTCCGCAACAGCTGGAGGGCCATAGTGTGAGGATCCCTGCTCTATAGCAACAGATAGGCAAGCTGAGAATAACTACTTCAATAAAACAGTTCAGAATACGACTGCTAGCAATAATCCTTGTAATAGCTTCCCTATCATTGATGTCCAGGGTAGCTCTGGTAATACGGATGAACAGCTGGTAGGATCCAGTATCCAAGGACACAGGGATACCCCACTTGAACTATAGCACTCTGGTAGCAATTAGGCATGAGCTCCCCATAAATCCTCGGTTTAGGTTCTGGCCCAGTTGGCTGGCTGCCTCATAAGGTATGAACCACTCTGAGCTGATTATGGAGGGAAACTGAGAAACATATATGCCCTGGCTGTGTCCTGGAACCCAGGAAGTTGTGAGTAAATTGACAAAAAACTCTATACTACTGTAAAGTGAGCATTTTTCCTGTGGTGGTGTCCCCTGGATGTGGTATTGTACAAGGTTTATTGTCCTTTATACCTAGCAGTTTGGGCTGCCAAGATTTGGAAAATAAGAGCTGGAAAATTAAAGATTTAAAAACGGTTTGGCTAGAACAACACAGACTCTCTGAGGCCGTATGGTACATAATGAGAGCCATTTATAGGACTGGATCAGTAGGTCTGCAAAAGACTTATCCATGAATGGAAGAAGGGTGTATGATTGAAAGGTCCGCTCCCTCCATTCATAGATCGTGTTTCATTCATAGAAGCTGTAATATAGTCTCTATGAATGATGGAGCTTGATGAGAGCCTGTAAAAATTCTTCGGTTCCATTAACTTCTGCCGTAATGGAAGACTCATGGACGGAGGATGATTTCACCTAAAAGAAGAGGCATCAGCACAGGGGACACATCCTACCGACAGTAAGTTATGTCCCTGGTGATTTTTCTGTTTTTGGGGGGGTTTAACCCCTACCGCACCAAAAGATTACGGTGGTGGGGTGATCATCCCAAGAGGAAGATTTTGGCAGCCAACTAAACACCTAATACTTGAATTAAGCCCTAAGGCTGCATTCACACCTGAGCGACACATTTTTGGGCGTTTTTGAAACTTTTTGTTGCCCGTTTTGTAGCATTTGCAAACCCCGATGTCAAGCTAATACATGCCTTTGACGCTTTTCCATTGATTCTATGGCAATAGAAAAGTATCAGAAACTTTAGAATATGCCCGATTCGTGCAAAAAAAAAATACCTCCGGGAGTAGTCTGAGCTTAGGGTGTTTGGCTTCAGGTGTTTTTGAGTGGAATTGTCAACCATCTCCATAGAGAATCATTGATTTTTGTCCCCTCCAGCGTTTTGCAGCTTCACGCTTCAGGTATATTTGAGCTACAAAACGCTCAGGTGTGAATGGGCCCTAAGGGTCTATGCGCACTGGGCTTACAAAGACGCTAGTACTTTTAGCAGAAAAAACATTCATACAGAGCGATGTGTTTAGACACGTTTAGCCAATTTTTTGCCTGGCAGAAAACTCCTCTCAAAAATGCAATCCAGAAGGGTTTTTTTCTGCCTGTAAACACTGACCTTAAAATACAGTATCTCACAAAAGTGAGTACACCCCTCATATTTTTGTAAATATTTTATTATATCTCTTCATGTGACAACACTGAATAAATGACACTTTGCTACAATGTAAAGTAGTGAGTGTACAGCTTGTATAACAGTGTAAATTGCTATCCCCTAAAAATAACTCAACACAGGTGAGATAATGTATGCCTCTAAACGTCCTAATGTACATGGACAAATAGGATAACATTAAGCTGCTTCTACAGGAAAAACACAAAATTCCTACGGAAGCAGCATTTTTTAAGCCCAATGTGCATGGACCCTTAGTGTTGCTGAACTGAGCAATGAAGGCATAAGAGAAGGTAACCATTAGCAGCTGGTGAAAATTAAACCTATTGCTTTGTTCGGCATAAGCTATTTAAAATAATAAATTCATTTTTAAGGTTCTTAACATTTAACCACTTCAGCCCGGAAGGATTTCCCACATTAGGACCAGAGCACTTTTTGCAATTCGGCACTGCATCGCTTTAACTGACAATTGCGCAGTCGTGTGACGTTGTACCCAAACAAAATTAGCGTCCTTTTTTTATCTACAAATAGAGCTTTCTTTTGGTGGTATTTGATCACCTCTGCGTCATTTCTGATAAACAAAAAGAGTGTGACAATTTTGCAAAAAAACAATATTTCTTACTTTTTGCTAAAATACAAATACAAAAAAAATATATAAAAAAACGAATTTATTCATCAGTTTTGGCCGATATACCATTTTGCGCTGCTGTGACCAGTTTTCAGCAGAGAGGGGACTAAAGTCTGCTCTCTGCTGACCTCACTGGAGTCGGGACAGGCACTGCGTCATCACGACTACAAGAGTCGGGATCCACCAGGTGCCTGGACCGACAGCCGTCTCAGCCACTCAACAAGCCGCTGAGAGCCAGAGACGGCCGATCCCCGCCCCTCCACAGCTCAGCGCTCCAGTGAGCATAGAGGAGCAGAGAGAAGATCTGCTGATTGACAGCCAGCAGCTCTCCGCTCTGGGATCAGTGTAGAAGTGCCAGAGGACAGATGCAGCATCAGATCAATGCTGCATCCATCTAGATAAGTATAATGGGGGGAAAAACAGAAACCCATACTTCTCTTTTAAAGCCTAAGCTTAGCCTAAATTAAAAACATTAAAATCAGCACAAGGGACATAACTTACATTTAGTATAATATGTCCCTGGTGCTGATTATTCTTTGTTTAGGAGGCATTTTCACTGTTTCTCCTTATACTGACCCCTCATCTTTGCTCTTCATCTACCCCCTAACACGATAACAGTCACATGTTGCACTAACCCCAACATAAATTGAAAAATGTCATTAACAATATTATAGTAATAAACAGTTCACAAGTCCAATGTGAAAATGGACAATATCCCTTGTGGTGATGATTAAATGAAAACAGTGCTTTGAAAGAAGATGGCCCGAACCCCTCCATCAAAATGCATCCAGAGATGCTTACCAGATAGCCATGAGCTCCTTATGACGGGAAGGTCAAATAGTGTGTCTGCCCCAAGGGTGGAGCTTGCTGTGACGTCATTGTGCTACTGGATGCTTACATGCAGCTATTTTGCATACTGACCAGAATTGATGTATTGAATGCCAAACTATTCTGTTTTAAATGTGAGTACCATTCTTTTTACTATTGAAATTGGTTTTGTTGGTACACACTATGTGGCACTTTTTCTTTTGATATGTATGCATATGATCCTGTGATTGAGAGTGTTCAGAGGTACTTTATATGACGAATGACACCACCCCAATATACAGAGGATCCAGGCTTAAGGGCCAATGCACTGTTTGACCTCCCCGCCATAAAGAGGTCCTGATTATCAGGTAAGTCCCTCTGGAGGCATTTTGGTGGAGAAGTTTGTGCCATCTTCTTTCAAAGCATTGTTTTCAGTTAATCATCACTAGAGTTGAGCGAACACCTGGACGTTCGGGTTCGGCAGGTTCGGCCGAACTTTCAGGAAATGTTCGGGTTCGGTACCGAACGTTATCCAAACTTTACCCCGAACCCCATTGAAGTCAATGGGGACCCAAACTTTTCGGCACAAAAATGACTGTAAAAAAGTCCTGGAAAGTGCTAGAGGGCTGCAAAAGGAATAAAAATGGGAGATGTTATTAGATCTGCAATCTGTCGCTCAAAGCAGTAGTAATCTCTACCTAGTCCAGTATCAGATCGTTCTGTAATCAGATCGTTCTGTAATGCAGGATGAGAGATCGTTCTGTAATCAGATCGTTCTGTAATGCAGGATGAGAGATCGTTCTGTAATCAGATCTTTCTGTAATGCAGGATGAGATGTTATAGATCTACAATCTGTCCCTCAAAGCAGTAGTAGTAATCTCTACCTAGTTATTATCACAGCAATCTGTCCCTCACAGCAGTAGTAGTAATCTCTACCTAGTTATTATCACTGCAACCTGTTAATAACTGAAAGTATTGCGCTCAGGATCCCTTGGGTTTGATAGTAGAGGTTGCTGCCCCCAGTGTTGGCTTCCTAATAAAGAAAGTTTTTATGGCAAAAAATTTTTTTTTTTTGGGAGCTGGGTTGGCGCTGCCCTAGGTATTATTAAAATAGTGTAATTATCTTGTGTATAGATAATATAAATATAAAGTGCTATTTAAAGAAAAGGTTTTATATATATATATAAAAATATATAGATATATAAAGTGCCCTAATGTGTACTACTTGATATGCCAAGCAATAAAATATTATTATAAAGTTCAAACATATGATAAATTATGGCTTAAATCTTGTGCTCCCCAATCTTGTGCAAAATAGCATGAATAAATAATTAAATCAATATATAATCACATCTAAAAATATTAGTAAATTCAATAATTAACAAGTGTCCTTTGAGTGAAGTCCATTATTTTCCTTTTGTGAATCACACATGCTCCTCCAATGTCCACCCTGCTTACCGGACAGTGCCACCCCACTCAGGGGTAAAGTCTAGACGGGTAGTACGGGGTCTTTAAGTTGATTCTGCTTGCAGATGACCAATCCTGTACTTCAGGTATGTATTTTGATCCACAGTCCTCCGTGGGTGGATATATTATTAACCAAGTTGGAATCAGAAAGGAAATAGCTCCATAGTGTATATCAGTCAGAAAAAACAGTATTTATTTATGAAAAACTTTTAAAAAACAAACGTTCATCAAGAATCCTTTGTTGCAAAAGAAAAAGGAAAAACGGTCACTGTAGCCCAAATCACTCCCCCGCCTGCTGCTGGTGAGTCTAGGTCCTTTCACAAAGCCCTGTCCACACTTCCTCCACATGGATTTGCGTTCCAGCTGAGAAAACGGCAAAACCGGAAGTGACCGGAAGTGACCGGAAAGTGACGCGATGCGTTGGTCTGGTGTCAACTGACGCGTTTCGTCCAATGACGTCTTCTGAGGTGCAGAAGTTTTGTCGTTTCTCAGCTGGAACGCAAATCCATGCAGAGGAAGTGTGGACAGGGCTTTGTGAAAGGACCTAGGCTCACCAGCAGCAGGCGAGGGAGTGATTTGGGCTACAGTGACCGTTTTCCTTTTTCTTTTGCAACAAAGGATTCTTGATGAACGTTTGTTTTTTAAAAGTTTTTCATAAATAAATACTGGTTTTTCTGACTGATATACTCTATGGAGCTATTTCCTTTCTGTTTCCAACTTGGTCAATAATATATCCACCCACGGAGGACTGTGGATCAAAATACATACCTGAACTACAGGATTGGTCGTCTGCAAGCAGAATCAACTTAAAGACCCCGTACTACCCCTCTAGACAGACGCCTCTGCGCTTTACCCCTGTGTGGGGTGGCGCTGTCCGGTAAGCAGGGTGGACATAGGGGAGCACGTGTGATTCACAAAACGAAAATAATGGACTTCACTCAAAGGACACTTGTTAATTATTGATTTTACTAATGTATTTAGATGTGATTATATATTGATTTAATTATTTATTCATGCTATTTTGCACAAGATTGGGGAGCGCAAGATTTAACCCATAATTTATCATACGTTTGACCTTTATAATAATATTTTATTGCTTGGCATATCAAGTAGTACACATTAGGGCACTTTATATATCTATATATTTTTATATATATATAAAACCTTTTCTTTAAATAGCACTTTATATTTATATTATCTATACACAAGATAATTACATTATTTTAATAATACCTAGGGCAGCGCCAACCCAGCTCCCCAAAAAAAAAATCACTGCAATCTGTCCCTCACAATCTGTCCCTCACAGCACCGGCAGCATCCTCTCCCTACCCTAACCTTAGAGCATGTGACATGCAGCACTGTGACTCCAGCCTCATATAGAGGCTGGGTCACATGATGCACTGGCCAATTACAGCCATGCCATTAGTAGGCATGGCTGTGATGGCTTCTAGGGAAAACCAGGGAAACGCTTGTTGATTGGCTGCCCTGCAGCTATTCAACATGCGTGATAAAATGCCAGAACCCAGAACCCGAACGTTTTTCTCAAACGTTCGGGTTCGGATTCGGGACACGGACACCCGAAAGTTCGGCACGAACCCGAACTTTACCGTTCGGGTTCGCTCAACTCTAATCATCACCATGAGGAATATTATCCATTTCTTGGAACACCTTGCATATGTTTCTTTTCAACTTGAATTCTATTTTCACAGTGAACTTATGAACTGTTTACCACTATAACATTATTTATAATGTTTTTCAATTTATGTTGGGGTTAGCGCAACATGTGATTGTTATCATTTTCAGGACCATGTTTACACCTCATAGTATGTATGCTGCTTTCCCTAATAATTAATGATACACTTTAGTTCAGTTTACAATTTGAATAAAATTTTAACCTCTAACGTGAGCACTAACACTTATATTCGACCCTAGCCAAATGTAAAACTTAACCTTAATACCGTATCTCTGATTCTAACACTAGCCCACCCTAGCTCCTAAACTAGGCCTTAACACTAAACCAAGCCCTTGTTCTCTATACTGTGTTCTTTGTCAAGAACATGCAAGCTGAATCCTCACAGCTACGTGCACCTGTAAGTACTGATCTGACCTTACTGGCCTAATGTTAATAAGGTCCACAAATGTGGATGCTTGGACATAAAAATTCTCAGCTTCAAGCTGTTCCTCCTTACTGTCACTTCATACCTAGGTGTAGGGGGGTTATACAAACCATCTCAGCTCACAGACCAAGTGCTAAGACGAAGGACACTGCACACATGAGGGTTTACTGGTGTCTACATGTATTAGGAAGGATTTCCAGAAGCTTGACATTGAGAGTCCTCATCTAGGACTACTCCTCTAACCCATTTCACCCATAGAGCTTAGTCATAGACATAGGGGAGGAACCAGAGAGGGGTTTCTATGTATTCTTTACAGCAAGCTTAGTTGGAAACACCGTGTAACCCTACAAGGAACAATATCCCATCCAAGGAACTGGGACACAATTTCATAGAGCTAACAAAGCTCTCATAAATAGCTGATTGATAAACTAGTGATGAGATGAAACTCAAAGACCATGGAAAATCAAAACAGATGTAGAAAATGAACACACTGCATAACTGCCAAAACAACCTGTAGAGGTAAGACTTTAAAAATAAAGGTTGTTAGTACAATGTCTATCTTACAACAGAGTGTTGGAACCCATTATTATTTTCTTTGGGGAAAGGTATACTAAAGCGGAGTTCCGCTAGTTTTTTGGTTTATTAAAAGTCAGCAGCTACAAAAAATCCCTTGCTATAAGAGATTGTCAGAGACTGCAGACATGCTAGTTGTTGGAGAATGGGAGATTGCTAGAGACATCTTACATGAGACTTCTAGGGAAAACTGCGATTACAGCCCCGTATATAGTGAGGGAAAAAAGTATTTGATCCCCTGCTTATTTTGTATGTTTGCCCACTGACAAATAAATTATCAGTCTATAATTTTAATGGTAGTTTTATTTTAACAGTGAGAGACAAAATAACAACAAAAATATGCAGAAAAATGCATTTGCATTTTAATGAGTGAAATAAGTATTTGATCCCCTATCAATCAGCAAGATTTCTGCCTCCCAGATGTCTTCTATACAGGTAACAAGCTGAGATTAGGAGCACTCTCTTAAAGGGAGTGTTCCTAATCTCAGCTTGTTACCTGTATAAAAGACACCTGTCCACGGACGCAATCAATCAATAAGATTCCAATCTCTCCACCATGGCCAAGACCAAAGAGCTGTCCAAGGATGTCAGGGACAAGATTGTAGACCTACACAAGGCTGGAATAGGCTACAAGACCACAGCTATGCAGCTTGGTGAGAGGGTTACAACAGTTGGTGTGATTATTTGCAAATGGAAGAAACACAAAAAGTTCCCTTGGTTTGGGGCTCCATGCAAGATCTCTCCTCGTGGAGTTTCAATAATCATGACAACAGTGAGGAATCAGCCCAGAACTACACAGGAGAATCCTGTCAATGATCTCAAGGCAGCTGGGACCATAGTCACCAAGAAAACAATTGGTAACACACTACCCAGTGAAGGACTGAAATCCTGCAGCACGCAAGGTCCCCCTGCTAAAGAAAGCACATATACAGGACCGTCTGAAGTTTGCTAATGAACATCTGAATGATTCAGAGAAAAACTGGGTGAAAGTGTTGTGGTCAGATGAGACCAAAATCAAGCTCTTTGGCATCAACTCAATTTACCATGTTTGGAGGAAGAGGAATGCTGCCTATCACCCCAAAAACACCATCCCCACCGGTGGAAACATTATGCTTTGGGGGTGTTTATCTGCTAAGGGGACAGGACAACTTCACTGCATCAAAGGGAAGATGGACGAGGCCATGTACCGTTAAATCTTGGATGAGAACCTCCTTTCTTCAGCCAGGTCACTGAAAATGGGTCATAGATGGGTATTCCAGCATGACAAAGACCCAAAACACATGGCCAAGGCAACATTAAGGTCCATGAAGGTCCTGCAGTGGCTTAGCCAGTCTTCAAACCTTAATCCCATAGAAAATATGTGGAGGGAGCTAAAGGTTTGAGTTACCAAACGCCACCCTCAAAACCTTAATGACTTGGAGAGGATCTGCAAAGCGGAGTGGGACAAAATCCCTCCTGAGATGTGTGCAAACATGGTGGCCAACTACAAAAAACATTTGACCTCTGTGATTGCCAACAAGGGTTTTGCCACCAAGTACTAAGTCATGTTTTGCAAAGAGGTGAAATATTTATTTCATTTATTAAAATGCTAATTAATTTATAACTTTTTTGAAATGCAATTTTGCGGATTTCTTTGTATTTGTTGCGGCTCTCACTGTTAAAATAAACCTACTATTATCATCTCTTTGTCAGTAGGCAAACATACAAAATCAGCAGGGGATCAAATAAATAGATAGATAGCTTCCACATTTTTGCTTCCTATAGTCCCCTTAAAAATGTATTGTGCCACATTTCATATTTCTCTCAGGCAGAGCCAAAATAAAAGATCAGAAGAAAAAAAAAGCATGAGAGAAAAAGGGAATGAACAGCACAGAAAATAAAAAAATATTGTGAAAGAAATATAACAAATCATTTGACTACAATAAGTCTTTCTAAAGGCTATATTTCTTCACTATCCCAAGAAAGCACCTACATAAAGGAAACACAGACCACTGTCTGCTGGGACACTGGGGGCCATACAACATGTGCCAATGGCCACATGTGGATCCCAGGCCATAGGTTGGGCAACAGGGGCATAGACAGTCCAAAGGTTTGTAGATAGATAGATTGACATATAAAATGATGAGATAGATAGAAATAAAGAATGATGAGACAGATAGATAGCTGTACTTGTCAGTGTCTGTCAAATGGCGGTAGAAAAGAAAAACAGAGAAATTGCCACAAATCACTTGGCCCATTTCAGCTTCTGATTCCCCATCTGCTTTACTCTTCAGACTGAATTTGATCCACAGCATTAATTTATATAGGAGGAAACCGCCTACATATTTCAATTATTTCTTAATCCCCTCTCTGCTGCCTGTAGAGGAAAGCTGTTTCTGCTTCACACTCTGTTCCCACTAAGTCCCACTTCTTTTATATTGTACTCAGGAGTCATTATTCCGTGACACAGAGGGGAAATAGTGAACAGTACCACAAACATTTCTGCCATTTATTTAATCATGCTTCTGCTAATGTAAGATATAGGAGGCAACAGAAAATCCATATGTTGAAAAAACATTTGAAGTGAAAAAAAGATTTCCATTATAATAATGGTCAGTATCTCCCTTTTTAATTTTTTTTCCAGAGCAACTCAATTTTAATTCTACCTGCAAGAATTATCTTCAAGGCTGAGACTCCCATTATCGAAGACTCACTTATAGTTCTAGGGTGTTCCAACTCTGCCTCATAAACATGTATGAACTCTGCCTGATCTTCAGTGATCAAGATAATGGCCAATCACAAACTGCTGTGTTCATACGTGGCCATTTAACACCACTGTAAGGGTCTGTATTGTTGGGCAATTGCGATTTTATCTATATCATCTTGACATCAGTGTGGGGCACTTCTGAATGAAATTAGAATTTATTACAGGTTCTTTAGACCTGCTTCTAATCTACATTTCACCTCAATCTTCAAGTGGGTTTTGAATTCCCATGGACATGTACAAAAATCCATTGACATAGGACCTAAGCATAGCACCCAACTATCCCTGATTTGGAGGGACTGGTCCTCATTCAGAACAAAGTCACTCTGTCTCTCTTTCCTCCTTTTTTGTCCCTCATTTTGGTCTGATCTTTATAAAATTACTTAGTTACATAGTAACATAGTTAGTCAGGTTGAAAAAAGACACAAGTCCATCTAGTTCAACCAATAAAAATAAAAAATAAAAACATACAACTCTATATACATAATCCTATGCCCACAGTTGATCCAGAGGAAGGCAAAAAACCCAGCAAAGCATGATCCAATTTGCTACAGCAGGGGGAAAAAATCCTTCCTGATCCCCTGAGAGGCAATCGGATTTTCCCTGGATTAACTATTCCTATAAATGCAGAAGAAATCATGCCAATGTGAATGCCACCGTCCTATATAGAGACACAGAATTGGGTATAACCTCTAGGCCACACGGACTAAGAGAGAGAACCAGAGTAGTGGACTTTGTCGGCATAAATGAAACTGATGGTTTTAATGATAGTAAAAAAATATATATTTATTATACATGACAAATTTAATTAAAAAATAAACACATGACGCGTGTCCATTGAGTAAAGAACACAACAAAATTTACATATAGCAAGTAGTGAGACTAAAGTTTATTCTTTATTATTCTATTAGCAAAGCGCAGCACCCTACTACATCTGTGAGTAGTTACTTGTTATTTAATAAAATCCTGGTTTTTACAGTTACTCTTAGAGGCACATTTGTTTTTTTCTTGTTTCCCAAAAACTGAACTGCATATTCCAGATGAGGTCTTACTAATGATTTGTACAGGGGAAAAATATCTTTCTCTCTGGCGTCTATACCTCTCTTAATAAAAAAAAACGTATCTATTGGAAAAAGACTTAGGACTGACTTTAGAACAATCTGATTGGAATAGTGTTTGGATTACCACTAAATCATCCTCTCCCAACATCCTAGCCCTTGAAACCAACTATAAAGTCTTACTAAGATGGTATCTAGTACCGGCCAGGATAGCTAAATACGTCCCGGGTTACCAACCACACTGCTTCAGAGGATGCACAGAGCAAGGTACCTTCTATCACATTTGGTGGTCATGCCCAGGTGCAGTAAGTCTTTGGAAAAAAGTGTTTCAACTGGCCTCAACTATCTTAGAGGTCCCAATCACTCCAGACCCACAAGTGGCATTACTCAATTGGAAGCCAGACACAATATCGCGTAAGCAATTTAAACTTTTGGTTTATCTTCTTACGGCTACCAAACAGGTGATAGCCAAAGCCTGGAAATCCCCTACCTTGGTATTTGAAGAAGTTAAAAATAGGACTACAAATTTTATGATCCACGCCAAATACGCAGCGTTAGAGAAGGACCAAGATTCCAAATTTGAGCGGATATGGAACCCTTGGATAACTCACTGCTTACCCAGCACATTCGATCACTCAGTTCTACTGCCATGGTGATAGTTCATGGGACCTTGGATGGAGATCCGGACTGGCGGGTGGGCTTGATCCCACGGACTCTACCTTTCCTTTCTACTTTTACTTCCCCTGCTTATCTTCTACTTTCACTTTTACTCCCTTGTAATCTATATGCTGTACCGACAGGTTTGAATCGCTTTATTTTATTATAAGACACGCCTAAGTGCATCCTTAACCATTTCTCGCACTTGGTTATATAAGGTACCTCCTAGACATCAGTTAGAAATATTGTTCTATAAAATACCTTTATGCTCCTAGTTTAAAGTTGGCTTTCTTATCGGGCACAGCTTAGTCCCCATCGGGGTGCTCCTCATGTTTGTCTTGATAGGAGATTGACTTCTTTCTCATAAGATGTCCATAGGTACCGTATAACAATGCTGTATTTACCTTATGCATTTTCATAACCCACGTGTCTATTGTTATCTCCTGTTATTTAATATTGTGATATGCGAAATTCTCAATAAAAATCTTAAACGGAAAAAAAAAAAAACGTATCTATCAAAAGGTGGTTTACAGTGCTAAACTTTTCATCCAATTTTTAAATTGCTTCATTTGTAAGTTCCAAAGGTCAGTACAAAGGAATACTAGTGGTAACAAAGTACCTGAGGGTTTAACCACTTGCTTACTGGGCACTTATAACCCCCTCCTGCCCAGGCCAGTTTTCAGCTTTCAGTGCTGTCGCAATTTGAATGGCAATTACGCAGTCATGCAACACTGTACCCAAATTACATTTGTATATTTGTTTCATACAAATAGAGTTTTCTTTTGGTGGCATTTAATCACAACTGGGTTTTTTAATTTTTGCTAAAGAAACAAATGAAAAACCGATCATTTTGAAAAAAACCAACATTTTTCATAGTTTGTTATAAAATTTTGCAAACAGGTAATTCTTCTCCTTCACTGATGTGCGCTGATGAGGCTGCACTGATGGGCACTGATAGGCATTGATGAGGTGGCACTGATGAGGTGGCACTGATAGGTGCCACTCATGGGCTCTGATAGGCGGCACTGAGAGGTGGCACTGATAGGCGGCACTGAGAGGTGGCACTGATAGGCAGCACAGATAGGTGGCACTGATGGGCATTGATAGGTGACACTGATAGGCAACACTGATAGGTGGAACTGATGATGAGGCACTGATGGGCATTGATAGGTGTCACTGATGGGCACTGATAGGTGGGACTGGTGGGCACTAATTGGCAGTACTGGTGGGCGCTGTTTAGCAGCACTGGTGGGCACTTATTAGCAGCACTGGTGGGCACTGATAGGTGGCACTGATAGGGGCACTGGTTTACACTGATTAGCAGCACTGATGGGCACTGTCTGTGACCAATGTCCCTGTAACAGAAGCCGTTTACTGTCAGTGTGAGGGAAAAAAAAGCCAATTACCGGCTTCTGTTACTTTTGTGAGTAGCTGTCATTGGCTGACAGCTGATCACGTGGTAAAGGGCCATGATGTGATTGGCCCTTTACCCTGCTCTGTGATCAGCCGAGTCCAGAGGACTCGACGATCACAGCACTGCCCACACGCCGCAGGGGGTGAGGGAGCATCATGATCACAGGAGGATGTCTGTTGATGCCCCCCGGCACATGCTGTAGCTGTCTTTCGGCTATAGCGTGGGCGGAAAGTGGTTAAACAATTTTTTTTGTACAATTCTCCTTTAAGGGGGTGTGGCAGGCGTGTGTGTCCTATGCCTACATACTTTTGCTAATAGGTGCCCCTCATTCCCATCTCTGAAAGTTGGGAGGTATGCGCTAAGTCTGATGTGAAATTTTGTCAGGTATGCTTACAATTAGGATGTTTAACATGAAATAGTAGTGATTTAATACAGCAGAGTTTAAAAATAAGTTTTCCAGGTTTTTAATAAAAGTGTTCATGTGTGAAATATAAGGGCTTAATTTTTTTATTTCCTTAGTACCACCTGTACACATAAATGTGGCAGCAAAGTGATGGGCCTTAAAGTGGAACTGAAGTTCCACTGTAAGAAACAGGGAGCAGGCAGGCTTTTATTGCAGAAGAGAGATGCAGTGCCTTTCTCTGCAGCAAATTGCCCCTATCTGCACGCTTGCTGTCTTCTCCGGCAATGTAAACTGAGCTGTGCATGCGCAGCTCAGCTTACAGCGTTGGGCTGGTCTTTGAGTGCAAGGATAATGGCCTCCTGCCCTTGATTGGAAGACAGCGAAGCACGCTCCTGGCCCCGTGGCCATAGTGGCAGCCAATCACAGTGATCCATGTAAGGGGTTAAAAAAAAACAGTGCATTGCTTTCTTACAATGTATTACACTGGCCCTTCACACTATACACCAGTTGCCATGCGTATAAAGAATATAACGCACACTGATGAAATGGGCATTTAGAGATACAGTTAGTCCCCTACATATGAACCTTCGAGTTGCGAACTTTCAGCGATACGAACAATCATCTGCATGCCAAACTGTGTGAGTTACTTCACATTTCTAGAGGTTGTGGTTATGTGTACTTTGCTGTATACAGTACTGTATCTATACTTCAACCTTTTTTCTATGTATTATTTGTGTGAAATGTGTTATAAACCTGTAGCCAATGCCCCCCTTAAGGGTGGCTGGTAGATGTGGTTCACCTGTCTCTCTGTCCTCAATCACACACTTTTCCTTGCATCCGGAGTGACTGAACAGGCCGGTACTTTGTTTTTGTTGTTTTATTGAGGAAATAAACTTGGATAGGGTAGGGACGACTGTGGGATGTCCAAAGATCAAAGATACAGGACCATTCTATATACTCCTCCGTATATACACTCCTTCTTCCTCCAGCACTGACACTTGCTGACCGGTACACTTGTTTCTTCACTGTTAGGCCTGAAGGGAAATTTATCAAGCCTCCATTACATCTTCCTCCACCCTATCTAGCACATGGTGAGGCCTGCACTTTGTCAGCAGGACCTCCGGACCGTTATCGGCAAGGGTCACGGGCCCTCATAGTGTAAGGCCACGGGCCCTTAGAGTGTAGCTAAGTCTAAATGTGCTAGCCAGGTCTTGATGGACTACTGCTTTCAGCCCATTCTCTTCCAGGCCACTCCGGCCTACCTCACTGTCCAGTGACACCGCTCCCTTGACTGGCTCCTTAACCTTCCACAGATGTCCACTGTCTCCTCCCAGCCTGCTCCAGTCCTCTTCTCCAGCGCCCAGGGTCTGTCAGTCACTGACACCAGTGAATCCTTCAAAGAGCCTTTCCTGTAGCCTCTCTGTTGCTCTCCTGCTGCCTTGTGCTGCTCCAGAATCTCTCTCCACTCCTGGCTGCACCTGAGCCACCAGGCCTCAAGGTCACCCCCCCGGGGGCTCCCAGGTGAGGCCTCAACAACCTCTGCTACATCTTCACTCTTCCACCCGACACTCTCCTCCCCCCAGCTGGGCAGACCGCAGTATTTAAGGAGACCTGCCCATTTGCTGACCGCGCTATAGTCGAAAGACGTCTACAGCGCAGTCGGCTTATTCTGGGAGGGCATCCATGGACATCCACCTGGAATCGCGCTCCCGTGCGCCCCTGGGGCGCACACCCGGCAGTGTCTGTGACCGTCGGGTCTCCCAGACCCGACGTGTCACGGATCAGGGTAAAGGGCCAATGACAGCGGCCCTTTACCATCTGATGAGTGATCAAAACATTAATGCCTGCCCAACAGTCAGGCCTGACTAAATTTGCCTCTCCTAGCAAAAATCTATCACAAAAGCACCTATTCACTATGGGGGGTGCTACAAACCTATTTCAGCAATTTATTGGGCCAATTGTGTTAATTGATTACCTAGGCTAGCTGTGTTTGAATCACAAACAAATTGTACTTACAAACGTGCTCTCAGAACGGAACTCATTTGTATGTAGGGGACTTACTGTAATAATCCAGAGACTTTCGTTTCCACAACATCAGAACTAACACGTATGAAGCGTTTTGTATTTTGTGTTCAGGAAACTACTGAGAAACTCTAGGTTGTTCATACAAATATACCTGCATAGCTACAAAATAGTAAGCCCCATTTACTTTAAATTTTAAAAAACATATCAAAATCTAAGAACAAACATTTAATATATTGCAGCATACAAGTCCTTGAATGTAATGGCTGCATTAAGTTTTCTTTTTCAGGCTTATTTCTTTTTATTTTCACATGTTGATCCTGCCAATAACCCACTTCCTGTCCTAGGGGGATGTTGCTCACCCACTCTACTGTATCTATGAACAGGGCTGCTCTTAGAAATCACGGGGCCCCATACAGCCTACCCTACAGGGCCCCCTTCCCCCGGCTGAAAGTGACTGAGGACATAGATTTATCAGTCCCTTTCTCTGTAACTTCAGCTGCACAGATGAATGAATAGGAAGTGTTCCAAGGCTTCCTGCTCATTCACTGACTGAAGCATAGTAATCACCGTTTACTATGCTTCAGTGATGAATGGACACAGGAGTGATTGGTACCGATCACTCACTGTGTTCATTCAGGAAAGGAAGGGGCAAGTAAATTACATATTTACCAGCCCCTTCCCTTGCTCTCTATCCTGAAACATCCCATGTGCTTGAGGCAGCAGCAAGCAGGAGAGGAGAGGAGGGAAGCACACGGGGGCACGGACAGCAGATGGAAGGGGCGCATGTGCTAGAACAAATCCTCCTGCAGTGCAGGGGGAAAGAAGAGGAGAAGCTGGCAGTGCCGCAGGGGGTGGCAGAAGAGGATTGGTGTCTGCAGTAAGACAGTACAGCAGGTTACCGGGCCCCCTTTTTGAACTGATGGGGCCTGGGCCCAGTATAGAAGGGCTGGCTGGACTGCCTTATCAGTGGCCCTGTCTATGAAGGAACAGCATTGTTATCGTAGGACAAAACTACAGAACAGAATCTCCCTCTCGCCTTTACTCCATAACATGAAGTATGGTGGAGGTCTGCAGACCTGAGCAGTGGAGAGCCAATTGGCTGCTCTCCTGATGGAGGGGGGCTGCGCTGAATGTTTATCAGTGCAGCCTCCCTCAGGTTCGCCACACTGGCCCACCAGGGAGCCGACCAGGACCACCAGGGAACCCCCCAGGGACACCATAAGGAGGCCTCCCAGGACCACCAGGGAGACAATCATGAGGCCGCCCAGGGACCACCAGGGAGCCCCCACTAGACCACCAGGTAAGGGCAATACAGTGCACTGTAGGGATGGCACTGTGCCCATACGTGATGCTTTGCAGTGCCATCCCTAACAGTGCTATATGCACCAGTGCCCACCAGTGCTATGTACCAGTGCCCACCTGTGCCGCCTATCAGTGCCCACCTGTGTCATCGATCAGTGCCCAGCTGTGACACCTATCAGTGCCCACCATTGCCACATATCGGTGCCCAGCAGTGCCACCTATCAGTGCCCATTGCCACCTATCAGTGCCCAGCAGTGCCACCTATCAGTGCCCAGTGCCACCTATCAGTGCTGCCTATGAGTGCATATCAGTGTCATCAGTGTTGCTTATCAGTGCCGCCTATCTGTGCCCATCAGTGCTGCATATACTGTATGTGCCCCATCATCAGTGCAACCTTATCAGTGCCACCTCATCAGTGCAAATCTGTGCTGCCTCATCAGTGCCTATCAGTCTAGCCTCATCAGTGTAGCCAGATCAGTGCCTGTCAGTGGTGGAGAAAATATACTTATACAATGTTTTGTGACAGAAACAAAGAAAAACTTTTTTTTTTTCCAAAATTTTCATTTTTTTTTTATTTGTAGAGCAAAAAATAAAAAACGCAGGGGTCATTAAATACCACTAAAAGAAAGCTCTATTTGTGGAAACAAAATGATAAAAACTTTGCTTGGGTGTGCAGTGTCGCACGACCACGCAATTGTCATTCAAAGCGCAACAGCATTGAAAGCTGAAAATTGGTCTGGGCAGGAAGTGTTCTAAGTGCATAGTATTGAAGTGGTTAAAAGAAAAAAAAGAAAAAACAATAAAAAATTAAATAATCAAAATAAAAACTACAGACATCATCCACTGCCCTACTGACACTATCCATTGCTACACTGACACTGTCAATGTATATACACATGCACACACACACACGTATGTGTGTTTGAGCTTTGGGGTGCACACCCTAATGCAATAGGCTACGCACACCTATGTATAACAACATGCTTTCAATGGTTTATTTAACCGATCAAAAAGGAGCAAATACGAGAAATGAATAATTAGGATTTACATACACTTTAATGGGGTTTTGGGGTGGCCTCTTTAAGCCTAGGCCTCGGTGTGACCTTTTCTTTTTAAAGTCAGGCCTGGTTACAATCTGACTGCTTGCTACAGATAACATAGATATGAGCAGACTTTCCTCTAATTCATATATTAGCCTTCCAGTGTGTTCTACAAAGTCCTCCTCCTTGTACAGAAAGGACTGTTAAAATCCCTTTGCATTCATTTTACACTGAAAGGGTTAGGAATGCTGATCACACCAGTCACCCCATTAATCCACAAGCCCTGCATACATTAGAAAACACTTCCCAAAGGCCTGAAGGCAACAAAGCAGAAAAAAAGAAGAGCGAAAGGAAAAAAAAAAAAATCCAACACAGCTGACAACTCCGGGAAGGAAAACAAGATTTGAAATTGTAATTCAGCAGTCGTTTGCTTCAGAATGAAGCCAACATAAATCCAGGATGCCGGGAATCTCATGGTTTTGTGTTGCCCTAAGGGACAGGGTGATGTCACAGTGTGTCAGCAACTAAGGGAATGAAGAAGACAACAAAGTAACCAGTGTTTCCAAACCAGTCAGGGATGTTGGGAATCAGCGCAGCTAGCAGCTGTAAGGCCATGATAAAAAAAACCTCAGGATAATGTACACAATATCATGTGAATAAATGGGTTATATTTCTTACTGTGAACTATAGTAGTACTCATGCATACTATTATTTAAAAATCATCTCTCCAAAAAATGAAGCCTCCAACTGTTGCTTGCATTCACTGAGAACAATGTATAATGGGGTCGAGATTTACTAAAACTGGAGAGTGCAAAACCTGGTGCAGCTCTGCATAGAAACCAATCAGATTCCAGGTTTTATTATCAAAGCTTAACTGAACAAGCTAAAGTTAGAAGCTGATTCGCTACCATACACAGCTGCACCAGATTATGCATTCTCCAGCAGTGGCAACAACAATGCATCCACTGCACCCCCCCACCCCCTGTAGGTTGTCGGGTCACCCTCACTCCCTCAGTCGGTCACCAGCCTCGCATACCAGCCTCCTCCTCCTAGGCAGCAAATAGGATTGATTCTCCTCTCCGCCAATCGGGTAACAGGTCTCAGGATCCACTTCATGATTGGCCGGGAGGAGAATCAGGAAGACAATAGCAAATAGTAATTCTCTATTGATTGTCACACAACTGGGTGGTAGATTCTCAGGCTCTAATCATGCTTGAAAAAAAAAAAAACCCGATTGGAATCCATGCGCCGACGCCCTACAGGATTAGGGGCAAGGCGAATAGATTAGGGGGGCCCTGCGGGTCACCACCGCTCTCCGGTTTTAGTAAATCAACCCCAATGGCTATAATCACTGGTGGACATAGTCAGCAAAGGGTCCCTGTACGAGAACCATTTTACCATGTACGTCTGGTTTTAATGTGAATTTTTAATAAACACCTTTGGTTTTAGATACAAACAGGGAGCACTATGTTTTTTCCTTTTCTTTCCTTCAGTCACATTACTGGGTGTTTCCTTAAGCTGGCTACTATAAAGCAGTAAGTTCAATCCTACATTAAAGCCCACTCTGGCTGTTAAAGGGACCCTGCCTTTTTGACCTTTACATTTTGATGGCCCAACACAGAAGGTGAGGGTTTATGGTGGTGGATTGAACAAATTTGCACCTTTATTTCCATTTATTCATGTTTCGAATGGTCACTACTAGAGTTGAGCGTACCCGAACTGCAAAGTTCGGGTCCGTACCGAACTTTGGGGTGTCCGTGATCCGGACCCAAACCCGGACATTTGAAAAAAGTTTGGGTTCTGAGTTTGGGTATTTGATCCCGCCTGTTGAATAGCTGCAGGGCAGCCAATCAACAAGCGTTTCACTGGTTTTCCCTTAGAAGCCATCACAGCCATGTCTACTAATGGCATGGCTGTGATTGACCAGTGCATCATGTGACCCAGCCTCTTTATAAGCTGGAGTCACTTAGTGCTGCATGTCACATGCTCTCTGACTAGGGTAGGGAGAGGATGCTGCCGGCGCTGTGAGGGACAGATTGCAGATATAATAACATCTCATCCTACATTACAGAACGATCTGATTCTGGACTAGGTAGAGATTACTACTACTGCTTTGAGGGACAGATTGCAGATCTCATCCTGCATTACAGAACGATCTGATTCTGGACTAGGTAGAGATTACTACTACTACTGCTTTTAGGGACTGATTGCAGATCAAATAACATCTCATCCTGAATTACAGAACGATCTGACTGGACTAGGTAGAGTATAATGCTTAGAGAGACAGATTATTGTTCTAAAATCATCTCCTATTCTATAGGGTCAGGTTCCTGCTGTTGCTGTAAGGGACAGATTATTGTTCTAAAATTATCGCCTACTCCTATAGGGTCAGGTTCCTGCTGTTGCTGTAAGGGACAGATTATTGTTCTAAAATCATCTCCTAGTTCTATAGGGTCAGGTTCCTGCTGTTGCTGTAAGGGACAGATTATTGTTCTAAAATCATCTCCTAGTTCTATAGGGTCAGGTTCCTGCTGTTGCTGTAAGGGACAGATGATTGTTCTAAAATCATCGCCTACCCCTATAGGGTCAGGTTCCTGCTGTTGCTGTAATGGACAGATTATTGTTCTAAAATCCTTTTGCAGCCCTCTAGCACTTTCCAGGACATTTTTACAGTCATTTTTGTGCCGAAAAGTTCGGGTCCTCATTGACTTCAATGGGGTTCGGGGTCAAGCTCGGTACCGAACCCGAACTTTTTTGCGAAGTTCGGCCGAACCCACCGAACCCGAACATCCAGGTGTTCGGTCAACTCTAGTCACTACTGAAGAAGGTTGGTTGAATGGACTCTATTTGATTTTCTATTATTTTCGCACTTGTTATTATTTGTACTGTAGTCAGGAATTGGTTTATTGTATATATTATGTTTGA
Organism: Glandirana rugosa; assembly: GCA_018402905.1. NCBI lineage: Eukaryota > Metazoa > Chordata > Amphibia > Anura > Ranidae > Glandirana > Glandirana rugosa. Next base: position 37,166 of record BLSH010077676.1, on the reverse strand, counting down.
GAATACGTTTAGTTCATGTATTTGAGCACATGTATAATTGTTATAAGGGGGGGTGGGGCACTCTGTTTTATACTAAGAAGAAAATAACTTGGTATCAGCCTCTTGCAATCCTCTATATAGCAGCCTGGGAGAAGGAGGGGCAGGACTGGAGGCCAAACATGGGAGTTGCATACAAATGTATTGACAAGGAACATGCTGATAGAAGGAGAGAGCAGAGTAAGCAGAGAAATTCCCTCATCAGTCTGATGCTGCCCAGTGAGCAGGATGGGGGTGAAGAGAGTATACCACTGTATTTTTATTTATGGATAACCGTAAGGCCAGTCATAGACAAAGCAATTAAGAACATTACTTGATTCCCACATCAACACAGCCATCCCTCCCACTGAGCCATTGTATTCCCCTGGCCAGGAGAACACAGTGATTATTGCTAGTGGTTATAACAGCCGCTTGCAATAATCGGTTGTAAAATGCAGCAGGCTGGTTGTACCCAAGCTGATCGATCAATCAACTCAAGTACATTTTTCCTGCCATACATGGTTCGAATCTCAGCCGGTTGCCGCTGAACCGGCCGAGATTCAAACCGTCTATGGCTGGCTTAATAGAGGTGATAAAATAGCATAATCTATCTGATTGCATTGTCCATGCATCACAAATGCTGCTAATTCAAAATAGCTGCTTTTGTGGGGCTGATGTCAAAATTAGTCCTAGACAGGGCCATTGAAAAAAATCAATGAGCTTATAATAGGAGTTGTTCTCAACAACAACCAGTCAAGTTTCACCTTTCACTATATGGAAACATTATTATTCTATCCAGCAAAAACTGCAGCTGTGATATGATCATGTGTGTTGTGCAGCGCTGCTGTGCCAGCTACTATATTAGTGCATTAAGATACCCTTCAAAGTTAATGGTACTACAAATGGGGTATGAGCATTGCTGTGCATGGCAGTAAATCATTGTAAAACATGCATTTTACTGTGTGTTACCGCAGCACATAAGTGTGAATGTGACCTTAAAAATAACATTTTTGTGCATCTATGTGTGCATGTGCCTTCATTTGTCAGTTTTGTCATTTAATATCTTCAAATTTAGTATTTTAAGGTTTTATACAATTCTCTGGTGGCAAGAGTAAGAACAGATTCTGAACAATATATTCTGCCCATCCCTAGCCACACTTGGCCATATGAAACATACAAAGAATTATGTCAGCACTTATTGCAGTGACACGAAAGAAGGATGTCTCTCCCCCCGTTCAGTCTGCTTTACTGGGATGCTCATGTTACACAGTGATTAAATGCAATATATCCGCACATTAAAGTATTCCCTCTGGCGTCTGTCATGTAGCGCTCACTCATATGATGAATGTTAAGATCAATCGAATTCACAGAAAACATTCACCATAATCAATAATTCATCAATTTTCTCAGTTTCCAAGAAGCCCTATTCTGGCCAAACAAAAGAATGCCAATGTTGCTGCCTCTTACAGAATAGAAACAGACGTATTGAGTATAGCAAGAAGCACTGTGCATAGTTTACCAGCTCATATCAACCAATCAGAAATCATCTTTCATGAATCCAATATTGGCTGCACTCTCAGTGAGAACACCCATGGATTGTGATTCTAGTGCGGGAAAAAAATGGTACTTTTGCGAATCTAATGCGAGTTCAGCCCTACAAGTGTACGGCTGAACTCGCACTGCTCAGAGATCGCATGTGACCGGCACCCGGGCTGAACCCCTGGCTTAATGTTGTCAACAATCGTATTCAACTGCTATTTAATTGTCTATAGTTTTAAGGTGGAAATGATAAACATAAGATCTAAATATTATAATGTTGTTGCATATTCTGCACACTAAAACACCATCAGAAATGTTCAGAAATTTCCTGACCTACCAATTGCTTCTTTCTCTTTTAAAGTGAGCGAGATTGATTGAAGATCAACCTCTCAATGTAGCTTTAATTAAACTGTATCATTTTGGAGAGATGATCCCTTCCCTTGATAGAGAGAGCTGGGGAGATTGTTTGGAGGGTGGCCCTAAACTGGTGATTTCATGCAGGGACATATTGATACAAGTCAAGTTTTTGTGTAACAACCTCTACCTAGCTAGGTGCTAGTGTAAGCTTTTGGGTGAGGGTAGGTAAATTTAGGCAGGCCTATCTGGAAGTTTGTTTTGTTTTGATCTGGGCATGGAGTGGCTCAGGGTAGCAGTTGGTGACTCACAGGCAGTGCCACTGAGACCTCCTTTTCCTTCTAGAAAGTGCTAGAAGGAGAGGTGGGAGGAGAGGTGGAGCTGCCTGGGGGGTTATAAGGAGCCTTGACCAATTCCCAACCTGGATTGGCAGGGGGTAGGTCTCCTTAAATGTCTAGAGTCAGCCCAGCTGGGGAGAAGAGTTCGGTTGGAAGAACTGGAGATGGAGTGCTAAGCTGTCGGGGCCTTTGAGGGAACTTCCCAGTCTGGGGGGAGGTGACCTTGGGCCTGGGGCTCGGGTGTAGGATGGAGCCCTTCAAGAAAGCATGGAGGCTCTGGACAGGAGACACAGGAGGAGCAAATGAGGACAGCAGGAGCTAGTATTGCCGGGCAAGTCTACAGGTGGAAACCACCGGTCAAAGCCAGGAGGGCTTGTGAGTGACACGCACAGTTGGTAGGACTGGGGGGGCACACCTGAGAGGACTGGGAGGATGCAGTCTGGGGTGGCTGCAGAGCCAGTGGAGAGGACTGTGGTGTCATCGGCAGTGGAGTCGGGCAGCTACAGCCAGGAGGGCTGGCAGGGCCTGAAGAGGGCTGACTGGGATCAGTAGTCCACCAATAGGACAGCTAGCACCAGGACTTTCTATTGCTACACCATAGGGGCCTGCGGTCCCTGCCTGTAACAGGGCATTCTGCTAAGGCCTGGCTGAAGCCAGTGTCAGGCCTACCCACAAGTGCTAGCTATGCCTGAAGAGAAGTGTTGTGCAGGAGGAAGAGAGAGAGTAATAGTCTGCAAGTAAGTTTGTGCTGGAGGAGACTGAGGAAGTGTGTACAAAAAGTGTACATAGTTGTCCCCACCAAGTCGTTGCAATCTACCGGGCATCCCATAAATCCCCTACCCCATCCAAGCTTAATCCCTCGATAAAACATAAAAAAACAAGCACATGGACTATTCATTGCCTCTGAGTGACTGAAAAAGTGAATGCCGGGCTGGCAGGGTGACAGGTGGGCCACAACTTCAGCAGCCCCTATGGGGGTACCGCTACATTTGCATAGAGTGTACTACACCCCTGTGAGGCTCCATAAGATGTACACGACACATGTCCTCTGTGTTGTGTTCACCTAGGATCCTACCTGCACATGTTTTGGGACTGTCCAAGTATTGCAAAATTCTGGTCGGATGTTTTTGAACTAATTAACCTTACATTGGAGATGTCCCTTCCAGCTTCCCCGGAGTTGGCCCTTCTGGGGATTCATGAGGATGAGCAGCATTGTAATCATACCAAATTGCTAATTTCCTATCTATTATATTATGCAAAAAAAGATATCCTCTTTAAGTGGACCTCTTCAACCCCCCTGTGGTGCCCTCCTGGGAAGCAATGGTGGATGCTGCCTTGCCTATGTATAAACTTACTTATATCAATTGAGGCAGTCCCTGGAAATATGATAGAGTTTGGTCTCCTATGACCTCAGGCTAAGATGCGTTTAACTATTTCCATCTCTCACCCTAGCCCTTTTCTCCCTCCTTTCTCTTTTAACCTCACTCCTTCCCATTCTCCCCCTCATCTTTCCTTTGTTGCTCTCTTCTTGCCTGCCTCGACTGTCACTTTTGTTCTTGGTAACAGGTGTCTCATATGCTTGTGCTGAGATTCATTGTTTTGTAAGTTAGTGTATGTGGCATATATTCCACGGCATTGTATGCTTTGGTCTTATTGTCTTATTATTACTTGCCTGTTATGTATGGCACTGTATTTATGACTATCTCTCCTGTAATGTTTTGTTTTTCAATAAAGCACTCCTGACTTGTGGACAACTGACCATCACACCTACATATAACCAAAAGTATGTGGACATCCCTCCAAATGATTACGTTTATGTGTTTTCAGTGAAAGCTTCTGTGAATGCCGTATCATACAAAGACATTTAAGACAATTGGGCACTTCCAGCCTTTTCTGTTCTAGCATGACTGTGTCTCCGTGCACAAAGCCAACTTCATAAAGACATTGTTTGTTGAGTTTGGTGTGGAGCTCCAGTGGCCTGTGCAGAGCTCTGACCTGAACTTTGTTGAACATCTTTGAGATGAATTGGATTCCCAGTTGCAGGATAGGACTTCCTGTCCAATATCAGTACTCAACCTCATGCTATTTTGGTTGATTAAGTACAAATTGCCATAGTTAAACTGAAAAATATTATGGAAAGCCTTCCCAGGAGAGTGAGGGCTAATATAGCCACAAAAAGGGCTGTTATGTCCATGGTTTTGGAATGGGATGTCCAACAAGCTCATTTAGCAATGTGACGACCCACTGTCTATAAATGTTTGGCCATATAGTATTATATATGCTAGAAAAGGCAGATCCCAGAAAACCCCCTCAAAAAAAATAAAAATAAAAATAAAAACAAAATGTTGCATTATTTGAACCCTAAATACATAGCTGATCCAGAAGAAGGCAAAAAAGTGTAGCCCAGCATGGAAAAAACATCCTCCCCGGTCATTAAAGACAATCAGGTACTCCCTGAAGCAATATTCTCTAAAGATATTTTATTAATATGTTAATAGCTGTTATATTTTTTGCATTCAGTAACATATGCAGTCCCTTATTGAAACAATCTATTAAGTTGACCTTAAAGTGCACAACATTCCACAGAGTTTTCTATATGGACCACATACGAAAAATCATATTCCCATTAATTGAGTCTGCCTTTTTTAACATTGTTTTTTCGCTGCCTAACTGAACAGGGTTGAACTTATACTTCTTACATGCTAGACCAGCTGCCTTGTGTCACCCTTTTCCCCTCCCCCTACTCTACTTCTAGAATCCTGACGATAGAATTTCCTCACAAGTTTTGTGATTTTTTTTTTTTTTTCATAAAAAAGGAGTAATGCTTTAATTTAGCCCCTTGTACAGTTAATACTTCTTTTTGTGAATCTACATTCAGTGGATTTTTCTAAGCTGAAAAAAGTGAACCTGGAAAAACAATTTTTTATTCACATCTTCAGAGTATCGGCAGCTATGCAGAGTATTTCAAGAGTCACACATGCAGAATTAATAGGAGGGTGGGCTTCACACCCACATTACTACATAGGAAAAGCAATACAGCTGTGGTGCCAGGCCATACATTATGCAATTTTCTTTCCTTCGACCACAGGTTCCCCCATCAACACAGTCAATGTTCCTTCTGCTGTGCTATTGTATTCTGACAACGGGAGGTTTCCCAGCTGTCAGAATACAATGATCACTGCTTGCGGCTACAGCCGCTGGCAGGGATCATACAAAAGAAAAAAAAATGACAGGTTGGTTGTACTGATCCAACTTCAGTACAACCAGCTTGCTCATACATAGATTGAAATTCGCTGATACCTTATGAATCAACTGAATTTTGATCCGTCTCTGGCTGGCTTTAGACTGAACCCCCCTGATGAGAAAGAAGCATGGTTCCCTAAAAGAACACAGTGGAAATGTCTACAATCAAATGGAATATACAAATTCCATTAAATACAGCTATTTTGCAAATATTCAGTGAGTCATTTTTACAACTCTTTTTCTTTTGCAAATTACAAATGTTCATCGTGTGTTAAAGCTTGAGTGAAAGACTCAAGCAAGGAATTCCAAAGGCTTATGAGTAGACAAAATTCTATTTTTCTGACTGCTCTGAGACCAAAGATAAACTAGCAAGACTAGACAATCTGTCTTGATTATTCTAGTTGACTAGAGAATTAACCGATCTTCATGTTAAATATGTATCTAGCTACAAGATGCTGTGGACCACCAAATTCCACATTTGTTCCCTATCCTGTACATTTCTTTAGCTAAAAGTAGACCTCACTCTCTGTTAGAGCAAGTATGTGCTTTGACCATATGAAGTAAACTACTACTGGTTACTTTTATGCCAACTCCACCAACTGCCAACCTTCCTCATCCGTCCTCACTGCTCTTTTTAGACCACCAGAAGCAGAAATAGAGAAAAGTCTTGTAAAAGATCCAGATCATGACATGTAACTTGTACATGGCTAAAAAGTCTCTCCCCACTAACCAGCCAATTAGCAAGCACCAGTGCTGCCACTTGAGAACAAGTTACTTATTCACTCATAATAGTGCATATCCTTCTTCCCTACTGGCAGCTGCATGGAATGGCTGTAGACTGAAGGGAAGTATGTGCTGTCAGTAAAGCCACTACTAAAGTGATCCTATCGTTTTGCTCTGAGTGGCCAAAGCTTAGGTTAAGGTCTCTTTCATTACCCTTCTCACTGACTTTGCATCTGGTTACCACCCTGTTCTAGTATTTCTATATCCTACTTAATTTAAACAAAGCCTTAATATTTCTGTATGTCTTGCTGTTAGAGGAATGTCCCCTCATTTCCTGTCCTTGGAACAACCTTCTTATCAGGCAGGAAGTGAAGTAAGCTCTCCAACCAAACCTCAGAGGACAGTAATAGGGCTCTAAAGGCAGCTTTTTCAACTTTTTTTCAGTTGTGGCACCATTTAAGGTAGAACTATAGGCAAAATGGTTGGCTTGGACAGAGCAAGGAAGGGTCATAACCCCTGTCAGATTTTTTATTTGCCATCTGTGTCCCATTGGGGAGATTTTCACTAACTTCCTGTCCCTTAGCCATACAGGAAGTGAGAGGAAATCCCTGCAAATTAAGGGAATTTCTTGGGGACTCCCAGGTCACCAGAACTAGTGTTGTAAGATTTCCCCTCTATTACTTTTCTGGGCGCAACTCAAAATTTGGGATTTTCTTTTACTTTCAGTTTCAATTATAATGGTAAACAGGACAAATAGAGAGAGAGTGAATCTCCCTAATGGGGACACAGACAGCAATACAAACTGACAGGGGGTCTAATCCCTCTCCACTCTATCCAAAACAAAAAAAAATGTTTTGCCTTTAGTTACAGTTGTGCTCATAAGTTAACATACCCTGGCAGAATGTATGATTTCTTGGCCATTTTTCAGAGAATATGAATGATAACACAAAAACACTTCTTTCACTCATGGTTGGTGTTTGGCTGAAGCCATTTATTATCAAGCAACTGTGTTTACTCTTTTTAAATCATAATGATAACAGAAACTACCCAAATGACCCTGATCAAAAGTTTACATACCCCAGTTCTTAATACCGTGTATTGCCCCCTTTAACATCAATGACTGCTTGAAGTCTTTTGTGGTATTTGTGGATGAGGCTCTTTTTAGATGGTAAAGCTGCCCATTCCTCTTGGCAAAAAGCCTCCAGTTCCTGGAAATTCTTGGGCTGTCTTGCATGAACTGCACGTTTGAGATCTCCCCAGAGTGGCTTAATGATATTGAGGTCAGGAGACTGAGATGGCCGCACCAGAACCTTAATTTTATTCTGCTGTAGCCAATGACAGGTCAAACTGGCCTTGTGTTTTGAATCATTGTCATGTTGGAATGTCCAAGTGCGTCCCATGCGCAGCTTCCTGGCTGATGAATGCAAATGTTCCTCCAGTATTTTTTGATAACATACTGCATTCATCTTGCCATCAATTTTGACTAAATTTCCTGTGCATTTGTAGCTCACACAACCCCAAAACATCAGCGATCCACCTCTGTGTTTCACAGGCCTTGTTGACTCCTCTCCAAATGTAACGTTTATGGTTGTGGCCAAAAAGCTCAATTTTGGTCTCATCACTCCAAATGACTTTGTGCCAGAAGGTTTGAGGCTTGTCTTTGTGCTGTTTGGCGTATTGTAAGAGAGATACTTTGTGGCATTTGCGTAGTAATGGCTTTCTTCTGGCGATTCGACCATGCAGTCCATCTTTCTTCAAGTGCCTCCTTATTGTGCAGCTTGAAACAGCCACACCACATGTTTTCAGAGAGTCCTGTATTTCACCTGAAGTTATCTGTGGGTTTTTCTTTGCATCCCAAACCATTTTCCTGGCAGTTGTGGCTGAAATTTTAGTTGGTCTACCTGACCGAGGTTTGGTTTCAACAGAACCCCTAATTTTCTACTTCTTGATTACAGTTTAAACACTGCTGATTGGCATCTCAATTCCTTGGGTATCTTTTTATATCCCTTTCCTGTTTTATAAAGTTCAACTACCTTTTCCTGCAGATCCTTTGACAATTCTTTTACTTTCCCCATGACTCAGAATCCAGAAATGTCAGTGCAGCACTGGATGTAAGATGCAAGGGTCTGTCAGGAGTCCAGAAACTCATTGACCTTTTATACACACACACTAATTACAAGCAAACAGATCACAGGTGAGGATGGTTACCTTTAATAGCCATTCAAACCCCCCCTGTGTCAACTTGTGTGCATGTTATCAGGCCAAAATCACCAGGGTATGTAAACTTTTGATCAGGGTCATTTGGGTAGTCTCTGACGTCCTTATGATTTAAAAAGAGTAAACACAGTTGATTGATAATAAATGGCTTCAGCCAAACACTAACCATGAGTGAAAGAAATGTTTTTGTGTTATCATTCATATTCTCTGAAAATTGTCCAAGAAATCATAAATTCTGCCAGGGTATGTAAACTTATGAGCACACGTGTGTTCAACTGTGTCCCCCCCAAACTTACCGATAATTTCCATTGGTAGGAGTGGACACTAGACAAACGAACATTAATCACACACACATATTTTCCAGTTACTCAAAGACCTGAGGACTGTCTGGGAACGTAGAATGTAGGTCACGACGTGACTGTAAAGACCTAAGACTCAGTACCCCTTTCATTTTCTTAACAGTTTCCTAGACGTCCTTTTCCATCAACTTGAAATATTTTGTCCTTTCCCT
>BLSH010077665.1:120725-133514 GCA_018402905.1 Glandirana rugosa | reverse complement strand
CTGTGTCCTGTGATGCTGAGCTGTATACTGTGTCCTGTGATGCTGAGCTGTATACTGTGTCCTGTGATGCTGAGCTGTGTACTGTGTCCTGTGATGCTGAGCTGTATACTGTGTCCTGTGATGCTGAGCTGTATACTGTGTCCTGTGATGCTGAGCTGTATACTGTGTCCTGTGATGCTGAGCTGTATACTGTGTCCTGTGATACTGAGCTGTATACTGTCCTGTGATGCTGAGCTGTATACTGTGTGCTGTGATGCTGAGCTGTATACTGTGTCCTGTGATGCTGAGCTGTATACTGTGTCCTGTGATACTGAGCTGTATACTGTGTCCTGTGATGCCGAGCTGTATACTGTGTGCTGTGATGCTGAGCTGTATACTGTGTCCTGTGATGCTGAGCTGTATACCCCTGACACAATATGTGGAATACAGGGGACGGAGTGGGTGGATTCTATAAGGGGTGGGGCTTATTAAAAGTAGGGGGGGTCACAGGGAAGGGCGGGGCCTGGCGCCCCCCCATCCAAAAACTTCACCAGCCGCCACTGCTCTAGAGTACCCGCCTAGTGCTTCTAGAGCGCCCCCTTATATCCTCCAGAGAGCCCCCTACTGTCCCATTGGTGCCTCTAAAGTGCCCCCTTACATCCTCCAGAGTGCCCCCCTACTGCCCCCTTAGTGCCGCTAGAGTACTACTGTACTAAGGGGGCACTCTGGAGGATGTAAGAGAGCACTCTGGAGGATGTAAGCAGCACTCTGGAGGATGTAAGGGAAGCATTCTGGAGGATGTAAGGGTGCACTCTGGAGGATGTAAGGGAGCACTCTGGAGGATGTAAGGGAAGCATTCTGGAGGATGTAAGGGTGCACTCTGGAGGATGTAAGAGAGCACTCTGGAGGATGATGTAAGGTGGTGCTCTAGAGGAGGAAGTAAGGGAACACTCTAGCGATATAAGGGAGCATTCTGGAGGAGGCTGTAAGCGGACACTCTAGAAGATGTAAGGGAGCATTCTGGAGGATGTAAGGGAGCACTCTGCAGGATGTAAGAGAGCACTCTGCAGGATGTAAGGGAGCATTCTGGAGGATGTAAGGGAGCACTCTGCAGGATGTAAGGGAGCACTCTGCAGGATGTAAGGGAGCACTCTGAAAGGAGGATGTAAGGGGGTGCTCCGAAGGAGGCTGTAAGGGGACACTCTTGAGATTTAAGGAGGCACTCTGGAAATACTAATATAGTACCTCCAGATTGCCCCCTTACATCCTCTAGAGTTCCCTCTAGTGCCCGCACGTTGCCGACCTTGCTTGAACCTGACTACCTGCCTGCCTGCTCCATCTGTACCGCGCTGCCAGCCTGTTACCGATGTGGATTGCACCACCATTCTTCTGCCTAGCACGAGCTTCAGTGGACCCTGGCATACCACCAGTGACCCAGTCCAACCCTCGTGCCCCCTTGTGCTCCAGAACTCTTGAACCAAGGCCGCAAGAGAGGTGATCCGCTGCATAAATCAAACTCATCCACGAGGTATGTGCCAGTATCTCTAGAGTTCCCCCTTAAATCCTCTAGAGTTTTCTCTAATTCCCCATTGGTGCATACAGAGTGCTCCATACAACCTCTAGAGTACCCGCTCAGTGCCTCTAAAGTGCCCCCCCTTACACCCTCCAGAGAGCCCCCTACTATCCCCTTAGTACCTCTAAAGTGCCCCCTTACATCCTCCAGAGTGCCCCCTACTGCCCATTAGTGCCACTAGAGTACCCCCCTAGTACTACTTTACTAAGGGGGAACTCTGGAGGACGCAAGAGAGCACTCTGGAGGATGTAAGGGGGTGCTCTGGAAGAGGCTGTAAGAGAACACTCTGGAGGATGTATGGGAACATTCTGGAGGATGTAAGGGAGCATTCTAAAGGATGTAAGGGGCACTCTGGAAATACTAAGATTGTAGCTCCAGAGTTCCCCCTTAAATCCTTTAGAGTTTCCTTCAGTTCCCCCTTGGTGCCTACAGAGTGCTCCATACAACCTCTAAAGTACCCACTTAGTGCATCTAAAGTGCCCCTTTGCACCCTCCACAGAGCCCCCTACTTTCCCCTTAGTGCCTCTAAAGTGCCCCCTTACATCCTCCAGAGTACCCCCTACTGCCCCCTTAGTGCCACTAGAGTACTACTTTACTAAGGGGGCACTCTGGAGGATGTAACAGAGCACTCTGGAGGATGTAAGCAGCACTCTGGAGGATGTAAGAGAGCAATCTGAGGCTGTAAGGGAGCACTCTGGAGGATGTAAGGGGGTGCTCTGGAGGAGGATATAAGGGAGCATTCTGGAGGATGTAAGGGAACACTCTGGAGGATGTAAGGGAGCACTCTGGAGGATGTAAGGGAGCACTCTGGAGGATGCAAACGTAGCATTCTGGAGGGGAGTGTAAGGGGGTACTCTGAAAATACTAAGATAATACCTCCAGAGTTCCCCCCTACATCCTCTAGAGTTTCCTCTAGTCCCCCCTTGGTGCCTACAGAGTGCTCCATACAACCTCTAGAGTACCTGCTTAGTGCATCTAGAGTGCCCCCTTACACCCTCCAGAGAGCCCCCTACTGTCGCTAGAGTGCCCCCTAAGTACTACTGTACTAAGGAGGCACTCTGGAGGATGTAAGGCGGTGCTCTGGAAGAGGTTGTAAGAGAGCATGCTGGAGGATGTATGGAACCATTCTGGAGGATGTAAGGGAGCATTCTGGAGGATGTAAGGGAGCACTCTGGAGGATGTAAGGGAGCACTCTGGAGGATGTAAGAGGAGCATTCTGGAGGGGGTCATAAGGGGGCATTCTGGAAATACTAAGATAGTACCTCCAGAGTTCCCCCTTATATCCTCTAGAGTTTTCTCTTGTTCCCCTTTGGTGCCTACAGATTGCTCCATACAACCTCTAGAGTACCCGCAAAGTGCCTCTAGAGCGCCCACCTTACACCCTCCAGAGAGCCCCCTACTGTCCCTTTAGTACCTCTAAAGCACCCTCTTACATCCTCCAGAGTGCCCCCTACCGCCCATTAGTGCCACTAGAGTGCCTCCTTAATACTACTGTACTAAGAGGGAACTCTGGAGGATGCAAGAGAGCACTCTGGAGGATGTAAGGGGGTGCTCTGGAAGAGGCTGTAAGAGAGAATTCTGGAGGCTGTAAGGGGACACTCTGGAGATGTAAGGAGGCACGCTGGAAATACTAAGATAGTACCTCCAGAGTTCCCCCTTAAAATACTCTAGAGTTTCCTCTAGTTTCCCCTTGGTGCCTACAGAGTGCTCCATGCAACCTCTACAGTACACGCTTAGTGCATCTAGAGTGCCCTTTTACACCCTCCAGAGAGCCCCCTACTGTCCCCTTAGTGCCTCTAAAGTATCCCCTTACATCCTCCAGAGTGCCCCCTACTGACCATTAGTGCCGCTAGAGTGCCCCCTTAGTACTACTGTACTAAGGGGGCACTCTGGTGGATGCAAGAGAGCACTCTGGAGAATGTAAGGGGGTGCTCTGGAAGAGGTTGTAAGAGAGCTCTCTGGAGGATTATGGGAGCATTCTTGAGGATGTAAGGGAGCATTCTGGAGGATGTAAGGGGAACACTCTGGAGGATGTAAGGGGAGCACTCTGGAGGATGTAATCGAGCACTCTGGAGGACGCAAGCGGAGCATTCTCGAGGGGGTTGTAAGGGGGCACTCTGGAGGATGTAAGGGAGCACTCTGGAGGATGTAAAGGAGCATCCTGGAGGAGGATGTAAGGGGGTACTGTGGAGGATGTATGGGAGCATTCTGGAGGATGTAAGGGGAGCACTCTGGAGGATGTAAGGGGAGCACTCTGGAGGATGTAAGCGAGCACTCTGGAGGACGCAAGGGGAGCATTCTCAAGGCGGTTGTAAATGGGCACTATGGAGGATGTAAGGGAGCACTCTGGAGGATGTAAGGGAGCATCCTGGAGGAGGATGTAAGGGGGCACTCTGGAGGATGTATGGGAGCATTCTTGAGGATGTAAGGGAGCATTCTGGAGACTGTAAAGGAGCACTCTGGAGGATGTAAGGGAGCATTCTGGAGGATGTAAGGGAGCATTCTGGAGGATGTAAGGGTGCACCCTGGAGGAGGCTGTAAGAGGGCACTCTGGAGGATGTAAGAAACCATTCTGGAGCATATAAGGGGACACTCAGGAGGATGTAAGGAACTATTTTGGAGAATGTAAGGGGGCACTCTGGAGGATGTAAGAGAGCACTCTGAGGCTGTAAGGGAGCACTCTGGAGGATGTAAGGGGGTGCTCTGGAGGAGGATGTAAGGGAGCACTCTGGAGGGTGAAAGGGGTGAAAGGGGAGCATTCTGGAGGATGTAAGGGAACACTCTGGAGGATGTAAGGGAGCACTCTGGAGGATGTAAGGTAACATTCTGGAGAATGTAAGGGAGCACTCTGGAGCATGTAAGGGGGCACTCTGAGTTCCCCCTTAAATCCTCTAGAGTTTCCTCTGGTTCCCCCTTGGTGCCTACAGAGTGCTCCATACAACCTCTAGAGTACCCGCTTAGTGCATCTAGAGTGCCTCCTTACATCCTCCAGAGAGCCCCTTACTGTCCCCTTAGTGCCTCTAAAGTGCTCCCCTACATCCTCCAGAGTGCCCCCTACTGCCCATTAGTGCCGCTAGAGTTCCCCCTTAGTACTATTGTACTAAGGGGGCACTCTGGAGGATGCAAGAGAGCACTCTGGGGGATGTAAGAGGGTGCTCTAGAAGAGGCTGTAAGAGAACACTCTGGAGGATGTATGGGAGCATTCTGGAGGGTGTAAGGGAGCATTCTGGAGGATGTAAGGGAGCATTCTGGAGGATGTAAGGGAGCACTCTGGAGGATGTAAGCGAGCACTCTGGAGGATGTAAGCGAGCACTCTGGAGGATGTAAGCGAGCACTCTGGAGGATGCAAGGGGAGAATTCTGGAGGATGTTGTAAGGGTGCACTCTGGAGGATGTAAGGGAGCATTTTGGAGGATGTAAGGGAGCACTCTGGAGGATGTAAAGGAGCATCCTGGAGGAGGATGTAAGGGGGCAATCTGGAGGATGTAAGGGAGCATTCTGGAGACTGTAAGGTAGCACTTTGGAGGATGTCATGGAGCAATCTAGAGGATGTAAGGGAGCATTCTGGAGGATGTAAGGGTGCACCCTGGAGGAGGCTGTAAGAGGTCACTCTGGAGGATGCAAGGGACCATTTTGGAGGATGTAAGGGGGCACTCTGGGGGATGTAAGCGGGGCACTCTGGAGGATGTTGGGGGGCACTCTGGAGGAGGATGTAAGAGAGTGCCATGGAGGAGGCTGTAACACACCTTCAGAGTGCCCCCGTACATCCTCCAGAGTGCCCCATTACATTTTCCTCCAGAGCTCAAAAAGAGAATGTGGAATTTGTGCTGTCAGTATAAGTAATGTTAGTGGCCAGAAGTCCAAGCCCTCACCAGTCAGCTCTGTTTCCTCATTGTGGGCTTTGGCTTTCAGGGAGGCAAGCAAGTGGAGAGATTGTGTACATTGGGCTGCCTGCAACTCGAATGCGGCCGAGCTGGCGGTAAAACACTTAAAAAAAAATGATGATTGCAAAAAATGCGCTTAGGATTTTTTGAGGCTAGAAAGTTGTGGGTATGCTGCCTCCAGTGTATACTCCCTATATAGGGAGTGAGGGTATTTGATTGTTTGAGTCTGGGTTGGCGCTCCCCTGATATCATGGTGTGCCAAATTCTTATATATCTATAGTAGGTATCTCTTTCATATATGGTTCTGATTGTGGGTATAGAAAAAAATATGTTATAAGTAATGGTAACCAAAATTTATAATGCTAGTGTGCCAATATCGCTATGTAGTGATGGGGTGAGTATTTTTGGAATGTAATACTGGAAACAGATGTGCCTTGTCGGATGCTAAATAAAATGATCTGTCCCCCTAACTTTCAGTAAATTAACGTATTAATGTGCTAGTATCGTGTTGTCATGTGACAAACTCCTCCCAACATGTTTCGCCATCATAATGGCTTCCTTAGGGGATATCAATAAACCACTGATTCAAACTATAGAAAAGAAAAACAATTTATAAATACAATTCTTACACAGATACAGCAAAAAAATCATAATATGTCTTTGCATTAGACTGACTTGCAAATCGCAAACCATGCATCCCAGTCCCCTCTATCCAATACTTACCCCCACGGTGGCCAACCAATGAACACCAACCAAACGCACTCCCCGCACTAACGGGAGCCCAGCACTATGCAACTGCAGAACTTGCTATAGAGTCCAAGCATATACTGAAAAAAATGGATACATAGGTACTTCACTATGTATATATATGTATAAATATATCAGCAACGTGTTGCATTGTGCTGGGCTCCCGTTAGTGCGGGGAGTGCGTTTGGTTGGTGTTCATTGGTTGGCTCCCGCTGGGTTAAGTATTGGATAGAGGGGACTGGGATGCATGGTTTGGGATTTGCAAGTCAGTCTAATGCAAGGACGTATTATGATTTTTTTGCTACATCTGTGTAAGAAATGTATTTATAAATTGTTTTTCTTTTCTATAAAGTTTGAATCGGTGGTTTCTTGAAATCCCCTGAGGAAGCCATTATGATGGCGAAACATGTTGTGAGAAGTTTGCCACACCTCAAAAACCACAACCAATTCAATAATCAGCCTACGATCATGCATTTGGACATCTGTTTTATGTATATCATTATTGTCTTTTAAATGGACATAATAAAATGTATGTTGTAATATTTATGCTGAATTAGACCTTTGTGTGCTGGCACCGCTAAAATCCCAGTTGGGAACCCCAATCCTTTTTTACTTCAATGTAGAGCTGCCCACGTAACTCACAGTATCCCATTGTAGATCTTCACTTCCAGTATCCTACTCTAGATGTTCACACTGAGCTCCCGGTCTCTCACTAGACTTCAAGATCCCAGCCATCGCTCGATCCCCTGAGCTCTTCCACAGCTAACCTGCTGTATACTTCTCAAGCTTCACCCACACCACCCACTGGGTTCCTGACTTGGCACTCTGCTGAAGCTTTCCCACTTCTTCAATGTTCCTGGCTAGGGATAAAGGCTGCTCTGGTACTTCTTCAGACTTCCATGCACTGGCCTCTGATAACAGGAGTGTTTGTCCCTTTGTGGCAACTGCTTCCCCTTTACCTCTGGTCTTGATCCTCGCTTGCCTCTGGCAACAGGAGTGGTTGTCCCTGATGGCAACTGCTTCTCTTTTTCCTCTGGCATTGGTCTGGTTTCCCCTCAGGCAGAACCTCTGCAATGATCAGGCTCCCCTCTGGCTGAGCCCCTCCACACGTGGCTAGGCCTCAGGCTTCAGGCCTAACCTTCAGCGGCTGCTACACATACAGCCCCAGGCTGCAGCTTGGGGTAGAAAAGAACTCTGATCACCTGACTCCTTCCCCTTAAATAGACTATCACAGCATGCATAGTAGCTACTCTGATTGGCTGACAAAATATGTCTATGAACTCACTGTGAACTTGTCATTCTAATGCCAAAGGCAGCAGTGCCATCCGTTGACAGAAGAGAGAGATGCACCAGATTCAGGCTTAGGGCAAAAGTCAGTGCATCCAACTACCAATTAGCCAGGCTAGTTACCACGTAGCATAACTAAATTTGTTAGCAGCCCTGTTTAGGACCAGAGTGCTACATATCTATCATATCTATCTATCTATCTATCTATCTATCTATCTATCTATCTATCTATCTATCTATCTATCTATCTGTCTGTCTGTCTGTCTGTCTGTCTGTCTGTCTGTCTGTCTGTCTGTCTGTCTATCTATCTATCTATCTATCTATCTATCTATCTATCTATCTGTCTGTCTATGTGTCTGTCTATCTATCTATCTATCTATCTATCTATCTATCTATCTATCTATCTATCTATCTATCTATCTATCTGTCTGTCTATGTGTCTGTCTCTCTATCTATCTATCAGTAGCACCCTGGTCTGAAACAGGGATGCTGTCAAATCTAGTTTGCCAGGTGATAACTAGCCTGGCCAATTGTTAGGGGATCTCCTGGTTCTTTTCCTAACTCTGAGTTTGATGTACCTCTCTCCTCTGCCACTGGGTGGCATTGTTACTTATGGTATTGGAATGAGAAGCTGCATATGAACTTGGAATATGAGTGGATAGGTTGTTCCGGCTAATTGGCAGGGGTTTTCTTGGGCCCCATAGCCTGCTGGGAGAGCCTATTTATCCAGCAGGAGTCAGGTGATCGGGGTTCTGTGTCCCCTGGACAGCTGTCTGGGTGGATGTGTGTTGAAAGCTCCCAGCTGCTAGACCAGAAGCCTGAGGCTTATCCAGGAATTCCTGGTTGCTAGGCAGTCTGAGGCCTACCCAGGACAAGAAGGAGCAGTGGAGGTTTGGGGCTTCATGTCGGAAGCCCAACCAAGTTGCACGTGTTCTGCCGACCGGAGAGCCGCTCTTTGTCGGAGGTGAAGCGACAGAGTTGCTAACAGAGGATAGCCATTCCTGTCTCCAGAGGCAAAGTGTGAACCAGGGTCAGAGGTAAAGGAGAAACTGTTGCCCTCAAGGGACAACACTCCTGTTATCAGAAGCCAGAGTTCAAAGTCTGAGAGAGTACCAAAGCAGCCTTTTTCGCTAACCAGGGACGGTGAAGAAGTTGGGAAAGTCTCAGCAGAAGTCAAGCTAGGGACCCAGCAGTATAGGGGGGGTGGCACTCGGAAGACACAGCAGTTGGCTGTGTGAAGTTCAAGGGACCCAGTGGCAGTGGGAGTCCAAAGAAACAGTGAGCTTAAGTTCATGAAGCTGCTGCAGAAGGCTACGAGATGGAGACCAGGTCTACACAACGGGGATACCAAACTTGGTATGTGTACAGATCTGTGTTGAAGTCAAAGTACAAGTTCAGTTGTTAAAGGAAATAGCTCTTTTCGGGCACAGTTCAGCTTTGGGGCTTTCGGAGCTATACAACCACCATACTGTTCTATTTTTGTGAGTCTCTGAGTCTGCTAAGTGCTTTTGGACCTGCTCAAGGGTGTCCTGGCCCCAGTTATTTAAGAGAAAATAAATCTCTTTTGTTCTGCATCTTAAAAGTGTCTGGCGCCCAACTAACTCTACACTACTTCACACCCACCATGCCTAGTGACCCACAATGTGAGAATGGATGTCAGCTCTCCCTGACCCTGAAGTTCACCATCAGCTCTTCAGTAATCGGGGCCATGGCTACATATCTATCTATCTATCTATCTATCTATCTATCTATCTATCTATCTATCTATCTATCTATCTATCTATCTCCCTATCTGGTGCTCCAGCTAGGAGGGGGGGGGCTTCAATCAAACCACCCAACCACCTGACCCCCTAGGTTGGGCCCTCAATCGGCGCCGATGCGGAACACTGAGAGATCACTCTGGGCGGCCATGCATCTTCCTTCCCATCCAATACTGTCACTTCTCCTCTCTGCCAATTGCGCTCCTCCTGCTTCCTGATTGGTCGGGAGGAGAAGCAAGAAGACAATAGCGAATATTAATTTGCTATTGTCACGCAACTGGGTGGGCTCGGGGCGCAGTGCTCTGTGCCCCAAGCCCACACTTTTTTGACGCCAATTAGAGCCTCAGGCTCTAATTACGTGCTTCAAAAAAAAAAAATCATCATTGGAATTCATGCGTCCGGCGCCCTGCATGTAGATTAGGGGCCGGGCGCTTAGATTAGGGGGGTGTCGCTTCTGAACCCCTTATGGATGGACCGCCACTGATCAAATCTTTATCTATCTATCTAATCTTTATCTATCTATCTATATTCTATCTATCTGTATGTCTATCTAATCTTTATCTATCTATCTATCTATCTATCTATCTATCTATCTATCTATCTTCTATCTATCTATCTATATCTATATCTATCTAATCTTTATCTATCTACAGTATATATCTATCTATATTCTATCTGTATATCTATCTATCTATCCATCTATCTATCTATCTATCTATCTATCTATCTATCTATCTATCTATCTATCTATCTATCATCTTCTATCTATCTGATCTTTATCTATCTATCTATCTATCTATCTATCTATCTATCTATCTATCTATCTATCTATCTATCTAATCTTTATCTATCAATTAATCTATCTAATCTTTATCTATCTATATATCTATCTATATTCTATCTGTATATCTATCTATCTATCTATCTATCTATCTATCTATCTATCTATCTATCTATCTATCAATCTATCTATCTAATCTTTATCTATCTATCAATCTATCTATCTATCTAATCTTTATCTATCTATCAATCTATCTATCTAATCTTTATCTATCTATCTATCTATCTATCTATCTATCTATCTATCTATCTATCTATCTATACTCTATCTATCTGTATATCTATCTAATCTTTATCTATCTATCTATCTATCTATCTATCTATCTATCTATCTATTCTAATCTAATCTACTCTTTTTCTTTCTCTCTTTTCTCAACAGAAAATATCACTTATATTTTGTGACTCTTCTGGAATGAAGAGATGGTAAAAATAACTCAAACATCTTGCTAAACCCGACATGCCCCATCCATATCTCCCTGCGGCAGGGAAGGCTAAGGCTCTGGTCATAGAGATAAATGTCTGGTTAGAAAGAGTAAAGCAAGTTGAATCAAACTTTGTGTTTTATCATCTACTTCTGTAGACGGTTTCGGTAACCCCCCACCACATTAACCTCTCTTCCTGAAGCCTCTCTGCTGTGTAGAAAACCTTCCAATCTTGGGTGTTTTCTATAGACTCAATGGCCATTGTAAGCATTGTCAACAAGTTGTAGTGGTCCAAAACAGCCACAAGATGTCAGCACACCACATAAAAATTATATGTTATGAAAGCATAAGCTAAGGTGACACAAGGAAGAACAATCATGCTTCATTCTGTGGAAACTAGTGAACAGAAAGCGCAGTGCTAGAAAGTGATATTCTATAGACCCAACCACAATAATAACTATAAAAAATATAGATTTTATCAGTGCCCTGATGCCCTGAAGAAGCTCCTCGTGAAACGCTTTGGAAGGCATCTCCTGCTGCAAGGCAATGGAATTGCACATGGACTTTTTAGGCACTCAACAACCAATTAATCAAATTGGAAGAAATTTATGATGATACAAATTTAAAAACTCCTTTCACACGGCGGAGGGGCGGTAGGGGTTAATCGCTGCTAATTTGTGGCGATTTACCGCTATTATAGCGGCATTACGGCGCCGCTATGCAGGCGGGAGTGGGGCGCTTTTAACCCCTAAGAAGGGGTTAACAAGGGGTTAAAAGCACCACTGCACGGCGTGACCGAGGCGGTGTACAGCCGATTCGGGAGCACCGTCCTTTGCTTTCAATGGAAGGGGCAGTGTAGGAGCGGTGTACACACCGCTCACCGCACCGGCCCAAAGATGCGGCTTGCAGGACTTTTCTTGCTGTCCTGCAAGCGCACCGCCCCAGTGTGAAAGCACTCGGGCTTTCACACATAGCAGAATGTTGGGAAAACAGCGTCCCCTACAGCAGGAACAGGTTTCCCCTCTAAAAACAGTGATTTAAAACCATAACAGTTGAATGGTACTACAGGGAGGATTCCATCATCCGTCAGGGGAAGCAACTGCAGGCAAGAATTTTATGGTGTTGTAAGTACATAGCGAGATGTTATGGCCCCTGGTTTGTTGTAGTAATCTTAGTGTACTGATATGTGCCTCATATATATTCAGTTTAATAATTCACTCCATGCTGAAGAGCTACTGAAGAAGCCTCTCCCCAAGAAACATGTTGAGCCAAGATGTAAAGATTTGATGGAACCTCCATGTAGTAGCGTTCAACTGTTATGATCTTACTACAAAGCCGGATATCACTACAAAGCCCTGCATGTGGAAAGCAAAAACAGGCGCAGCTTTGGGCTCCACCCAGGCCACCATCCTAACGCGTTTCGTTCTTATCCTCGTCCTTTGTCCTGCGTAGTCATCCCCAATACATGCATGTTTCCTGTACTTTATCCCTTTAACCACTTGCCCTCCAGAGATTCTTACCCCTTTCATGGCAAGGGCATTTTTTGCTATTCAGCACTGCACTACTTTAATGGGCAATTGCGCAGTCGTACAACGCTGTACACAAGTAAAATGTATATAATTTTTTTACACACAAATAGAGATTTCATTTTGTGGTGTTTCATCATCACTGGGTTTTTTATTTTTTTGCGATATAAATTAAAAAAGACCAAAAATTTTGAAAAAAAACTCAATATTTTCTATTTTCTGTTAGAAAGCATATCCAATAAAATCTATTTTTCAAAATGTATTCTGCTACATGTCTTTGGATAAAAAAAAATCCAAAAAGTGTATATTAATTAATTTGTGTGAAAGTTATAGCATCTACAAACTATGATATACAGTGCCTTGCAAAAGTATTCGGCCCCCTTGAACTTTGCGACCTTTTGCCACATTTCAGGCTTCAAACATAAAGATATAAAACTGTAATTTTTTGTGAAGAATCAACGTTTCAAGTTCCCCCGGCTTATGAAAACGTTCCGTGACATATAGTATCAAACATCTACGATATTGAAAGTGTGTTTAATTAATTATATGTGAAAAACCTAAAAAAAAATAGGTTTCTGTACATCGTCTTATGTAAAACTTTTTATCTAAAATAACCTATACGAAAGATTGTCTTTTATCTTTTATAACTCAAAAAAAAGTTTTAAAAACCAGAAAAAATTAAATATAGCGTTTTTTTATTTTTTGGGTCACTACTACTTTGTGGTGTTTTACTTTAGAGATAAACACACATTTTTTTAATATATGTAAAATG
>BLSH010077665.1:71076-95832 GCA_018402905.1 Glandirana rugosa | reverse complement strand
AAACCACACAGCATTTTGTTGCACGGTTGTACCGGAGTTCGGGATCTGGCTGTGGACCCTCAAAAGTTCCCGACAGACGGTGGGATCAGAACCACACAGGGAGGTCTAGTGGATGTCGTTTTAAGATCAACATTATGCGCACATTCCTCTTATCGTTGGTAAGAGTACCCTTTACTCACTTGGTGGAAGTGCACAGTACATGATGCAGTTTTTTCACAATTATTGAAGATTTATTATCACAGTATCGGGTGTCTTGACAGGACTGAAAGATACTATTCACACATATTTGGACTTTATAATTCCTTTTTGTTTTCACTCATTTTAATTTTATTTTTCACCACTTTATTTGTCTTCACCATTGGGATTACAACATTGCAATATATGCGGTGTTTTTTCTGCAGCGCTACACATTTTTGGTTTACGAAATTATGATTAACCTACCCCTTCCCCCACACATTTCTTTAATTGGCTGTAATAAAACCCTGTGCAAAAGGGTCAAATCTGTGAGCCCCAACCAAGAAAACTTCAAATAGTAGACTGACACGATGGTAAATTTTCCACCACCTACGGGGTCACGAACAGAGACTTACCAGAAATCCATGACTCTTACAGAGAAGTCATGGAAAGCATGTAGTATCTATTGTCATATATTGGCTGGAAACAAAAAGATTTTGTAATTTGTATCTCCACAGAGTAGTGCTGTGGATACAGCGATTGTAGCGTGTGCCACTTCCTAGTTGTAACATATAAGGACTACAATATGGACTTTTTAGGCACTCAAATGCACTTGATAAAATTCAAAACCTTTTATTAAATGTTTTTTAGTTTAACCACTTCACCCCCAGAAGGATTTCCCACTGTAGGACCAGAGCACTTTTTGCGATTCGGCACTGCATCGTTTTAACTGACAATTGCGCAGTCGTGCGATATTGTACCCAAACAAAATTTTCATCCTTTTTTTTTCCCCCACAAATAGAGCTTTCTTTTGGTGGTATTTGGTCACCGCTGTGTAATTTCTGATCGCCTCTATAAACAAAGAAAGAGCGACAATTTTGCAAAAAAAACCCATATTTCTTACTTTTTGCTAAAATACAAATCCAAAAAAAATACGGTATATAAAAAAAAAGTATTCATCCGTTTTGGTCGATATATATTCTTCCTCATAATCGTAATCTGCGTTTTATTGATTGGTTTGCGCAAAACTTGGCGTGTTTACGGATGATAAGATTTAATTTCTGGGGTTTTTATTTTTTTTACTAGTAATGGTGGCGATCTGCGATTTTTAGCGGTACTGTGATATTGGGCCATGTCGGACCATTTTGACACTTTTTTGGGACCAATGGCATTTATACAGCGATTAGAAATTTAAATGTCCAATGATTACTGTATAAATGTCATTGCAGGTTAACCCCTTTACTGCCAGGGGGTAGTGAAGGTGTTAACTGTGTTCCCTTGTCGTGTTCTAACTGTGAGGGGGCTGGGCTGCCAGGGGCACCAGAGATCTAACTGATCCCAGTGACAGATCAGTAGATCTGCTATGTCCCCACTGACAGAGTGGGGATCCGCCACGTTTACATCAGCGGTTCCCCGTTCTTTTGCTGTGGCTGCTCATCGCGGCTCACCGGCGGGCATACGCGCGCGCACCCCCTAGCGGCCACTCTGCAAATCTGCAAGTTTATTTATGGCGATTTGCGGGACACATCCACAATGCCGCAGAAAATATATTGTAGGCGGTGTGGAAATGGTTAAACTAAAATATTTTTTGTAATAAAACTTTTTGAATTTTATCAAGTGTATTTGCATGCCTAAAACGTCCATATTGTAGTCCTCTTTCTTCTCCATATATTGGCTGGATCTTCAACACATGTTTCTGGGTATACTGTTTGGCCCAAAAATATCAATGCCACTATCAATCCTCCAACAGTCTCCACATCTCCCAGAGCACTCAAAAGGAACAAGCGCTTCACAGTGCTCAATTCCATATAAAACGTTAAAGAATAAATCCACCCTAACACTAAAATCCCTGTATCTACAGACGTCCAAGATTTAAACTAACCTATCTAGCCCTGTGAAGAAAAATCAGTATACATACCTTTTCTGAAGCCGATCCTATCCAACCCGATCCCATGCTGAGCTGGCATCTTCGCTGTGGAGGCAGGTGCAGAGGACATAGCCGACCACGGAGGCCCCATAATAAGTCCATGGCTGACATGATTCCCCATTCATTTCCAAGCCATTGTAGGCTGTGTCCTCTGCAGAGACCGGATCGGCTTCAAAAAAGGTATGTGTACTGATTTCTTCTTTACAGGGTTAGATAGGTTAGTGTTAGATCGTGGATGTCTGTAGATGCAGGGATTTTAGTGTTAGTGTGTACTTCTACTTTAAACTGTACTTACATCTAAAATAAACATTGAGCAATGAAAGGAATCACAGCCGGTAAAACAGACTTGCTTCC
Organism: Glandirana rugosa; assembly: GCA_018402905.1. Lineage (NCBI taxonomy): Eukaryota > Metazoa > Chordata > Amphibia > Anura > Ranidae > Glandirana > Glandirana rugosa. Next base: position 93,377 of record BLSH010077665.1, on the reverse strand, counting down.
AGGTCATTTGCAATAGCGCAATGGCGTCAGCATGAGGCTCCATCCTATTGCGTTTCGTCTGGCTCATCTGTATCATAATTTTAAAAAATTGTGGAAGGGAGAATTTGACTTCAAATCATCATCTGCAGGGCCTTGTAGATATAGGCGGTGGGATGAGCTATAGGTTGAATGGCACAGTTATGCACACTCAATTGTTGGGAGATGGTATGTAAGGTTAGATGTTTCACAAGGCAGCCACTGTCAGCTTTTGGGTGACCGGTGACCCCATTGACAAAGACAGGAAATTATTTTTTCTTACCTTTTCTGCTGGCCAAAATAGTGATCATGTCTTGTCAGGTTCTAGGCCTTTACCCAGCATTGCAGTCTGAAGACAATAGAAACTATTCTGTAGTATAGAACTTATTCGAAGACCCTCCCATTTGTATCCTATATTCAGCATGCTGTTATTTTACTTTTGCTGTCTGTTATATTCGTTATATTTCTGTGTGAAAATAAAAGACCAAAATAGAAAAAGTATATAAAAAACCATTGGTGACACAACTAACAGTGGTGATTTATTGCAGTTCTGTTGGATCTGTGGAAGAACTGAGATATAATCCATGTATTTAGCATTACTTTGCGTCTGTTCTCGCCTATGAGGTATTTTAGGCCATGGTAGTGACTATGGCGCAGCGTTCATTCGTTAGTTATTAAGAGAGGGGATAGGCAACTCTAAGGAGATGGAAATCTATCGGAACAACATGGAGGAGGTCAAAGAGAGGCAGGATGTAGTGTGCTTTGGTGTGCTTTCTTGTTAACCACTTCAGCCCCGGAAGGATTTCACACTTTAGGACCAGAGCACTTTTTGCGATTCGGCGCTGCATCGCTTTAATTGACAATTGTGCGGTCGTGCGACATTGTACCCAAACAAAATTTGCGTCCTTTTTTCCCCACAAATAGAGCTTTCTTTTAGTGGTATTTGATCACCTTTGCATCATTTGTGATCGCCGCTATAAACAAAAGAAGAGCGACAATTTTGGAAAGAAAAACAATTTCTCTTACGGTCATTGACAGACACAGCCTCTATTCATAACACATGGGTTATGTACCTTTTACTAGGAGTAGACTAGGCAGAACGAAAGTTCAGAAGGCAAAGCTGGCCCCTCCCAGGGGGCCGTCCTTACTCAGCACATATTCCCTCAGCCCTGCATAGCATATCAGTTTTCTTCTGCCTAGTGCAAGGAGTTAGACCTTGTTCCTGCTGGGAACTGCGGTTCCCTTAAAGTTTTTTTTTTTTTTTTCTTCTTTTTTGTCTTTTTCATTTTGCGCAAGCCTTCTGATGAAGACTGCAATCAAGTAGCCGACTGGGGACCACGGGGATGTACATTGGCCTGCAATCTCCCCAGCATGGCCGATGGATCCGAGCCACCCTTAGCTATGGCGGGGTATGCCGCATCCTGCCCATTCCGTGTGGGCAGCCAGTGGGTTAAACGCCCCACCTGCGTACCCAGCGTCCAGGCTGTGGCCTGCTCCAGGGGTTGCTTTGCCGGCAGCATCCCTCCCAATCTGGGGGGAGGAAGGTCTGCACTGGGTGGCTACCCGTTACGCCCGTCTGGATGGGTGAGTGACACCCCCCTCGCCCGGGTGGCAGAGGGGGGGCAACTAGCGGTGCCCGTTCCGGTGAGGGGGGGTTCAGGTGCACTGGTCCCTAACCTTCTCTCTTCCCCCCCCCCCCCACGCCCGCCCGCCTGATTGTCCTGTCTGCTCGCACTGATGATCGCCTGCTGCTGCCGTTCGCGGCATGGGCCGTTCCGTTTACCATGCGGTTGGCGGTGTCGGCTGCCATTTTCCAGGAGTCGCGGCCGCCACCATTTTGCCGTGGTCACGGCCATTTTGGTGGAGTTTTGGCCTCTAGTGGCTGCGGCAGCCATTTTTGGTTAGTCTCCCTGTAAGGGACTTTACATGTGCTTTTGGCGCCATTCCTTCTTCCGGGGCAGCAGCATTAGCAGCACTTGGCAGATCAGCAGCAGCGGCACAGCAAGCGGTGGCATTGGCAGACAGTGGCGGCCTCTTTTAAGAGCACAGTGGCACAGGGTTCCGCAGGTATTGCTGGTTTTCTCCCTGGGGTGCAGGAGCGGCGGTGCTGGGTCCTACTGGGCAGTCCTGAGGCTCTGCAGGGGGTGGTACTGTGGGGGTGATGGCTGGTATGCCTCACAAGTGTCCTGGTGGTGGCGCAATGGTGGCTGAACCGACAGTTGCTTCTCCGGAGGGGTCCGCAGAAGCACAGGCCGTGCTGGGACCTCTGGTTCCCCTAGAGCAGTTAACCTCCATCTTGGAGGAGTTTTTCGCCCGGGGGGAATCGGACCGGTGTGGGGGGGGGCCCAAAAAGCGCCCCCCTCCCCCTCAATCCTCTTAGGAGGACTCGGAACCGGAAGGGGGCTCTGGGGTCACGGGGACCCCCGTGGAGCTCTCAGAGAGCTGGAGCCTTCGGATAGGGAGGAGGACCAGGGGGCCTCGGTGGCGCGCGAAAGGGCGCTGGTGGGCGCCCTGGCGCGGCCGTCCGCAATTCACTGCACTTGGATTAGGCTGGAGAGGCACAGGCGTCTGCCTATACGTTTTGGTCCAAGAAGCCCTCTCGTGCTCCTAAGGTGTTTCCCTGCCTCCAGTATTTTGACCAGTATGTGTATAAGGAATGGCAACGTCCACTAAATTCCTTTACCCTGCCGAAACGTTTTTCTGTGCGCTATCCCTTTGAGGACAGCCTGTTACAGAAATGGGTCTCCCCCTTGGTGGATCCGCCAGTGGCCCGCCTGAACAAGGCGACAACTATTCCCCTGGAGGGGTCTCCCTCCTTTCAGGGACCCGGCCGATAGGCGGACGGAAGCAGTGTCCAAGGCACTCTTTTGGCATCAGTCATGGTAGCTCAGTCGCTCAAGAAGTGTGCGATGGAGTGGAGTGAGGCTCAGGGCGGCGTAGATTCACCTGAATCCGTGCAGCGAGCAGACCATCTGGTGCAAGGGCTTCGTTACCTTTGTGACGCAGCTCTGGACTTGGTACCGATGTTGTCAAAAATGTCGGTTTTTGCAACCATTATTAGGCGCCTGCTGTGGCTGCGACTCTGGTCGGATGACCACGCGTCCAAAAAGAGCCTCATGGATCTTCCTTTTCAAGGTGGTCGGCTCTTTGGGCCCCAATTGGATGAAATCAATATGGATTTCACCGGGGGGAAGAGTACCTTTCTTCCGAAACCCAAGCAGCGCGAACAGCGCCGCAAACAGGGGCATCAGCCCTTTGGGCAAAAACTTTTTTTTCGTGCGTCCGGTCAGGCGGAGTCGGCTCCGGCTCTGGAGGACAATGTTGCCATCACCCTGACCTCACTGGGGGACTTTGGTTGGCTAATCAATCTGCAGAAGTCGACAATGACCCCGTCCTGTCGCCTAGAATATCTGGGGCTGATATTGGACACGGTGCAGGCGAAGGTATTCCTACCTCCAGACAAGTTGTTGGCGCTGCAAGCAGCGGTGCGCACCCTGTTGTCACGACAGTGGTCGTCCTTACGTTTCTGCATGCGGGTGCTGGGGCACATGGTCTCGACCTTCGAGGCGATACCGTACGCCCAGATCACACCCGGCTTGTGCAGCGAGCAATACTACTGCAGCGGGACAGGTCTCCTTCATCTCTGGATTGACTGATCCGGCTGGATCATCAGACCAGGGGGTCATTGACTTGGTGGCTTCGGGCCCCGCAATGACCATGGGGAAATCGTTTCTCCCCTTGGAATGGTCGATAGTCACGACGGATGCCAGCCTCTCGGGCTGGGGAAGAGTCCTGGGGCACCTGTCGGCTCAGGGCCGTTGGTCGGTACAGGAATCTCGACTTCCGATCAATGTGTTGGAGCTGAGGGCGATCAGGCTCTGTCTCTCCCGCTGGTCGCAGAGTCTGCGCGGCCTCCCGGTTCGGGTTCAGTCAGACAACGCCACGGCGGTGGCGTACGTGAACCATCATGGCGGAACGAGAAGCTCGGCAGCAGAGGCAGCCCCCATTCTAAGGTGGGCAGAGCTTCACGTGCCAGCACTCTCCGCCATCTACATTCCAGGCGTAGAAAATTGGAAGGCTGGACCAAGGAAAGTGGTCCCTGCATCCAGAGGTGTTTCGCCAGATTTGCGAAAGGTGAGGCATGCCAGATGTGGATCTCCTGGCGTCCAGATTCAATCACAAGGTGAAGGCCTTTGTGTGCCGATCAAGGGACCCTTTGGCAGTCACAGATGCCCTAGTGGCCCTGTGGTCCCGGTACAGGCTTTTGTACGCCTTTCCTCCTCTCAAGCTTCTACCGCGGTTGCTGCGCAGGATAGAAGTGGAGGGAATTCCGACAATCCTCGTGGCTCCGGGTTGGCCTCGGCGACCTTGGTACACCGACGTGGTGCGGATGGTAACTGACGTTCCCTGGCAGCGAGGATCTGCTGTCACAGGGCCCCATCTTGCACCCTGCTTTACCCTCGCTGGCTTTGACGGCATGGATATTGAGTCCCAGGTACTGAAGGACAGGGGAGTCTCTGAATCGGTGATCCCCACCATGCTTAAGGCGCGCAAGTGTACTTCGCGCAAGATTTATCATCGCACATGGAAAGCGTATATTGCCTGGTGTAAGTCAGGGGGTTGCAACACCCGTTCTTTTGCAGTTGCTCGGGTGCTGGCCTTTCTTCAACAAGGCCTGGACCAAAAGTTGGCTTTGAGCGCCCTCAAGGGCCAGATCTCCACTCTGGCGATTCTGTTTCAGCGTCCTTTTGGCGACGCATTCTTTGATCCGTACATTTGTACAGGGTGTATGTCATGTGGCTCCTCAGGTACGGTCGCCCTGGCGCCGTGGGTTCTAAACTTGGTACTTTCTGTACTGCAGAAACCGCCTTTTGAGAAGATCAGGGATATTCCCTTACAATTGCTGTCTCAGAAGGTCACCTTCTTGGTGGCTATCACATCCGCTAGGCGGGTGTCTGAAATGGCAGCTTTGTCGTGTAGGTCCCCTTATTTGGTTCTACATAAGGATAAGGCGGTGCTGCGTCCGTCTCCTTCGTTTCTTCCGAAGGTAGTCTCCTCTTTTCACATTGTCCTCCCTTCTTTGTGTCCGCAGAGATTGCTCTGCATTCCTTGGATGTGGAGAAAGCGTTGCGGGTGTATTTGGCAGCTACGGCTCCTGTTAGGAAGTCGGATGCGCTGTTTGTGCTGACGGATGGACCGAGCAAGGGGTTGGCGGCTTCGTCGGCCACTGTTTCACGTTGGATCAGACAGACCGTGACCCATGCGTGTACTGTTCGGGGCCAAGTACCACCTTTTCTCCTACGTTCACTGACAGACGCAGCCCTCTTTGACATGTGGGGTTATATGCACATCCTACTAGGAGTTAACTAGGCAAAAAGAAAGAAAGCAAGCTGGCCCCTCCCAGGAGGCCGTCCTCTCTCTCCCATATAACCCCCTTGCTCTGCTTAGCATATCAGTTTTAATATGCCTATTGCAAGGAGTTGACCTGGCTCCCTTATGGGACCTGCGGTTCAGATTTTTTGCTACCGCTTTTTTATTTTTTCAACACCTCTGATGAAGACTGCTATCAAGAAGCCGGCTGGGGCATAGAGGATATCTAGAATCCTGCACTTTCCCCAGCATGGCCGACCGATGCGAGCTAGTCCTATGCTGTGGCCGGGCCCACCGCATCGTGCCCGTTCCGTGCTGGCGGCCAGTGGGTGACCCTCACTTGTGCCCAGTGACCGGACTCGGTTCCTGTCCAGGGGCTTTGGCCTGCAGCATCCCTTTTCGGTTGGGGAGGAAGGTCTGCAACCGAGTGGTGAGTGACCCCCTCTCTTCCCCCTAGTGGCGTGGAAGGGGGGCTGCTGGGTGTACTTTAGCGTTTTCTGGCCAGACAGGTGGAGGGTGGTCGCTGGGCTAGTGCCATCCTGGGTGTCCTCGCCCCCCTCCCTCCCCCCGCACTGCACCCCGTTTTAAAAAACGCATCTGTGCACTTTTTTACCGCCATGCGGCGATCTGCCGTCATTTTGTGGCGGATCGCCACCATTTTGCCGTAGCCGTGGCCATTTTGCTGAGGGTTTCCCTCTAGTGCCAGCGGCGGCCATTTTGCTGTAGTTGCGGCCCGTATACAGGCTTTGGCCTCTTGTGGATGATCTCGACGGCCATATTGGATGTCCCTGGAGCAGTGTAAAACGTGCTGCTGCTGTTTTTACTTTCCTTTTCACTTGGGACAGCGTGGCTGACACAGACAGCGCAAGCTTCTTCCTGGCGGTCCTTTAGCACTCCTGCTGGGAGCAGCGATTGTGGGCACAAAACAGCAATTATAGCTGAGCTCTCCCTGGGTTGTCGGTAGCGGTGGGTGCAGTCCTCCTGGGGTCTCCCTGGCGTTCTGTGGGGTAGTGGTGGGGGTGTCAGATCTTTTTTCTGATCTTTTTGTCAGTATTCTAATACTGGGGGGAAGTTCAAAACTAATCTTAGAAAGTATTATTTTACTGAAAGGGTGGTTGATGATTGGAATAAACTACCAACAGAGGTTGTGAGACAGTCAACAGTAAATGGCTTCAAACATGCTTGGGATAAACATAAATCTATAGTCAGACAACAAGGTTAATGTAAAAAAATAAATAAATAAATAGAAATAAATAAATAAAAAGGGGCAGACTCGATGGACTACTCAGTCTTTTTTCTGCCGTCACTTTTCTATGTTTCTATGTAATTTTGACTGTCAGTTTTGGTGGTGCGATGGCAGATGACCCTGCAGGTCCTTCTGGGGAGTAGTCAGCGGCAGCGCAACCTGCGCTATGGACCCTGGTGTCCCTGGACCAGCTTAGAGCAGTGTTTGGGGAATTTCTTCCCCGGGTGGGGCCGAGCAACGCCTTGGGGGCCCCTAAAAATCGCCCGCCTCCCCCTTGTTCCTCTGGGGAAGATTCCGAACCGGAAATGGCTTCAGGGGTTATGGGGTCTCCCGTGGAACTCTCAGAGGGCGAACTAGTCCCCTCAGACGGCGAAGAGGACCAGGGGGCCTCTGTTGCACGCAAAAAAGCGCTGGTGACTGCACTGATTTCTGGTATCCATGCGTCCTTGCGACTGGACCAAGCAGGGGAGTCGCAAGCGTCCGCATATGTTTGCTGGTCTGCTAGGTCGCCAAAAGCTTATCCTTATCAATTCTTTGACCATTTGGTCTATCAGGAATGGCAGCGTCCACAAAATTCCTTCGCCCTACCTAAACGCTTCGCGATGCGCTATCACTTTGAGGATAGTTTCGTGAAGAAGTGGGCGTCCCCCACAGTGGACCGCCCGTTGGCTCGCCTGAACAAGGCAACGACCATTCTTTTGGAAGGGTCGCCTTCGTTTAAGGACCCAGCCGATAGGCGGACGGAGGCAGTGACAAAGGCACTTTTCCTGTTGGCAGGATCAGCCACGCGGCCGGCCCTGGCGTCTGCCATGGCGGCGCAATATCTGTCTGAATGTATGGCAGAGCTGCAGAATGATTTGGACTGCAGCAAGACGCTTGAGGCGTCGCAGAAGGCAGAACATTTGTTTCAGGGTATTCGGTACCTGTGTGATGCAGCTCTGGACCTGCTTCCCATGCTGTCAAAAATGTCTGTTTTTGCAGTCATTATCAGACGAGTTCTTTGGTTACGTTCATGGTCTGGTGACCACGCGTCCAAAAAAGGTCTTACGGATCTTCCCTTTCAGGGTGGCCGTCTCTTTGGGCCGCAGTTGGATGAAATCATCAAGGATTTCACTGGGGGGAAGAGTACTTTCCTTCCGGAGCCCAGGCGGCGGGAGTTCCACCGCAAGCAAGGACCTGTCTCTCCGGGTCAGAAGAGGTTTTTTCGTGCCCCTGGCGCAGCGGGCAAGGGCTCGAGGGCCGGCAAGCCTGCCGCAGGGGCCGGTAAGCGACCCTGGCAGCGCAAGACTGGAAAGACAGAGGACAAGCTCTCCTCTGCATGATGGGTTGCCCCCACCCAAACTTCAGGTGGGGGGACATTTTCTGGGGTTCGCAGACAGGTGGACTGCTCGCATTTCTGACCGTTGGGTGCAGGAAGTGGTGTCCTCTGGGTACAGGATAGAGTTCAGCACTCTACCCCCAGACAAGTTCTTCCCATCGAACTTGAGACTCCCTCAGGGGCGTCGGGAGGCCCTCTTAAGGGCTGTTCAGACACTCTCCGACCAGGGGGTGATCGTGCCAGTACCTCAGTTGGAGAGGTTTCACGGTTTCTACTCAAACCTATTCGTGGTCCCCAAAAAAGGGGGGGGGGGGTCAGCAGGCCAGTTCTGGACCTAAAGGTGCTAAACCACTTTGTGAAAGCATGAAAATTTTGGATGGAATCTGTCCGTTCGGTCGTGGCCGCCCTGCACCAAGGGGACTTCATGGCGTCCCTGGATATCAGGGACGCGTACCTCCACGTCCCCATTTGTCTCCGGCACCAGCGCTTCCTGCGCTTTGCGGTGGGAGATCTTCATTACCAATTTGTGGCACTTCCCTTCGGTCTGGCCTCGGCTCCTTGGGTGTTCACCAAGTTGGTGGCCCCGGTGCTGGCGCTACTGAGGCAGAGAGGCATTGCGGTGGTAACATACCTCGACGACCTGGTCCTGAGAGCGGAGTCTGCCTCGGCTCTGGAGGAGAACATGGCTATCACCATGACCTCGTTAAAGGACTTCGGCTGGCTGATCAATCTGCAGAAGTCGACGGTGACGCCGTCTTGTCGCCTGGAATATCTGGGTCTGATTCTGGACACGGAGCAGGCGAAGGTGTTCTTACCTCCTGCCAAGTTACTGACAACACAAGCAGCGGTGCGAACCCTGCTGTCACGCCGGTGGTCCTCCTTTACGGTTTTGTATGCGGGTGTTGGGGGTCATGGTTTCAGCCTCCGAGTAGGTACCCTACACCCAGAGTCACACTCGGCTCCTTCAATGAGCGATTCTATCTCGACGGGACAAGTCCCCACTGTCCCTAGACCAGTTGATCAGATTGGATTCTCAGACCAGAGGGTCATTGACATGGTGGCTTTGGGCCCCTGCTCTAACATTGGGGAAGTAATTTCTTCCCCTGAGTTGGTCGATAGTCACAACGGACGCCAGCCTATCGAACTGGGGGGGGGGTCCTGGGGTAGTTGTCTGCTCAGGGCCGCTGGTCGGCGCAGGAATCTCGCCTTCCGATCAATATGCTGGAGCTGAGGGCGATCAGGCTCTGCCTCTCCCATTGGTCGGTAAGGTCGCGCGGCCTCCCGATTTGGGTTCATTCGGACAATGCCACAGCAGTGGCGTATGTGAACCATCAGGGCGGAACGAGGAGCTCGGCAGCGGCTGTGGAAGCGGCTCTTATTATGCAATGGGCAGAACTTCAGGTCCCGGCGATCTCCGCCATCTACATTCCGGGCGTAGAAAATTGGCAGGCGGACTTCCTCAGTCGCCAGACGCTGGACCAGGGGGAATGGTCCCTCCATCCAGAAGTGTTCAGCCAGATTTGCCACAGTGGGGCACGCCAGATGTGGACCTCATGGCGTCTCGGTTCAACCTCAAAGTGAAATCTTTTGTGTGCAGGACGAGAGACCCGTTGGCAGTCGCCACGGACGTGCTGGTAGCGCCTTGGGGTCGGTATCGTCTTCTGTACGCCTATCCTCCCATCAAGCTTCTACCGCGGTTACTGCGCAGGGTGGAAGCGGAAGGGATTCCGATGATCCTGGTGGCTCCGGATTGGCCTCGGCGTCCGTGGTATGCCGACGTGGTGCGAATGGTGGCAGACGTTCCCTGGCGTCTTCCGCTGTGTGAAGATCTGTTGTCCCAGGGACCCATCTTGCACCCTGCTTTACCCTCGCTGGCTTTGATGGCTTGGCTATTAAGTCCCAGGTGCTGAGGGCTAAGGGTGTCGCTGACTCCGTGATCCCTACTATGCTGAAAGCGCGCAAGTGTACTTCGCGCAAGATTTATCATCGCACCTGAAAGGCCTATATTGCCTGGTGTGAGGCGGGGGGTTGGAACCCCCGCTCTTACGTTGTGTCCAGGGTCCTGGCTTTTTTTGCAGCAGGGCCTGGATAAAAAATTGGCTTTGAATACTCTCAAGGGTCAGATTTCGGCTCTGGCGATTCTTTTTCAGCGGCCTTTGGCGTCACATTCGTTGATTCGTACATTTGTACAAGGTGTGCGCCATGTGGCTCCTCAGGTACGGTCGTCTATGGCACCGTGGGATTTGAATCTGGTGCTTTCTGTGCTGCAGAAGCCACCATATGAGAAGATCAGGGATATTGCCTTACAATTGCTGTCGCAGAAAGTGGCTTTCTTGGTGGCCATTACATCCGCTAGGCGGGTGTCTGAGTTGGCAGCATTGGCCTGCAAGTCTCCCTACTTGGTCCTTCACAAGGACAAGGCGGTTTTGCACCCGTCCCCTTCGTTTTTATCAAAGGTGGTTTCTTTCTTTCACATTAATGAAGATATTGTTCTTCGCGTTGTTTGTACTGACGGACAGTCCGCGCTAAGGAATGGCGGCCTCGTCGGCTGTTTCCCGTTGGATCAGACATACCGTGACTCATGCGTATTCTGTTCGGGGCAAGGTACCCCCTTTTCCAGTCACGGGTCATTCCACCAGGGCTGTTAGCACTTCCTGGGCTTTTAGACACCAGGCCTCGGTGTCACAGGTGTGCAAGGCGGCTAGTTGAGCCTCGGTGCACACGTTTACTAAGTTTTATAAAGTTGATGTGTCAGTATCTTTGGATGCTGCTTTCGGCCGTAAAGTTTTACAGGCGGCAGTGTAGGCGCGGCTGGAGCCTCCTGAAAGTTTTCTGTTGGGTACAGTTGTTGTCGTTACCCACCCCTCTTTACTGACACAGCTTTGGGACATCCCCACATGTCAAAGAGGGCTGCGTCTGTCAGTGAACGTAAGAAAAAAAGGGATTTTATTAAAACTTACCGTAAAATCCTTTTCTCTGAGTTCACTGACAGACGCAGCACCGGCCCCTCTGCGTTGTGTTTGTACGGCTTGTTACGAACTGATATGCTAAGCAGAGCAATGGGGTTATATGGGAGAGAGAGGACGGCCTCCTGGGAGGGGCCAGCTTAAGGATTTTACGGTAAGTTTTAATAAAATCCCTTTTTCCAGTCACGGCTCATTCCACCATGGTGATTAGCACTTCCTGGGCGTTTAGACACCAAGCATCGGTGTCTCTGGTGTGCAAGGCGGCTACTTGGGCCTCGGTGCACACCTTTGTTAAGTTTTACAAAGTTGATGTGTCAGCATCCGCGGATGCTGCTTTTGGCCGCAAAATTTTGCAGGCGGCGGTTTAGGCGCGGCTGGCGCCTCCCGAGAACTTTCTGTTGGGTACAGTTGTTATTGTATACCCACCCCTCTTGTTTGACACTGCTTTGGGACGTCCCCATGTGTCATGAATAGAGGCTGCTTCTGTCAATGAACATAAGAGAAAATGGGATTTTATTAAGAACTTACCGTAAAATCCTTTTCTCTGAGTTCATTGACAGATGCAGCACCCACCCCTCGGTGTTGTGTTTGTATGGCTTGTTACGAACTGATATGCTATGCAGGGCTGAGGGGTTATGTGCGAAGTAAGGACGGCCCCCTGGGAGGGGCCAGCTTTGCTTTCTGAACTTTCGTTCTGCCTAGTCTACTAGTAAAAGGTACATAACCCATGTGTCATGAATAGAGGCTGCGTCTGTCAATGAATTCAGAGAAAAGGATTTTACGGTAAGTTGTTATTAAAATCCCATTTTTTTCTTTTTGCTAAAATACAAATCCAAAAAAATATAAAAAAACGTTTTTTTTTTCATCGGTTTTGGCCGATTTATATTCTTCCTCATATTTTTGGTAAAAAAAAATCGCAATCAGCATTTTTTTTTTTTACTAGTAATGGCGGCGATCTGCGATTTTTAGTACTGCGATATTGCGGCGGACATGTCGGACCATTTTGACACTTTTTTGGGACCATTGGCATTTATACAGCGATCAGTGTTATAAAAATGTGCTGATTACTGTGTAAATGCCATTGGCAGTGAAGGGGTTAACCTGGGGGGGCACTGTAAGGGTTAACTGTGTTCCCTCAGTGTGTTTTAACTGTATGGGGGCTGGGCTGGCAGGGGGAGGAGAGTGATCACGGCTACCATGTACAGGAAGCCTGTGATCACAGCCCTTCCCCCTCTGTCAGAACGGAGATCTGTGTTTACATACAAGGACCTCCGTTCTGTCATTCCGGGGGGGATCACGTGTAGCCGTCAGCGATCGAGTCCACCCTACCTGCTTCTTGGCCCCCGGAACACTGTGAGCGCTCTTAGTTGTCGCAGACGCCATAAGGTGACGGCGGTTTGCGATAATGAGCCACTTTGCCGCTGTCATGCTGTGGCGGGCGGTCGGCAGGTGGTTTAGGGAATAACATAGCAAGGACCCTTTAAAAAGTAGACATTTTGACAAGTTCAGGGGTCAGTAGTAAAAAAAAAAGACAGAGTTCAAAAATCAGTAGTATGTAACTGAGACATCAGTAAAAATGAATGATGAATGCAGGGTTCAGGAGTAGAGCAAAAGTCACTTGTATGCAACGCAGATATCAGGTGTAAATAACCAGAGTTTAAAGGTCAAGAGTAATGTAGAGGTTAGTAACATATAATCATAATTCAGAGGTCAGAAGTAACACTGAGTGCAGTGGTCAGTAGTAAGAAACGCACAGTGCAGGGGAGTACAGAGATCAGTAGCAAGTGGTGCAGAGTTCAAGGGTCAGGAGTATGTAATGCATAGTGCAGAGGTTAGTAGTGTGTAATGCAGTGGGTCAGTAGTATGTAAAGCACAGTGCAGGGGTCAGGAATAAATAATGCATTAGCCTGTAGTATGTAAGGTACAGTATAGAGATCAGTAGTAAGTAACATAGAGTTCAAGGGTCAGGAGTATGTAGTGCAGAGGTCAGTAATATGTAAATCAGTGCAGGGGACATGAATAAATAATGTAGATTTCAGTAGTATTTATAGAGGTCAGTAGTAAGACAGAATTCAAGGGTCAGGAGTAAGTAATGCAGAGCACAGGGGTCAGTTGTTGTAAAACAAAGCGCAAGGGGCAGGAATAAAAAATGCAGAGGTCAGTGGTATATAACACAGAGTGTGGGGGTCAGTAGCATAGAACACACATTGAAGAGGCAGGAATAAATAATGAAGAGGTAGGTAGAGATCAAGGTTTAGGAGTATGTAATACAGATTGCAGGCTTCAGAATTAAGTAACGCATCTCTCCCCCAAAAGCAACCCCCCCCCTTCCAGTTTAGATCTAACGTTTGGAAGGCAGCACAGTGGGATTGCTGTGATCAGTTAATTGCCCACCCTTGTGCTAGTCAGGAAAGATTGGCCTTCTTTAGTTATATTTTTGTTGGTATCCATTTCTGCTGTCTGGGAAGGCAATTAAAATGACTTTTTATACAAACCAGCTTGCAGTTTTTGTCTTTATGTACTCTACACATTTCAGAGGTCACCTTGATGTCAACGCTTCGGTCTGGAGATTTTGCAACAAAGGAGCCCCATCCATCACCTCTGCCAGTGTGTCACATTGTGTGATACTATTCTAAGAATTGTTTAATATGTATAATTAAGGAGACCTTGTAGCCTGGTACAAACAGGAAAAAGTGACAGGGTCTCTTTAAAGCCCATATCTGGATCAAGTTAAACTCGCATTTGTAGTGCTCCTCCCACTGCTCCTTCCTCCTCTGCAGCCACCTTAGTATACCAGGGGATTGGAGCTTACAGGAAGGGATGTCAACCCCTCTTCATATGACATTGTTTGGGCCCAGCAATTTATGCACAGTGTCCATAAAGGCACTGAGCCACACACAGTACAGCTAGGGGCGTGGACTAGCCGTCCAAAATCGTATGTTGGCTGTTGTGTCTTGCCTACTTACATGCACTAAGTGATCATACAACCAAGCCTAACATAGTGACCTGTTACGAATGTATAACAAGGAAGTTCAGGTGCATGTGATTTGTGAATTAGGAACGAAGGTTTCCCAGAATGGACACTTCTAAGCGTTCCTGACATCTGAGCATGTGTGTTTTGCATGTTTGCATGTTTTGTTGGAGCAACTTCTCTGTAGACACGGTACAACGGTCATACAACCGCTTGTTGTACAACCAAAGTTTTCTAGTCTGCTCATCCAACTTCAATTTTACAACTGTTGAACGATGGCTGTTGCAATCGCGCGTACTAACGGTTGGATGAGCGTACAACAAGCTGGTTGTGCGACTGTCGTCGTACAAATGTTGTACCGTGTGTATGGGGCTTTAGACTTGTCCATCTTGCAACTCCAGATGATAATGATTCTTTATTTTGCTGCTGTGCACCACTGAATCTCTAATGGTTGGTTGCCTGGACTGCCCGGTGCCCTAGCCACCAACCGCTTGCTTGCTCCACCCCCAACATTCAGAGGAGGAGGATGGAACATTCTCCTCTGGACTTGCTGCCAGTGTCCTAGCTCCCAGCATCACGTGTGACTGAGGGCTGCTGCTGCAGCCCAGAGTGGCTCAATGGAGATGCAAGACAGTACGGAACATCTGGAGAGAGAGACCCTGATATGATGTTGGAGGAGTGCCGTTGACTCTGGCGACCCTGTTTTAAAGAGGGGGGGCTCTGGGGACCCTGATGTAAGGGAGGGTGACACGTTTGGGAACCGGATGTAATGGGGGTGGCTCTGGGACCCTGATGCAAGGTGGGGGCACTCTAGGGGCTCACATGTAAGGTGGCGGCACTGATGTAAGGGGGTGTCACTTTGGGGACACTGGTGTAAGGTGGTGGCACTCTGTTGGCAGTGTGGTAGCACTCTGTGGATACTGATGTAAGGGGGTAGCACCCTGGGGACACTGATGTAAGGTGGTGGCATTCTGGGGACACTGATGTAAGGTGGTGGCATTCTGGGGACACTGATGTGTGGTGGTAGCACACAGGGGACACTGATGTAAGGTGGTAGCACTCTGGGGACACTGATGTAAGATGGTGGCACTAATGTAAGGTGGTAGCACTCTGGGGACACTGATGTAAGGTGGTAGCACTCTGGGGACACTGATGTAAGGTGGTGGCACTCTGGGGACACCAATGTAGAGCGGTGGCACTGATGTAAGGTGGTGGCACTCTGAGGACACTGAGGAATGGTGGTGGGGGCACTGATATAAGGTGGTGGCACTCTGGGGACACTGATGTAAGGTGGTAGCACCCTTGGGACCCTGATGTAAGGTGGTGGCACTCCGGAGACACTGAGGAATGGTGGTGGGACACTGATGTAAGGTGGTAGCACTCTGGGAACCCTGATGTAAGGTGGGGGCACTGATGTAAGGTAATGGCACTCTGGGGGCACTTGTATAAGGTGGTGGCATTCTGGGGCACTGGTGTAAGGTGGTGGCACTGATGTAAGGTGGAATAACAAAAATGGTGGTCATGGGACTCTCTTGTTACTGATGTAAGGCGGTAGCACTCTGGGAACACTGGTGTAGGGTGGGGGCACTGATATAAGGTGGCGGCACTCTGGTGACACGGATGTAAGGTGGTGTCACTGATGTATGGTGGTTGGCACTGATAAAAGATGGTGGCACTATGGGGGCACTGATGTAAGGTGGGGGACACTAATGTAAAAGAGGATTCTGATGTGAATATGGCGCTCATCCTATCTGCTGTATTCCATATGTTGTTTTGTTTCTTACTCCCCTGCAATCTATAAATTATATTGTACATAGATCTGATCAAGGTGTTTATTGTCTCAACAGTTGCTGGTTTTGATGATGTTCCTCTTTAAGGTAGGCTCCGTAAGACAAAAATGTTTTTGTGTGAATAAAAATATATGTAATAGAAATGTTAAAAAAAAATCCTTTGCCCTGAGGTTTATTTGTGTCATTGAGACAGTCCGTTTTGGCACAGTAATTAGTATTTCTCCTACGTTCACTGACAGACGCAGCTCTTCATTGATTTGTGGGGTTTATGCTTGTCCCAATAGGAGTTAACTATGCAGGGAAAAGAACAGCTGGCTTCTCCCACGGGGCCGTCCTCTCTTCCCACATAAACCCTCCACATAGCATAGCCCAGTTTCAATGCCTAGTTTGCATAGGAGTTGACCTGGCTCCCCTTAGGGGACTTGCGGTCTTGATTGTGACCGTTTTTTTCTTTTATCTTTATTTTTACTACTTCTATCAAGCAATGAGTCTGCTATCAAGAAGCCGGCCGGGGCATAGCGGGTCGTTCGGACTCTGTACTTTCCCCGGCCTGGCCGATGCGAGCCTGTCCCGCAGTATGGGGACCCGCCGCATCATGCCGGTACCGTACGGGCGGCCTGGGGTCTCCCCCACATGCGCACAAGTCCCGGACTGCGGTCCGGTTCGGGCGTTCGCTCTTCAGCCGGCAGCATCCCGCTCAGGTAGGGGCGGAAGGTCTGCATACGGGTGGCTACCCGCTACACCTGACAGGAGTGGTGAGTGAGAGTTCCCCCCTCCCCCTTCTCTTAGGGGTGGAGGGGGGGGCCGACGACCCCCCGGCGATTTTCTGGGTAGCCACTGGTTAGGGGCGCATGGGACCCCTTTACACCCCCATCCCCGCTTTTTCAAATTTTCGCCGCCATGCGGTGATCCGCCACCGTTTTGCAGCAGACCGCCGCCATTTTCCCGTAGTCGCAGACATGCTGGGCTTATGGAGCTTCCCCTCTAGCGCTCAGAGCGGCCATTTGCAGTAGTACACGTTCCCCTGCAGGTGGTTTCGGCCTCTAGAGTTCACTCGGTGGCCATATTGGAGTCCCCTGCTGCTGTGAAAACGTGCTACAGACGTTTTTCCTTTCTCTTTGGAACGGCGTGTGCTCCTGACGGCGCAGCTCTTCTGAGGATCCTCAGTTACAGGCAGCAAACAGCAAGTACTAGCTGGGCTCTCCTGTGGGTGCTGGTGGCGGCGGGTGCAGTCCTCCTAGGTCTCCCTGGTGTGCTGTGGGGCGGTGGTGTGCAGCTGTGTGGGGGTGCCTCAAGCTTGGTATACATCTGCTTGTTGCTGGGGGTGATTTTGGGGGAAGAACGATGGCAGACTATACTGCTGGACCTGCTGAGGAAGACTCTGCGTCGGCGCAATCTGGGCAAGGGTTTTTTTTGGACCAGCTGCGGGCGGTCTTTAGTGAGTTTCTTCCCCGGGCGGATGTCGCCCATCAGGCCCCTAAGAAGCGCCCTCCTCCCCCTTGTTCTTCAGGGGAGGACTCTGATCCGGTAGTGGCCTCGGGGTTCACAGGGACCCCAGTGGACCTCTCTGATGGTGAACTAGGGCCCTCGGACAGAGAAGAGGACCAGGGGGGCGGCGGCTGCGCGCGAAAAATTCCTGGTTTCCGCCATTATCACTGTAATTCACACTACGCTGTGACTAAGCCAGGATGGCAAATGGCAGACATCTACGTATGTGTGTGGGTCCACCAGGGCCCCCAAGGCTTATCCCTACGATCAATTTTTTGAGCATCTAATCTATCGTGAATGGCAGCATCCGCAGCATTCTTTTTCGCTGTCCAAACGGTTTGCCGATCGCTATCCCTTTGAGGAAAGCTTTTTGAATAAATGGGACTTGCCTGTGGTGGACCCACCGATAGCTCGTCTGAATAAGGCGAGGATCATTCTTTTGGAAGGGGCCCCTTCCTTTAAGGACCCGGCTGACAGAAAGACAGAGGCGCTGTTAAAAGCTCTCTTCCTGGTAGCAGGCTCAGCTCTGCGGCCGGCCCTGGCGTCCGCCATGGCGGCGCAATATCTGTCTGAGCGTATGGCAGAGCTCCATAATGATCTGGACTTCAGCCGCCTGATGGATGTGCTGCAGGGGGCTGACGTTTTGCATCAGGGCCTCAAGTACCTTTGTGACGCGGCCGTGGATTTACTGCCTATGTTGTCCAGAATGGCGGTTTTTGCCGTCATCCTTAGACAGGTTCTTTGGTTACGTTCATGGTCCAGAGACCATGGGTCCAAAAAAGGCCTCGCAGACCTCCCTTTTCAAGGTGATTTGATGAGATAATTAAGGATTTCACAGGAGGTAAGAGCACTTTCCTCCCAGAGCCCCGGAGGCGTGAGTTTCGCCGTAGACAGGGGCCCCCTGCCTCGGGCCAGAAGAGGTTTTTTCGCGCCCCGGGCGCAGCAGGAAAAGGGACCCGTTCTGGTAAGGCCGCTGCAGGGGCCGGAAAACAGCAGTGGCAGCGCAAAACCGAAAAAGCGCAGGACAAGCCCTGCTCTGCTTGATGGGCTGCCCCCACCCAGGCTTCGGGTGGGGGGACGTCTTCTGGGGTTCGCAGACTGGTGGCTTGCTTGCATTTCCGAATGGTGGGTCCAGGACGTAGTGCCCACCGGGTACAGGATAGAGTTCAGCGCTCTACCCCCAGACAGGTTCTTCCCATCGAACTTAGGGCTCCCGCAGGCACGTCGGGAGGCCCTCTTTGGGGCTGTCCAAGCACTCTCGGACCAAGGGGTGATTGTGCCAGTACCTCCAGTGGCGAAGTTTCGAGGTTTCTACTCAAACCTGTTCGTGGTCCCCAAAAAAAGGGGGGGGGGGTCCGGCCAGTACTGGACCTGAAGGCCCTGAACCGGTATGTGAAGGCGCGAAAGTTCCGGATGGAATCCATCCGCTCGGTTGTGGCTGCCCTCCATCAGGGGGAATTTCTGGCATCTCTGGACATCAGGGATACGTACCTCCATGTACCTATTTGTCCACGGCATCAGCGTTTCCTTTGCTTTGCAGTGGGGGACCTCCATTATCAATTTGTGGCACTCCCTTTCGGCCTGGCCTCAGCCCCCCGAGTTTTCACAAAACTGGCAGCTCCGGTACTGGCGTTACTGCGACAGAGGGGCATTGCGGTAGTAGCGAGTCCACCTCGGCTCTGGAGGAGAATGTGAGACTCACCATGACCTTGCTGCAGGACTTTGGCTGGTTACTCAACCTGCAGAAGTCGACGGTGTCTCCATCCTGTCGCCTGGAGTATCTGGGCCTGATTCTGGACACAGAGCAGGCGAAGGTGTTCCTTACTCCAGCCAAGTTGCTGTCGCTGCAGTCTGCAGTGCGAACCCTCCTGTCACACCGACGGTCTTCATTATGATTCTGTATGCGGGTGCTGGGGCTCATGGTCTCAACTTTCGAGGCGATACCTTACGCCCAGAGTCACACTCGACTTCTCCAGTGAGCGATTCTGTTTCATGGGACAGGTCTCCTCGGTCCTTGGACCTTCTGATCCGCCTGAACTCCCAGACCAGGGCATCACTGACCTGGTGGCTTCGGGACTCGGCGTTGACTCAGGGGAAGTCGTTCCTGCCCCTTCAGTGGGTGATCATCACCATGGATGCCAGCCTTTCAGGCTGGGGCGGGATCATAGGGCAACTATCTGCCCAGGGCCGTTGGTCAGCGCAGTAAGCTCTCCTCCCCATCAATGTGCTGGAACTGAGAGCGATCAGATTATGCCTATCTCACTGGACAGTGAGGTTGCAGGGTCGTCGGATTCGAATTCAGTCGGACAATGCCACAGCAGTGGCATATGTGAACCATCAGCGCGGCACGAAGAGTCCAGCGGCTGCGGCGCAGGCAGCTGTGATACTGCATTGGGCGGAACGTCGCATTCCGGCAATCTCCGCCATTTACATTCCAGGTGTGGAAAACTGGCAGGCGGACATTCTCAGTCACCAGAAGCTGGACCAGGGAGAGTGGTCTTTGCATCCGGAGGTATTCAACCAGATTTGCCACAGATGGGGGACGCCGGACGTGGATCTCATGGCGCCTTGGTTCAATCACAAGGTGAAGACCTTTGTGTCCAGAACGAGGGATCAGTTGGCAGTGGCCACGGATGCTCTGGTGGCCCCCTGGGGCCGTTATCACCTTCTGTATGCCTTCCCTCCGATAAAACTTCTATCGCGATTGATACGCAGGATAGTAGCGGAGGGAATAGCAATAATCCTGGTGGCTCCAGATTGGCCCCGGCGCACGTGGTACGCCGACGTGGTGCAAATGGTGGCAGACGTTCCCTGGTGGCTCCCGACGAACTACTGTCTCAGGGGCCCATCTTGCACCCTGCTTTACCATCGCTGGCTTTGACGGCCTGGCTATTGAGTCACAGGCGCTGAGGGACAGGGGAGTTGCTGACTCCGTGATCCCTACCTTGTTAAAGGATCGCAAGTGTACTTCTCGCAAGATATATCACCGCACCTGGAATGCTTACATAGCCTGGTGCAAGGCGGAGGGTCATAACCCTCGCTCTTATATGGTTTCTAGGGTCCTGACTTTTTTGCTGCAAGGCCTGAACAAAAAACTGGCTTTGAGTACTCTCAAGGGTCAGATATCGGCCCTGGCGATTCTTTTTCAGAGACCTTTGGCTTCGCATTCGCTGATTCATACCTTGTACAAGGTGTGCGACATGTGGCGCCTCGGGTAAAGGTCCCGATGGCCCAGTGGGATTTGAATTTGGTGATTTCTGTACTTCAGAAACTGCCCTATGAAAAAATCAGGGAGATTTCCTTACAACTGCTGTCGCAGAAGGTGGCCTTTTTGGTAGCCATCACTTCCGCCAGACGGGTGTCTGAGTTGGCAGCACTGTCGTGCAAGTCTCCCTACCTGGTCCTGCACAAGGACAAGGCGGTCTTGCGACCCTCTCCTTTGTTTCTTCCAAAGGTGGTTTCTTCTTTTCACATTAATGAAGATATTGTTCTTCCTTCATTGTGCCCACGTCCATCGCACCCAAAAGAATTTGAGTTGCATGCCTTGGATGTAGTGAGGGCCTTACGAGTGTATTTAGATGCTACAGCTTCTTTTCGGAAGTCTGATGCCTTATTTGTGCTGACTGATTGTCCGCGCAAGGGTTTTACGGCCTGGAGTAAAGGAAAAAGATTCTTCAGACAGCCGCACTCCTGAAGATTGCCGTTTATTTGATAAAAGCACAACCATGCAATGGCACAGTCAGAGCATGACAGGGGGCATGCCCCAGGTACAGAATCTAACGCGTTTCACGTCTATATCTGACGCTTACTCATAGCTGACAACAATGTATTCATATCGCTGCTTAAATATGAACTGAAGATCCTCTCAGCAAAGGAGAGAGGGAGGGGGAAAAGAAGGACCAGGTGAATACAATTACCTCTGAATCAGAGTTCTAGGTAAGTTAATAGCTCACTCAAGCAGCAAATGAGGTTTACATGAAATCAGTTGTGTCATCACATACATAGAGCACAAGTATTTAACATATATATTAAAGTTAATGTACATAGACTTGTCAAACACAATTAAAATATTCATAAAACCATTTTTTGACACAGTAATAACACATATTCTATAATGTCCAAAACAACAGTGAAAAACAACAGAAAAAAACAGAACAAAACATCATGTGGAAATAAAAAGATGGGAAATCCAATTCCTCAATTAAACCACATGAGTATGTTTGATACTGTGTCAAAGAAAAGCAACCCCCACCATATGGTTTAGAAAGTACTATATAACAAATAGATCATTATGAACAAACAACATAACACCTTTACTCTTCTTAATACATCATCATACGGGCATAGATAAAAACTGCTCAAGTATGCCAAAAGATGTATAATAATACTGAATTACCAATGTGAACAGGTGAACGCTGTATAATACTAAACCTGTGGGGGATACTATCTTTATCGAAATTACGGCAGGAGATATAGCCCAAAGACTAGTGGATCTAAGGGGAACATACTTTCCCAAAAAGGAAATAAAAGTTTCCCTTGAGAAAGAAGTAAAAACGAATTTATGTGCATATATAGGGGCAAGAAATGAATATGAACATAAGAATGGTGATGGGAGGGGGTCACATCAGGAGGTGAAAATATGAAAAGGCACAAAAAGACATCCAACCAAGTGACCGGACAAAGAAAATAAATGATGACTTTAACCACTTACCAACCGGAAGGTTTTCCAGCTTTAGGACCAGAGCACTTTTTGCGATTGGGCGCTGCGTCGCTTTAACTGACAATTGCGCACGCCGCTAGTCTTTACTGTGTCTCCGCTAGTTTATGGTGGTTTTCTTTCGAGATAAACACCCTTTTTTTCCTGCGTTTAAATTAAACCCACGTTGTAGCGTGCTGACGCGTTAACAGTCAATTTCGCTGCGTCGCGGGTTAGCGTTTTTCACGAGACCAGGATTTCGACCTTTTGGAAGGCCAACCATTCACCAATTTCAGTAGTAAATAAAAGAAACAGGCCAGTGAACCAACCTACAGAAAAACACGGAAAAGTATAAAAGTGGAGGACTACACTGGGGGAGGGTAGTGGTAAGAATACAAGTATAAGTAAAGAACGGGGATATATACGTGTATTTAAGCAAAA
>BLSH010077664.1:51402-64526 GCA_018402905.1 Glandirana rugosa | reverse complement strand
TTTATTGTCTCCACACAACCACCAAGTGTCTGCTAGAGCTTGTGTTTGATTGGCAAACAGTGAGACGGGGAATCTTCCATCACTTCTGACCTGATATCTAGTTGTGCAATATCTAAATTCATGTGAAGTCGGTTTAAGAGTATTATTAAAACAAGTGTAATTCCCCTTATAGACTGTCACACCTACTGGTTTGGTCTTCATTCTAGTCACAGGAAACTTATCAATTTCTGTTTTGCAACCCTCATTATCTGTTTTACCTTGCATCATCAGTAAAATACATGTCATATTGAAAACTGGGGCGACTGGAACAGTCGCTAGGCTTGGTCTTCCACTGGCTCACACTACACAGTCAGAGGCATTAGTAGAATTGGCTGTAAACTTCATCCATTCCAACCATTCATTCTTGTCAGAATAACCAGTCTCTATACTCAGTCTATCTTCTGGCTGTATTACTACCCCAATTACCTCGTTGTTCTGCCATACTCTCACCTCAGGGGGTAAGTTGCACATGGCAAAGGCAGGGGCACTTTGGGGAGGGTTTACCTGAAGTTTGACTTCAGCCCAAGGATCCGTCCCTGACATAGTTATTCCTAGGTGATCAATGTATAAAAAGGTGTGGTATGGCGCTGCCCAACACTACAGTCTGATAAAATGGTAAAAATCAGATGTTAAAACTGATGGTAAAAATCAGAAGACTGCTGCCCTCACTAAGACACCCCTAGGGTGTCAGGTGTATAAAAATCTGATAAAAGAAGTGAGCTTGGCGCTGTCTGTGTTTTGATGTTATAAAACAAGATAGGTTGGTGAAAATTGTATACTGAGTGCTGATAATTAATATAAAACTATTACATGAGAAAATATATATATATAAAATAAAATATGTAAAAAAGAAATTTATATAAAAAAACGGGAATGTAGTAAATCAATTATATAAATGAAATTAAGGTGCAAATATTGTGTCAAAAAACGCAAAAACACCAAACATGTGCATAGAAAACAGTGCAAATAAGTGAAAGTGCAAGCAGTGCAACGCTGTACCAGAATTTTAGAATTTCAAACCTCACAGGTATGTTTACAGGGGTTTTTTGAGCCAACTTCTGTAAATGAAGGTCTGCTCAGACCGGGATCGCCAAGTCAGCTCTCCCGTGGACCTGTTTCTTTCTTTGCGCTCCGTCACTAAAGGAACCCCTCTCGGTCACTCCGGTTAAGCTTTGAGAAAGTCTCCTAGCGAAAGTCAGACAGGTGGATCGTATGAGGCTTCCTGTGTTCCACCAGTCTCAAGCCAGAAGTACGTAATGACGCTCACTGGCTCCGCCTTACGCGTTTCGTCATAGCGACGTCATCGGAGGCGGCGCCATATCCTAGTACCATCCGGCTATTTATACTCGGTGATAACCCAGCCGTCCCCTTTTTCCAGCCAATCGATCGAATGCTATTTTGCATCCAATCCTTAGTCCTCTATCATCTTCCTTCCTTACAAGTATGTGCTTTCCATTTTGAAAAAAACTTTTATTAACTCGTTATATGTAAAAAAAAAACGTGACTTTTAAAAGAACCGCAACTCTTAAAAATATTCATTTAAAACAGGGACCCATATGTAAAAATTGTGGTATAAAAAGTAAAAATTGTGGTGTAAAAGATAAAAAATGTGTATATATATTTAAATGTATGTATGTCTCTGAAACGAGGGGTTGATAAGAAAAAGGGGCCCAAATCCGTGGAAGAAACCCAAGTTGAATTCTGTGAGCCCTTGTGTGTTGTTGTGTCAATGTGTTGTTGTGTCAATGAGGGTATGTATATATAATTAAAGTGATATGGGTATAAAAAATCTATATATAAAATATATAAAAAATATATGAAAAATATAGATAAGATGGAAGTAGGAGTGAGAATATGTGGAAAAAGAAGATTCTGGGTGTCCTATTTTTGTATCTTTAGGTATTAGGACCAGTAACTACAGAAAATATATCTATGTATACATATTAAAAACGAGAAGCAGGAAAAAAGGAAAATATATATATATATATATATGTATATTAAAATGAAAAAATGTTAATAAGTTATCTAAGGGAAAAAAAGGGTGAATGGATGAGAAGAGATTTTTTCTTTTTATGTACTGATAATTTCTTTAGCCATATGCTCTCAAGTATTAAAAACCTCAGATAAATCATTGTGTGTGGAATAAAATCTTCTTAATATAAAACAAGAAAAATTGAAAACAAGAAAAAATGTGATTGGATGGGGAGAAATAAAAAACTATGTTTCAAAAATGGTTGGAATTTTACATTGTTATGTCCACGATTATTGGATGAAAGATCAAGTAAACCAGCGGAGAGGAGAAGAGAAATTTCTTTTTCCAGTTTCCAGGAAGAATCGTGAATGGATGGAGGATTTTTTTCTGTATATATTGTTTCTGTATTTTTTTCCTTGCCCGAATGTAGTCACAAATTCTAGATACTCCGGGTAAAAAGTTTCTGTATATTGCAGTATTGGATGGACAATTCTTATATAAAACAAGAAAAAAAGGGGAAAAACAAGAAAAAACGTGATTGGATGAGGGGAAGTTTTAAAACTATAAAATTATTTTTAAAAAACTTTGAAATATTAATTATAATGTTCTGTTCGATAAAACTTTGATAAAAACCATCAGGTATCTGGGGACACGGATCATTCATCATTTATGAAACAGTTCAAATCAATATCTATGTTGAGTCCGTGTGGTTGAAGAGAGTTCAAAAGATAGATCCACTTCGTTTCATTTTGGGAAATCTTGGTCTTCCTATTGCCTCCCCTCCAGTATTCTCTAATGTGGTCTATACCGTAAAAGGTCATGACGCCAGGGTCCTTTCTATGAGCTTCTTTAAAATGTCTGGAGAGACTGTGTCTTGGGTATCCTTTTTTTATGTTGTTTATATTGCTCCCTTATGCGTACCCAGAGAGGTCTTGTGGTCCTACCCACATACTGGTAGCGGCAGGGGCATTCTATAACATACGTAACGTGAGTAGATGTGCATGTAATGAGCTGGATGATCTTGTATTCTTTCCCCGTAGAAGTGGATATAAAGGAGTTCTTTCTCTTTTCTTGTGGTCTACTTTCCCTACATGGTAGACACTTCCTACATCTGAAAAAAACTTTTAGTTCAGGAAATAGGTCTGTCTTTTTTGGTGGATTGACAACATTGTGCACCAATTTGTTCCTTATATTCGGAGCTCTCCTATATATGAATCTTGGGCCCTTAGGTAAGAGTTCTCCCAGTGTCCTATCTGACTTCAAGATGGGCCAGTGTTTTTTAAAAATATTTTCCAGTTGTTTGTATTGTCTGTTAAAGCCCGTCAGGAAAGCAAATTCTGCCACATTATGCGTGTTCCTCTCTTTTTTATGTAGTAAAGATGATCTATCCATATTTTTCACTTGTTCTTTAAGTTTATCCATTTCTTTTTTCTCATATCCTTTGTCCGTAAACCTTTTTATAAGTACGTCTGCTTGCCTCTCAAAATCTGTAATGGCCCTTCGGCATGTTGCCTATCCATTTTGGGTGGTGACAGCTTCTTGTGGGAATGTACCCGTTTCTGTCTGTTTCTTAAATAAAAGTCCTTGTGTCCAGTCGGTTATTATTTTTAAAAATTTGGAGATCCAGGTAGTTTACCAATTCCTTGTTCCAGTCCCCGGTGAACTTTATGCCATATCTGTTACGATTTATATCTTCCAGGAATTTCTTTAGAGACTCCTCTGTCCCGCTCCATATCATAAAAATGTCATCGATGTATCTCCTGTAAAATTTCATCTCTGTTCTTGGTCTCTGAAACAAATCCTCTTCTTCCCATTTACTCATGAATAGATTCGCAACGCTTGGGGCGTATTTTGTCCCCATAGCAACCCCTTTTGTCTGAGCGTAAAAATCCCCCTCGTACCAAAAATAATTATTATTCATAGCAAAGTCCAGGCCTTCCAGTAGATAATTGATCTGTTCCTGCTTCATTCCCGTATATTTGTTCAGTGCCCATTCAGCACCCTTAAGGCCATCTTTCTGTATAATATTCGTATACAACGATTCCACATCTATGGTTACCATAAACTCATGTTCTTCCACCTTCAGGTCTTTGAGCTCATTAATTAGTTGTCTCCCATCCTGTAGGTATGATGAGGTTTTCTGTACTATGGGTCTGAGGAACTCATCCAAATACTCACCCAACCTTGAAAGGAGGGAATCAATCCCACTCACAATGGGTCTTCCCGGTGGTTTTTCCTGATTTTTGTGAATTTTAGGCAGGTAGTATATAACCGGGGTCTTCGTTGATTTTGGTGTCAGATATTTTGCTTCCTTCTTATTCATGATTTGTTTAAATGTTTCCTTGATCAGTTTCTGGCATATGGCCTCAGCAGATTATGGCACCTCATCCCAATTGTAAATGGAATAGAGAAGACTATGTTCCCCTTGAGGGATTATGCGGTGCTGTGGAATTGATCAGAATCAATGAGGTTTTGTATAAAACAATACTTTATTTTAACAAAATAGTAAAAAAATATATATATAAAAAATAATTATACAGAGACAGTAGGATTTAAAATATTCCAGATATTACATGAAAGGAGCACAGTCATATAGTTTACTGGCTTCAGTCAACTGTGATCCCAACCGGTTTCACCCGCAAGGGCTTCTTCAGGGGAATATGTTGACCTCCAAGCTCTAATTGGAAACAATAGGATATATTTTAATCAGGGCAATATCGTAATTAACAATGATTAGTGCTGTCAATGTCTGGTACACCTGTATGGTACATTTTCCCAAGTCCTTAGCATACCCGCCCCCATTCATCCCAGACTCCCCAAATGGGGCCAAACTCACCCTAGGAGTGGAATCCAGCACAGCCATACACCAAGGGGCAAAATACCTCGTCCCAGCTAATATGGCAACTGCAGGTGATGCAAAAGGTCCTGGCTGGGTTTATTAGTATAGTGATTTGAAAAAAAGAAAAAGTTTTAAATAGAAAATATATACAAATATAAAAATTGTTCATTAAATGCTAAGATAGATGGTGGAGCTTACTTGTGATGATAAATATCAATTCAAATTTTATTGGGGACGCCAAGCCAATGGGGTAATCAAAAGATGGATCTATAGAGCCCTATTATGATGCCAAGGCAATCCAGGGTAGTTTCAGTCTAATACATAGGCTTACTCTGTAACAAAAAGTAGGGAAATATATAGTTGGTCTAATAATGCAGTAGATGCTTAAGTAGCATATATTTTGATATATATCCTCTTATATAGTTACCCTGTATGCGGCAATTCACATCAGACCCAGGGTATCGCCTCGAAGTCGAGGTCAGAAAATGAAGAGATAGCGTAGCTAAGGAGATAAATCTCCACTGCATTAAGTCTATAAAATCAGAGAGACGGTTGCTTGATTATTGAGAAGATAGAAGGGCAGTTCACAGCAAGAGATTGTGCATAGATCCAATGTAATACCTGGTAGTGGCTTGTAGTATGGCGTGCGTCCCCAATCGCCTGCTGAATGGAATTCAAGCGGCGCCGGCCTTTTATGCATCACCCATTCGGCGGGTAAGTGACGTCACCCGCCGAGTGCGGACATACAGCGTGACGCGCATGCGTCAATGCTAGAGCCGTCAGAAAGACTACAATACCCATGCTGCATCAGGGTGCAGCATAGATAAGCCAGGTCACCACCGCCCTCTGGAGGGAGGCTGCGGAGGTAAATGGCTAGCAGCTAAATGCGGACAGATGAAGCAGCGCAAAGACAACACGGGCATCACGAATAAAGGGGGAGAGAGGAGGAAAGGATAGAAATCCAACCTACCTCCTCCCAGGCAGGCGGAAGAAGAATTTGGGGACATGGTAGACACGGAGATGGATGCAGTCCCCAGTTCCAGGGAAACATCTGTTGATCTAGATGAATCCGAAATAAGTTGGACACCAATAAGAACACCTGCTGGTAGGACACTGAGACCAACACCAAGAAATAATAACCCAAGAACCCCCATTCACAATCCGAGGGACTATAGACATGAAAACCCTGGGGGATACCAAAGACCCGAGTTTAGAACCCCAAGGAACCCCAGGAGACCTGTGGAGACCTGCAATAGGTATTCCCCCCTACAATACCAGGATGATGAACACCGAGGATACCGGGGCAGGGTTTTTTTTCGAAGGGGATACCATACAAGACCCCCGAGACCCAGAGGATATTTCGGACCACCAAGATTCCAGAATTGGGGCCCACCCAGGGATCCGAGAACACACAATGGAGGATACCGAGAACGACCCCCACCGAACCAAAGAGAGGTGAATTGGAGACCCCAGAGAGGATGGAGAGAAGAACCAGAACCTTCCATGAGACACCAGGGGTGGGAAGAAAGAAACGACCAAGGGGGAAACGAGGTGGAAAGAAAAAAACGAAGAAGAGAATATTAGGAAAGGGGATCTTCAACCTAAGCAGAACCACTTTTACGGATGAAGAAATGGCTATTTTGGATTTAGGCTTGAAGTTTGCTCCAGACAAAAACACGGACAAGTTCGAGGTATATGTGGATTTACAAAAATGTATAAGGAAGCTTAATATTAAAAAGTTCTTTGCTGCCAAACCAAACACAAGCAAAAAGATGAATGAGGGAGGATATGCTCACACAAGTTTAAGAAACAAGTCCACTTTTAATCCCAAGAATTCAGGAAATGAATGTTTGGAAGTTTTTAAACGAATGGTAGAAGAAGATATTAAGAAAATGAAGACCAAAAGTTCGAAGGGCAAAAAAGTGTGGGAAGCAATAAAAGCTCTGGAGAAAAAGAAGGATATTGTTATCTGACCAGCGGATAAAGGAGGAGGAGTGGTAATCCTGGATAAAAAGGATTACGAAGTAGAATTGAAGAGACTGATGGAGACGGAGAATACATATAAGAGATTGAAACGAATCCAAAAAAGACTCTGGAGAAAAAACTGAAGGAATATGTTGAAAAAGGAAGAAGGAGAGAACTCATGAATAAGAAGGAAGCAAAATATCTGACACCAAAATCAACGAAGACCCCGGTTATATACTACCTGCCTAAAATTCACAAAAATCAGGAAAAACCACCAGGAAGACCCATTGTGAGTGGGATTAATTCCCTCCTTTCAAGGTTGGGTGAGTATTTGGATGAGTTCCTCAGACCCATAGTACAGAAAACCCCATCATACCTACAGGATGGGAGACAACTAATTAATGAGCTCAAAGACCTGAAGGTGGAAGAACATGAGTTTATGGTAACCATAGATGTGGAATCGTTGTATACGAATATTATACAGAAAGATGGCCTTAAGGGTGCTGAATGGGCACTGAACAAATATACGGAAATGAAGCAGGAACAGATCAATTATCTACTGGAAGGCCTGGACTTTGCTATGAATAATAATTATTTTTGGTACGAGGGGGATTTTTACGCTCAGACAAAAGGGGTTGCTATGGGGACAAAATACGCCCCAAGCGTTGCGAATCTATTCATGAGTATATGGGAAGAAGAGGATTTGTTTCAGAGACCAAGAACGGAGATGAAATTTTACAGGAGATACATCGATGACATTTTTATGATATAGAGCGGGACAGAGGAGTCTCTAAAGAAATTCCTGGAAGATATAAATCGTAACAGATATGGCATAAAGTTCACCGGGGACTGGAACAAGGAATTGGTAAACTACCTGGATCTTCAAATTTTTAAAAATAATAACCGACTGGACACAAGGACTTTTTTTAAAGAAACAGACAGAAACGGTACATTCCCACAAGAAGCTGTCACCACCCAAAATGGATAGGCAACATGCCGAAGGGCCAACTCATGAGGATGAGGAGGAACTGCAGCTCCATTACAGATTTTGAGAGGCAAGCAGACGTACTTATAAAAAGGTTTACGGACAAAGGATATGAGAAAAAAGAAATGGATAGACTTAAAGAACAAGTGAAAAATATGGATAGATCCTCTTTACTACATAAAAAAGAGAGGAACACGCATAATGTGGCAGAATTTGCTTTCCTGACGGGCTTTAACAGACTATACAAACAACTGGAAAATATTTTTAAAAAACACTGGCCCATCTTGAAGTCAGATAGGACACTGGGAGAACTCTTACCTAAGGGCCCAAGATTCATATATAGGAGAGCTCCGAATATAAGGAACAAATTGGTGCACAATGTTGTCAATCCTCCAAAGAAGACAGACCTATTTCCTGAACTAAAAGGTTTTTTCAGATGTAGGAAGTGTCTACCATGTAGGGAAAGTAGACCACAAGAAAAGAGAAAGAACTCCTTTATATCCACTTCTACGGGGAAAGAATACAAGACCAACCAGCTCATTACATGCACATCTACTCACGTTACGTATGTTATAGAATGCCCCTGCCGCTACCAGTATGTGGGTAGGACCACAAGACCTCTCTGGGTATGCATAAGGGAGCATATAAACAACATAAAAAAGGGTACCCAAGACACAGTCTCTCCAGACATTTTAAAGAAGCTCATAGAAAGGACCCTGGCGTCATGACCTTTTACGGTATAGACCACATTAGAGAATACTGGAGGGGAGGCAATAGGAAGACCAAGATTTCCCAAAATGTAACGACGTGGATTTATCTTTTAAACTCTCTTCAACCACACGGACTCAACATAGATATTGATTTGAACTGTTTCATAAATGATGAATGATCCGTGTCCCCAGATACCTGATGGTTTTTATCAAAGTTTTATCGAACAGAACATTATAATTAATATTTCAAAGTTTTTTAAAAATAATTTTATAGTTTTAAAACGTCCCCTCATCCAATCACGTTTTTTCTCGTTTTCCCCTTTTTTTCTTGTTTTATATAAGAATTGTCCATCCAATACTGCAATATACAGAAACTTTTTACCCAAAGTATCTAGAATTTGTGACTACATTTGGGCTAGGGAGAATATACAGAAATAATATATACAGAAAAAAATCCTCCCTCCATCCATTCACGATTCTTCCTGGAAACAAGAAAAAGAAATTTCTCTTCTCCTCTCCGCTGGTTTACTTGATCTTTCATCCAATAATCGTGGACAAAACAATGTAAAATTCCAACCATTTTTGAAACATAGTTTTTTATTTCTCCCCATCCAATCACATTTTTTCTTGTTTTCAATTTTTCTTGTTTTATATTAAGAAGATTTTATTCCACACACAATGATTTATCCGAGGTTTTTAATACTTGAGAACATATGGCTAAAGAAATTATCAGTACATAAAAAGAAAAAATCTCTTCTCATCCATTCACCCTTTTTTTCCCTTGGATAACTTATTAACATTTTTTCATTTTAATATACATATATATATATATATATATATATATATATGTTTTTTTTTCCTTTTTTCCTGCTTCTCTTTTTAATATGTATATATAGATATATTTTCTGTAGTTACTGGTCCTAATACCTAAAGATACAAAAATAGGACACCCAGAATCTTCTTTTTCCACATATTCTCACTCCTACTTCCATCTTATCTATATTTTTCATATATTTTTTATATATTTTATATATAGATTTTTTATACCCATATCACTTTAATTTATATATACATACCCTCCACCACTCCACATGAACACATTGACACAACAACACACAAGGGCTCACAGAATTCAACTTGGGTTTCTTCCACGTATTTGGGCCCCTTTTTCTTATCAACCCCTCGTTTCAGAGACATACATACATTTAAATATATATACACATTTTTTATCTTTTACACCACAATTTTTACTTTTTATACCACAATTTTTACATATGGGTCCCTGTTTTAAATGAATATTTGTAAGAGTTGCGGTCCTTTTAAAAGTTGCGGTTTTTTAACATATAACGAGTTAATAAAAGTTTTTTTCAAAAGTTTTTTTCAAAATGGAAAGCACGTACTTGTAAGGAAGGATGATGATAGAGGACTAAGGATTGGATGCAAAATAGCATTCGATCGATTGGCTGGTAAAAGGGGACGGCTGGGTTATCACCGAGTATAAATAGCCGGATGGTACTAGGATATGGCGCCGCCTCCGATGACGTCGTTATGAAGAAACGCGTAAGGCGGAGCCAGTGAGTGTCATTACGTACTTCCGGCTTGAGACTGGTGGAACACAGGAAGCCCCATACTATCCACCTGTCTGACTTCCGCTAGGAGACTTTCTCAAAGCTTAACCGGAGTGGCCGAGAGGGGTTCCTTTAGTGACGGAGCGCAAAGAAAGAAACAGGTCCACGGGAGAGCTGACTTGGCGATCCCGGTCTGAGCAGACCTTCATTTACAGAAGTTGGCTCAAAAAACCCCTGTAAACATACCTGTGAGGTTTGAAATTCTAAAATTCTGGTACAGCGTTGCACTGCTTGCACTTTCACTTATTTGCACTGTTTTATATGCACATGTTTGGTGTTTTTGCATTTTTTGACACAATATTTGCACCTTAATTTCATTTATATAATTGATTTACTACATTCCCGGTTTTTTATATAAATTTCTTTTTTTACATATTTTATTTTATATATATATTTTCTCATGTAATAGTTTTATTTTAATTATCAGCACTCAGTATACAATTTTCACCAACCTATCTTGTTTTATTACATCAAAACACAGACAGCGCCAAGCTCGCTTCTTTTATCAGATTTTTATAGTCATTCCTAGACTATATAATCCACTGTCTTTAACCTCTTGGTTCTGTGCTGTGAGTATAATGGTCCCTTGGCTTCCCTTCGCTAAGGAGATCCTCTGATAGGTACTTATGTCATCTGGGGGAATCCTAGCCGAACTAGTCTCCCACTTGTGGGGGTCTGTTGTCCACCATACATTCTCCAAATAACCACATGCCTTATTCTTCCCACACATATATATATTATAGGCCCCAAGATCATAAGTAACTTTTGTTGGATCAAATACCTGGCTCTTTGTTAAAGTAAACACTATGGTCAGGTTTGAAGCTTCCGTATTCAACACTAGTGTTTCTTGTACACCCCACCCTTTAACTTCTCCTGCATTCAGCCTTCTCATCCTCCTCTTAGAGAGATCTGACATTTTTTCTCTCAAATTCAAAGTCTCCCAGAGCCAATAGGTGCCAAGACCCACGGCGAATAAGGTACAAGCAATAATCAGGAACCTTCCTTGAGGGGTTTTGTGGAAACCCGGGGACAGCAGAGAAATCATGGTCACCTCCTATCTACCTATCCCTATGTGTTAAGTTCACAGTGTTACTTTCACCTCTTATAGGAGGGAGGTGGTCTCTCCTTCCAGGATGTGAATCCCTTTATTTAAAAGAAAAGATATTCCTCCATTCACAACACTCACATAGATTTGTTTTCTAGTCTAATGATTTTGGGGACACTCTGTTGCCCTTGGGGATATCAGGGTCTGGATGTTTGCTTACTGACTTTGACAGAGGTAGGTGCGGTTAAGAGTGCCTGGTTTTTCCAGTTTTTTCTTTTGTGCACCTTTATCCAGATCCAATCTCCTGATTCCACAAGGATGGGTCTTTCACTTTCTGATGCGATACCTGGGGATGGAACAAAACTGCTAGACAGAATTGGATTAGAATCTGGGCCTAACCAAAGGGTACCTTCCCTTGTACCACCTTGTGTTTCCACTTTTGTTCCCATTGTTACAGGGGATATTGCCTTTTGTGTGGGCGGAAGGAACCTCTGGAGTTATGATTACTGCATCAGAAGTTTTCATCAACCCCATATCACATTTGCTGGCTAATCAGAGTGTCAAGGGCAGAGTGGCCAGTTCTCCCCCTTTTTTCTCTGTCAGTGATATATCCAATCATTTATCCTCCTTCCATGCAAAACGTTCAGATATGTCCAACACCTCTTGTTATACATCTATAACCTGTATTCCCACCCTCTGCAATTCTCCAGGCATCATTCCCATCACACCATGCCCAAGACTTCCCCGTGGGCCGCCTGAGTGAGATGTGGGGACAACAAAACTTGCTGCCTGTAAAATTTCTTAAGGGTGGGACCACATATCACACTCATATTGATGTTACTATTTCAATGGCTGGTTCAATTCTATACAGATCTAGGTTTTTCTATATTAACAAACAACTCATAAAACATTCATTAATCCTGTATTTTAAAATATCACACTTCATTACATTTATTACTTAAACCAATTTATAACATATATAGACATCCATCTCTTGTGATCATTCAATATTGTCCCATCACATACTGTTAAGTAAAGGTGTTCTAAGACTGAAATGACGTTCACCAAAGGGTACAAATGGTTTTTGTTCAGTGGGTGGAGCTTTTTCCCTTTCCAAGCCCAATAGGCTGGACTGGAGAACTAAACATTTAAATAATTATAATAATCATGGCTACCTTTTAGGAATTTACAGGGCGTTGGCTGGTCTCAGCCATTTTTTCTTTGTTTCAAATAATGCTAGAATTATGTAGCAAAACTGATTCTTTCAACTACAATTTTACTTCTACATAAAAATTAAAAATGTCCCTATGTTTCACAGAAATCATCACCACGCAAAGTATCTCACAGACATCACATGTTATACTACTTATTTCATAGCTCGACAAAAATTAATACATTACTACATTTCACAGACAGACCCTCACAAATAGAGTTGAGCAAACCTCTGGAACTCTCTGGAACTTTGACACGGACACCGAACCCCATTGAAATCAATGGGAACCCAAACTTTTAGGCACAAAAATGGCTGTAACAAAGTCCTGGAAAGTCCTAGAGGTCTGCAAAAGGAAGGAAAATTGGGGTAAGAGTAGGGCAAGTGCCCTACAAAGAAAAACAATGTCGGTAAAAACACGGATTTTCAAACCCAAGGGTAACTAAAGTTACCCCAAGCCACAGGCACAGTTTCAAGGTCTCTCAAGGTCTCCAAACGAGTTGAGATAAACACTCCCAGACAGACACTTTACATCATTACATAATTAAAAACAGCTCGATACTTTATTCATCATATTGTACACTACAGACACTCTATGAAACGCACCACTACTAAAGACACTTTGTATCCCTGTAAAAATTAAAAATACATCTTCATTTTAACATCAACTTTCTTAGTCAAAACGATGTATTAAGATCGTAATAAACTTTGTTTCTTTTTTACCGACTCTG
>BLSH010077626.1:824862-835470 GCA_018402905.1 Glandirana rugosa | reverse complement strand
AACCCGAACGATTTTTGAAATGTCCGGGTCCGGGTCCGTGCCACGGACACCCGAAAGTTCGGTACGGACCCGAACGTTACAGTCCGGGTTCGCTCAACACTAATCACGATCACTGACTGTTCATTCATAACTGAGGCAGTAAATTGTGTTTCCCGTGTTTGTGAGTGAATGGGAAGCCTCTGTACAGAGCTCTTCCTGTGCATTCATTCTGTGCAGCTGAGGCTGCAGACAAAGGGATTGATGGCTGTGTCCTTCATTTCCTTTCTCTGTCTCAAAGGTGAAACAGAGGTCTGTTTAGACCCCTGATATATCACCAAAGCCCCCCCAACGGGGGTCCTAGATTTTAAAAAAAAATACAATTAAAATAAATAAATAAAATGGTAAAAAAAAAAACTGACACCAGTGGCCGAACTATCAGGGTCACAAAGGTCGCACTTGTGGCCAGGCCCTGGTGCTTTACCATCGTGGAGGGGGAGGGGACCTAGCTGGGGGTCAGAGGAGCCCTTAATGGTTTCTTGCACCGGGACCCTGAAGGTTCTAATTACCCCTCTGGTTGGAGCTCCTTGACTACCGGGCGCTGTGCTCTGTTTGTGCCTCTCCCTGTGCAATGATGGAAGCTCTGTGACAGTCGGGCGCCTTGAGTGAACAGAGCAGCTGTGCAGGGAGAGAGGAAGAAGAGGAGGAGGAAGAGGAACAGGACGAGGAAGAAGAATGAGAGGAAGAGCAGGGAGAGGAGAACGAGGAAGAGGAGGAAGAGGAATAAAAAGAAGAAGGAGAGGAAGAAGAGGAAAAGGGGAAAGGTGGAAGAGGAAGAGAAGGAGGAAGAGGAACAGGAAGAGGAACAGGAAGAGGAGGAAGAAGAAGAGGAAGAAGAGGAAGAGGAAGAAGAAAAGGAAAGAGAGGAAGAGGAGAAAGAGGAGGAAACGGGCAAAGGCGGAAGAGGAAGAAGGAGAGGAAGAGAAAGAAGAGCAGGGAGAGGAGAAAGAGGAAGAGGAAGAAGAGGAAGAGGAGGAAGAGGAAGAAAAAGAAGAAGGAGAGGAAGAGGAGGAAAAGGGGAAAGGTGGAAGAGGAAGAGAAGGAGGAAGAGGAACAGGAAGAGGAGGAAGAAGAAGAGGAAGAGGAAGAAGAAAAGGAAAGAGAGGAAGAGGAGAAAGAGGAGGAAACGGGCAAAGGCGGAAGAGGAAGAAGACGAGGAAGTAGGAGAGGAAGAGAAAGAAGAGCAGGGAGAGAAGGAAGAGGAGGAAAAGCAGGAGGAAGAGGTGGGAGAGGAAGAGGAAAAGAAAGAGGCGGTGGAGGAGGATGGGGAGGAAGAGGAGGAGATGGAGGAGGGGGTGACAGGCAACATGTCTGTAGCCATGGTTGCCGTCAGGAGCAAGAAGGAAGAGGAAAAACCCAACTAGCGAGGGGGTCCAGGAGGATCCTGAGGGGACTGATGGGAGATGTAGTTCCCAGGAGCTGGCTTCTGAATTGAAAGAAACTGCATGACTACAGGTCCCAGAAGCAAAGCGCCTAGGGAGAGGGGGTAAAGGACTGGAAGCCCAGCCTGCAGAACAGTTTTTCCGTGTTTCTGCACATTACAGGGAGTGAAAAGTCCGGAGGCGTGGGCGTTCATTGGCCGGCTACATTTGCTTAGGTGATGCTGATTGAAAGCGCCTGAAATCCAATGATTGAAAAGGGCGGGGCTAAGGACAGTCAGGCTGGGGAGGAAAAAGCAGCACTCAACCTGCGGCCCTCCAGCTGTTGTGGAACTACAAGTCCCCATGAGGCATTGCAAGGGTGACATTTACCAGCAAGACTACCAAAGGCAGAGGCATGATGGGACTTGAAGTTCCCCAACAGCTGGAGGGCCACAGGTTGAGCACCCATAACCTATGACTTGCGGCAGCTTCTAATGCATGTTATGGGAAGCTCACAGTGTGCGGTGAAATCAGAGGAAGCCGCTCCAGTCCAGGAGAGGAGCCGGCACAGCTGGGCAAGACCAGAGGAAAGGCTGGAGGTCAGATTTAAGAAATAGAAGTTTTTTTTTCCCCTTTTTCTCCAGCAGGGGGCACTCCTGGCACTCTGGATGATTTCTCTTCTCTCTGCCAAGCTGCATGACATCTTTCTATGGGAAAACATTTTACAGGCTGGAAATTCTGTTTTCTGAAAGTCAGACTGCGGGGACCGGGGGGGTTTATCTTCAGCTGGAAGAAGTCCGAACGCTGAGTGTCCCTTATCTGTAAATCAAACCCATGTTTTTCTCTATCAGACGCCGCGACACAGAGAAAAATATCACGGGAAGGCAAATTATGCGATGGATGAATAATCGCAGGGATATGCGATGATGGGAATACAATAATCGCACGGCTTGCTGCTTCAGATTATGAACGGTGCAAATAGGAGGAATGGCTGAGTTTTTAAAGGGGGACTCCGAGCCGAGGAGCTACAATAAGGAAAAAGAATTCGGCGACAGGGATGAGCCGAGCCGCCCTGGGCCCGGCGGACTGAAATTCGGATGCCAAACCGGCACCCCAGTGAAGGCCATGGAAGCCAAATCTGTTGAGCTCATTTTCTGGACTAATAGGCAAAGGGTTGCCAAAAAAATAAAAAATGGGGGTACCTGCCTGTGGAACAGCGCAAAAAAATAAAATAAATAAATAAATAAAAAAAAATAATAATAAAAAAAAATCCATTTGGCATGGAGCGGTGATTTTTAAAAGCTTTGACAAAGGGAAAAATGCTATAAAATTGCCATCAATTGTTATTTCCCTTCTGGCTTCTGTTAAAAGAAAATGTCTGGGGGTGCCTGCTTGCTTTTTTTAATACATTTTTATTATTATTATTATTATTGTTTTATTTATATTTATTTATTTATTATTAATATTTTATTATTATTATTTTTTATTATTATTTTATTTATTTTTATTTACAAAAAACAAAAAAAATAAATAAATAAACCACCTGTGCCTAACCAAAAACTTTATTGAAATTGTGTTAGAAATGACTAAAGTGTCTCAGGGCCCCGTTCACACCTCAGCGTTTTGTAGCTTGAATAAGCCTGAAGCCTGACGTTACAAAACACTGGAGGGGGGAAAAAAATCAATGTTTCTCTATGGAGATGGATGAGATCTCCACTCCAAAACGCCCGAAGCTCAAACTAATCCTGGAGGTATTTTTTTGTCGCACGAATCGGGAATTTTTCGGGGGTTTATAGCCCATAGAAATTAATGGAAACGCGCGATTCCGGCGCTTTTGCGCGTTTTGTCATGCTTGTTTCCGTGATTTTTGGCTGAAATGAAAGCTAAAAAAGCTGGACTACCTAGCAACAAATGATGCAATAGATAAAGTATTCCCTATTGGCTAATACAAAAATGCCAAACGCCCAAAAACAGCACAAAACGCTGCATACAAACGCACAAAAACAATAGAAAGTCGCCCGACAAAACGTACTACAAAATGCCAGAAAAAGCTTAAAAACGTGTCGCTGAGATGTGAGTGCAGCCTAAGTGTAGTTTCCGCTTACCACTGTCATGTGTTCCCACATGTTTACTTTTTTTTTTTTAATTATTATTTTATTTATTTATTATTAGTATTTTATTATGGTTTGCTTATTATTATTTTATTTATTATTATGTGTTTATTATTAATATTTTATTTATTTGTATTTATTTATTATTAATATTTTTTATTATTTGTTATTATTATTTTATTTATTTTTTATTTGCAAAAAAAAACAAAAAACACCTGCGCCTAATCAAAAACTTTATTGAAATTATATTAGAAATTACCGTTGTTTCCCACTTACCACTGCCATGTGTCGGGAAGCCAAATTATGCGATGGATGAATAATCGCTGGGATTACTGTAGTGTCTCAGTGTAGTTTCCGCCTTGCCACTGTCACTTGTTCCCACGTGTTTGCTTTTTTTCATTTTTTTTATTATTTTATTTTTTTTTTAGTTATTTATTATTAATATTTTATCATTATTTTTTAATTATTATTTAATTTATTTTTTATTTACAAAAAACACC
Source organism: Glandirana rugosa (assembly GCA_018402905.1). Taxonomy (NCBI): domain Eukaryota; kingdom Metazoa; phylum Chordata; class Amphibia; order Anura; family Ranidae; genus Glandirana; species Glandirana rugosa. The sequence continues at coordinate 831,462 of BLSH010077626.1, read as the reverse complement.
TGTGCCCAACCAAAAACTTTATTGAAATTGTATTAGAAATTACTGCAGTGTCTCAGTGTAGTTTCCGCTTACTACTGTCATGTGTTCCCACATGTTTGCTTTTATTTTATTTTATTTTTTTATTATTATTTTATTTATTTATTTATTATTAATATTTTATTTTTTTTATTATTATTTTATTTATTTTTATTTACAAAAAACAAAAAACACCCATGCCTAACCAAAAACTTTATTGAAATTATATTAGAAATTACTGTTATGTCTCAGTGTAATTTCCGCTTACCACTGTCACGTGTTCCCACATGTTTGCTTTTTTTAATTCTTTTTATTATTTTATTTATTTTTATTTATTTATTATTAGTATTTTATTATTATTATTTATTATTATTTTATTTATTTTTATTTACAAAAACCAAAAAACACCCATGCTTAACCAAAAACTTTATTGAAATTATATTAGAAATTACTGTAATGTCTCAGTGTAGTTTCTGCTTACCACTGTCACGTGTTCCCACATGTTTGCTTTTTTTAATTCTTTTTATTATTTTATTTATTTTTATTTATTTATTATTAATATTTTATTATTTTTTCTATATTTTTTTATTTTTATTTACAAAAAACACTCATGCCTAACCAAAAACTTTATTGAAATTATATTAGAAATCACTGTAATGTCTCAGTGTAGTTTCCGCCTACCACTGTCACGTGTTCCCACATGTTTGCTTTTTTAATTCTTTTTATTATTTTATTTATTTTTATTTATGATGGGACTTGTAGTTTTGCAACAGCTGGAGGTCCGCTAATTGCTTATCCCTGTGATATTTTCTGTGCACTGCGCCGATGAAGTCATTGAAGAAACAGCCGCCCATGCCGTTTCTTTGGGAGAGAGTGACGTGACGTGGCGGGAGTGACGTCACGCGGCTCCAGCCAGTCACAGAGCCCCGACCCAGGAAGGAAGACGGGCGAAGTCTGGGGACTCTAATTTAAAGGGAAAACTGAGAACTCTGATGTACAGAGTGAACTCTAAAGTAAGGGCAACCACTGCAGATTCTGGTAACCAGGGCTCCCACTTACATCAGAGTTCCCAGCATTCCCCTTTAGTAAGGTTTTTCAGAGCCCCCCTTACATCAGAGATCACAGAGTTATTCCTTACATCAGAATCCGTAGAGCCGCCCTCACATCAGAGTCTGCAGAACTCTACCTTACACCAGAGTCTGCAGGGCCCCCCTAACATCAGAGTCTGCAGAGCTCTCCCTTACATCAGAGTCTGCAGAGCCCCCCTAACACCAGAGTCCACAGAGCCCTCCCTAACATCAGAGTTTGCAGAGCCCCCCCAACATCAGAGTCTGCAGAGCTCTCCCTTACATCAGAATCTGCAGAGCCCCCTAACACCAGAGTCCGCAGAGCTCTCTCTAACATCAGAGTCCACAGAGCTCTCCCTTGCTTCAGAGTCTGCAGAACTCTACCTTATACCAGAGTTTGCAGAGCCCCCCTAACATCCGAGTCTGCAGAGCTCTCCCTTACATCAGAGTCTGCAGAGCCCCCCTAAGATCAGAGTCTGCAGAGCTCTCCCTTACACCAGAGTCTGCAGAGCCCGCCTAACATCAGAGTCTGCATAGCTCTCCCTTACATCAGAGTCTGCAGAGCCCCCTAAGATCAGAGTCTGCAGAGCTCTCCCTAACATCAGAGTTCACAGAGCTCTCCCTTACATCAGAGTCTGCAGAGCCCCCTAACATCAGAGTCCGCAGAGCTCTCCCTTATATCAGGGTCTGCAGAGTTCTCCCATAAATCAGAGTCTGCAGAGCGCCCCTACCATCAGAGTCTGGGGTATTTACATTTACACTGTAAGGGGGATCTCTGTGGGCTCTGGAATATAAAGGGGAACTCTGATGTAAGGGGTGCTCTGGGAACGCTGATTTAGCTTCTTCCCGCCTGTGCTATAGCCAAAAGACGGCTACAGCGCAGGCTTCCAGTTCTGGGAGGGTGTCCATGGATGTCTTCCCAGAACCCACCTTCCACATGCCTCCTGGGGCGTGCATGCAGAGTGCACCGGATGCACACCCCAGGGGGCATGACGGAGGGAGGGTTCTGGGAGGACGTCCATGGATGCCCTCCCAGAACTGGAAACCTGCGCTGTAGCTGTATTGCAGGAAGGAGTTAAAGTTGGGAGCCCATTCACAATAAATGGGCTGCCGTAAGGCACATTAAGGCCACAGCGTGGCATCAACTTACTGCAACGCCTAAGTATGAATGAGCGCTGAACATGGAATAAGCAAAATGCACCATGGTGACGCCCAGCCATTACGGCTCTTGCACTTTTTTCCTGTCTATTTATGTGGCGGAATGGAATGTGTTACCCTCCATAATCTGGAAGAAGTAACCATGGGGGGCTCCATTACCGCCATCATCCGTACTGCATGGTGGGCGATGCAATTGTCAGCTATTTCCTACATGATTGTAATTTTCCTAAAGACAGGGAGCAAAGATAATGTCTGTTTATGTAAATATGGGGTCCTCCTGCAGAGGATGCCGTGCGCTCGGTGCACGGCGTGTTATTTCACCGCTCCGCTCAGCAGGCTCCAGTCGCGGGGTCACCACTGACTGTGTGCCAATGATATTTATATTGCAGCACTGCCAGTATCAACCCTGCCCACTCTCTCCAGCAGGGAAGGTGTCGCAGCGCAGTGCTAGCTATTGGTTAAATCAGGAAAAAAAGCAACCTTGTAATTTAACCACTGGCTGACCGGCGTACAGATAAATCATCTTTTCAGCAAGCGGTTATACCGGGATCAGGGCTGCAGCTATGATACTGATGCCATGTGTTTTCAACCGGCTATCAGATTTCCTGTAAAAATGATCCAGGTGGCTTTAAAGCCACCAAATCACTTTTACAGCATTCCAAATGCTCTTTTTAATAAAAATGTAAAATGTAATAAACAGCGTAAACGCGGTCAAAACATAACCATAACCAGAGCGGTTAGTCATAGCAAGCCAGTGAAACGGGAGTCCAGAGATCAACGAGGTCAAACAAACGGAAAAACGGAATGCAGGGTCAGGAGCCAGGAGAAGAGTCTTGAATTCAAGAACCAGAAGGGAACATCAAACAGGCAAAGTCTTTCACAGGAACACTCAGCAGAGATTTCTCCGGAGATGTTGACCAAGGTGAAGGCATCTGCGATCTGATCCAAGGAGGATATGGTCATCAGGTGAGACAGAGTGGAAGCTGAAACTGGCAATTAGCCCTCAGCTGAACAGCTTGCTCTGAGAAGGGAGAGCTAAGCCCAGACCCGACAGTACCCCCTCCTCAACGCCCCCCTTGGGGGGCCACCAGGTTTGAGGGGAAAACGTCTATGGAAAGCACGGAGGAGGACAGGAGCATGTACGTCCGAAGATGAGACCTAAGAGCGCTCCTCCGGACCGTACCGTTTCCAATGAACCAGGTACTGTATACGCCAACATAACCTATGGGAGTCAATAATATATTGTATTTCATACTCCTCTTGGTTCTCAACCTGAACAGGATGAGGACGTGGTACCGGGGAGTTTATATAGCAGCAGAGCTGGCTAAACGAGGCAGATATGGTCATCAGGTGAGACAGAGTGGAAGCTGAAACTGGCAATTAACCCTCAGCTGAGCATCTTGCTTTGAGAAGGGAGAGCTAAGCCCAGCCCTGACAGCTCTGAGGAAGGGGATGCACCCAGAAACGCGTCAGCCTATACCCCTGCCTAGTCCATACCGTGTAACATTGTGCAGTTGTATGGCTCATTGTGGGTCGCCACTTTCGTGAGTATCCACTTTTAACCGTTTAATACCTGTGTTTGGTAACGCACTAGGTGTGTGCGCCTCCCTTTTGCCCAGTTTTTTAATCCTATTCTATACTGAAGTCCCATGAGATTTGGACAGCCACCTTGACTAAGGATTCTATAAATAATAAGATACTGCATCATTCAGTGTGCCTGCAGTGTGGGAGTAGGACAGGGACAGAGACCTTAATGGTTAGGGAGAGAGAAAGAATAGTGTTAAGGAGAGGTACCAGTCGAGGAGGGAGCATTTCTACAAAGCCTCAGGGCTCCAGGTTTCTATATTGACACAAGACCACTAAAAAATTCAGGAAGTCCCCTTCTATATAACAACTCCCACACATGGAGTCAGAAGGTGATGGCCACTGCTGGGCAGCTCTCTACACAGTGTTACCAACAGTTTCAATTAGGACCAAGAAATCAGGATTGGAGGCTTCCTCCTTTTCTAGGCTCTACAAAGCCTCCAGGCTCCAGGAACCAAACCAGGTTTTTATATTGACACAGAGCAGCTAAACAATTTAGGAAGTCCCCTCCTTTATAATAACCCCCCATAGAGGAAGGACCTCAAAGGTGTCTGAAGGTGATGGTCACTGCTGGGCAGCTCTCTGCACAGTCTTAGCAACAATTCCCATTAGGATTAAGATACCAGGCTTGGCGGCTTCATCTTTCTCAAGTCTCTACAAAGCCTCTGGGTTCCAGGACTCAAACCAGGTTTCTACAGGGTGGGCCATTTATATGGATACACCTTAAAAAAATGGGAATGGTTGGTGATATTGTGATATTGTATATGTGAGGGGGGAAACTTTTCAAGATGGGTGGTGACCATGGCGGCCATTTTGAAGTCAGCCATTTTGAATCCAACTTTTTTCAATAGGAAGAGGGTCATGTGACACATCAAACTTATTGGGAATTTCACAAGAAAAACAATGGTGTGTTTGGTTTTAACGTAACTGTATTCTTTCATGAGTTATTTACAAGTTTCTGACCACTTATAAAATGTGTTCAATGTGCTGCCCATTGTGTTGGATTGTCAATGCAACCCTCTTCTCCCACTCTTCACACACTGATAGCAACACCGCAGGAGAAATGCTAGCACAGGCTTCCAGTATCCGTATGCCACAAACAGGAAGTTAATATCACCAACCATTCCCATTTTATGAAGGTGTATCCATATAAATGGCCCACCCTATATATCGGTACACAGCAGGTTATTACTCCATACCCATAGGGGTTATGTGCCACCTACAGGTGACAGGACACAAGAAAAAAAAACGGAAGTCATCTCCTATTTAACCCCTCCCATACAGGAAGTACCTCCATTTTTTTGCCAGTGTCTGATGGTGACGGTCACTGCTGGGCAGCTCTCTACGCAATGTTACCAGATTCTCAATGATTCCAAAATGGATCAAGAAACCAGGACTAGAGGCTTCATGCTTCTCAAACCTCTACAAAGCCTCCAGGCTCCAGGCCACAAACTGGGTTTTGCCAACTTATGAGAAAAATAAAATCCCAGTTGCCTTTGCATGATACAAGCAAACTGGAGCTTCTCAACCTGCCTGAATGAGAACCCTGGGTGACACAAAATCCTTTCCACACCATGGAAGGGCACAGCCCTATTATAGTCTGCATCAACTTCAGTTAGGCTGCATTCACACCTGAGCGACACGTTTTCGGGCATATTTGAAGCGTTTTTGTCGCGCGTTTTATAGCAAACGGCCGATGTCGCGCTAATACGCGCGTTTGATGCTTTTCCATTGATTCTATGTCAATAGAAAAGTGTCAGAAATGCCGGAATATGCCCGATTCACGCGACACAAAATACCTCTGGGAGTAGTTTGAGCGCAGGGCGTTGGGCTTCAGGCGTTTTTGAGTGGAGATGTGAACCATCTCCATTCTGAAACATTCATTTTTTTCCCCTCCAGCGTTTTGTAGCTTCACGCTTCAGGCATATTTGAGCTACAAAACGCTCAGGTGTGAATGGAGCCTTAGAGAGCTGGAAGAAGCGTCTAAGGACTGTACCATTGAGAACTACAAGTCCATCCGCTGCAGTGGAAGACGGGACTTGTAGTTTATTCAGTCACAGATCTCTGTGAATAAATGTTGTGGCTGATTTCAATTCTGAAAGTTGCTGCAATGAGGAAGAACCCCTGCATGCTGGTAGTGGGGGGCTCTTTGAGGATGGGTACTGCCACCACGTTGCACCCTTCATATAGGTGTAACATAGTCTTAAAGGTGAATTTAGTCTTTACAGTGGCCCTTATACCATCCATATGGAAAGTATTAAAATCAGCCCTAGGAAACATGAAAAAATGTCAGTGATAGGTAAGTAATATTTAGATTTTATTAGATCGTCAACTCTTTTCTATAATGGTGTGAGCCATGTGATCTCTGCCTGGCGAAACAAGTGTGACCAGAAATGTATGGACAACATGCACAGAGAACACCAGGCACAAATATTCACGACGTGCTGGCGCATTAACAGTAAGTTTCACGCTGTCGCGACTTTCTACTTTTAACGGGACCCGTCCTTCCCCTACTTTTACGGACCGTAACTTCACCAATTATCAGTTTGTATTGATTTCGCGTTCGTTTGTCTTATGGGTCGTTTTCACTTCTATATTTACTTGTTATTTGGTTCATTGTTTTATGGATTGTTCGTCGGATTGATTGGTTCAGTGTCTTTAGGCTTGAGTTGATATTACGTTAATATTAATTACGTGTAATAAAATATACTATAGTCTATAAACACGGACCACAAGAGACACGTACAACAGGTATGTAAAGACCAGTGTGAACAAA
>BLSH010077626.1:798995-809482 GCA_018402905.1 Glandirana rugosa | reverse complement strand
ATAGATCTTTATATCACTAGAGGGGTCACCAGCATGGGGAAGGAGGTCCTGATTCCTCTATATAGATCTTTATATCACTAGAAGGGTCACCAGCAGGCGGAAGGAGGTCCTGATTCCTCTATATAGATCTTTAGATCACTAGAGGGGTCACCAGTAGAGGAAGGAGGTCCCAATTCCTCTATATAGATCTTTATATCACTAGAGGGGTCACCAGCAGGAGGAAGGAGGTTCTGATTCCTCTATATAGATCTTTATATCACTAGAGGGGTCACCAGCAGGAGGAAGGAGGTTCTGATTCCTCTATATAGATCTTTATATCACTAGAAGGGTCACCAGCAGAGGAAGGGGGTCCTGATTCCTCTATATAGATCTTTAGTGAGACCTCACTTAGAATGCTGTGTCCAGTTCTGGAGACCTCACCTACAAAACGGTATTGATAAGACAGAACAAGTCCAGAAATGGGTAACAAAAATGGTGAAAGGTCTGGGGGATACAACATATCGAGAGCGACTTCAGGAACTTATTATGTACAGTCTGGAGGAAAGAAGGGAGACATGATTGAAACCTTTAAATACATCAAGGGGGTGAATGAGGTTCAGGAGGGCGGTCTTTTCAATATGAAATCAAAATAAAGAACACGGGGACCTCCAACTAACTGGAGGAAAATTCAAAACTAATCTAAAGTATTTTACTGAAAGGGTGGTTGATGATTGGAATAAACTATCAACAGAGGTTGTGAGACAGTCAACAGTAAATGGCTTCAAACATGCTTCGGATAAACATAAATCTATAGTCAGACAACAAGGTTAATGAAGAAAAATAAAAAAGAGGGCAGACTTGTGGACTACTCAGTCTTTTTCTGCCGTCACTTTTCTATGTTTCTATAAGTGGTACCATTAGTTTGTTTTCTATTGTTTCTTCGCAGAGTACAGTGTACATCGATATACGATAATACGGATGTATTAGAGGCTTTTTGAGGTCCTGATGAAGTGGGACAGTCCACAAAATGCGTAAAGTAATATACTGACCTCATTGTATTTTAAGTCCTCAGGGCATTTTTTTAAAATTACAAATTTGTCGAATTTTCAATTTGTTGTCCTTCACTATTGAAGGCAAAGTCCCATTCTTTCCATATTTTGATATGTAGTCCATCACTAAATGAAAGGCCAATCTGTTCTGAACAAAAAACACATAAAAATTGTGTTTGTTTTGACCTTGGTCATGAAGGGGTTACACTGTAAAGAGCTATAATCATTAACAGTGGGACTTTAAATTACGAGCATAATCCATTCCAGGAGAATGCTTGTAATCCAAATCACTCGTATAGCAAAGCAAATTTCCCCATAGTAAACAATAGAAACTCAGATAATTCGTTCCACGGTGACTGCTTGTCAGTGCAGTACTGTATGTGGCCAGTGGTCCGGGAGGCGCTGGTGTATGCAGTACTCTATGTGGCCAGAGGTCCGGGAGGCGCTGGTGTATGCAGTAATGTATGTGGCCAGAGGTCTGGGAGGCGCTGGTGTATGCAGTACTGTATGTGGCCAGAGGTCCGGGAGGCGCTGGTGTATGCAGTACTGTATGTGGCCAGAGGTCCGGGAGGCGCTGGTGTATGCAATACTGTATGTGGCCAGAGGTCCGGGAGGCGCTGGTGTATGCAGTACTGTATGTGGCCAGAGGTCCGGGAGGCGCTGGTATATGCAATACCGCATGTGGCCAGAGGTGTGATGGTGCTGCTGAGGCTCAGAGACGATCAGAAACATTTGGAAAGGCTCTGAACTGTTTACACTTTCGGTATTTCCGAGTATTTCCGAATGTTTCCGAGCGTCTCCGAGCCTCACCAGCACCCCTGCACCTCTGGCCACATGCAGTATTGCATGCACAGAGACAGCGCTTGCAAAACCGAGTCGGGATTTTTTTTTTTTTTTTAAAAACTGCTCGTATTGCGAAACGCTTGTTAGCCGTGTTACTTGCAATCCGAGTTACCACTGTATTTGAATAGAAATCAACACGCCATTATATTCACAGAGAGCAAGCATGATCATAATAATATGAGTAAAATAATAAAGCAATAGACAAATACCAAGATCAGTATTGATAACAACAGGAAATGAATCCGCGTCATTCTATGTCACAGGGTGGCTAAGTGATACCAATAATACCTCTTGAGAATATTGCTAGATGCTAGATCAAATTATTCTTATTCCAGCTCTAAGCAATTGTTAAAAAGTAACAAGTAAGGATATAATGAAAGGATAAAACAATATGGTTGCATGAATGATTTGTACAAAATATGAAAATAAAAAGCGTAAAGTATAAAGGTATACAAAGTTGCATTTAACCAGTACATATGGTTACATAGTTCATGCAGCTACATTGTTTTATTGTTTTCAATATACAATATCCTTACCTAATACGTTTTCCTCGCTACTTTATGGATTGTATTTTGAATAATAATTGCTAAGAGCCGCATTAGGAATAATGTGATCTAGCCAAACACTTAAGGAACGATCATCCGTATCACTTACCCATGCGGTGAAGCAGAATGATACAAAGTCCCATATTACTTTAATCAATACTTTACCTTTAGTATCTGATTATTCTTTTATAATTTGATTTATATTATTTCCTTATACTGTATGTTACAGGTTTTAGGCTTGTGCATGGCTAAAAAAATTGTTTCTTTTTCTTTCTGTTCGTTTTTATATTTTTTTTGGAAATTCAAAAAATTTGGAATTCGGAAATTCGCGAATTTGGCAAATCAAAAATGCAGAAATTCAATGTTCGTAAAAAAATACGAAAATACGAAAAATCTGAAATTTGGAATTCAGAAATTCGAAAATAAGAAAGAACAGAGATAATAACTAACTAATAAATAGCTATTAAATTCTAGTTATTGGAATTTCCTTGAAAATATGGCTGTTGGTGATCAATGTCATATTTAAATTCACTAACAGCCACATTTTCAGGGAAATTCCAATACCTATAATTTAATAGTTATTTATTAGTTAGTTATTATTTCAAATGTTCTTTCTTATTTCCGAATTTTCGGAAATTGGAAATTTGGAAATTTTAAAATAAGAAAGAACAGAGATAATAACTAATTAATAAATAACTATTAAATTATAGGTATTGCAATTTCCTTGAAAATTTGGCTGTTAGTGAACTTAAATATGACATTTATCACTAACAGCCATATTTTCAAAGAAATTCCAATAACTATAATTTAATAGTTATTTATTAGTTAGTTATTATTCCTGTTCTTTCTTATTTTAGAATTTCCAAATTTCCAATTTCCGAAATTCGGAAATAAGAAAGAAAGTTTGAAATAATAACTAACTAATAAATAACTATTAAATTATAGGTATTGAAATGTCCTTGAACGTTTGGCTGTTAGTGAACTTAAATATGAAATTTATCACTAACAGCCATATTTTCAAGCAAATTCCAATACCTATAATTTAATAGTTATTTATTAGTTATTATTATTTCAAATGGTCTTTCTTATTTTAGAATTTCCAAATTTCGAATTTCCGAATCTCCGAAATGACGAAATTTGGAAAAAGAAAGAACATTTGAAATAATAACTAATAAATAACTATTAAATTATAGGTATTGGTATTTCCTTTAAAATGTGGCTGTTAGTGAACTTAAATACGAATGTTATCACTGACAGACATATTTTTAAGGAAATTCCAATAACTATAATTTATTAGTTATTTATTAGTTAGTTATTATTTCAAATGTTCTTTCTTATTTTTGAATCTTCGGATTTCCAAATGTTTGAATTTCGGATTTTCGGCTGTTCCAATTACCATATTTCCGAATTTGCATTAAAAAAAAAAGAGAATTTGGAAAAATTCGGAAATTCGAAAGTCTGAAATTCAGATTTGTCCAAATTGAGAAAATTTTTGTTAACCACTTGCCGACTGCCGATTGGCATCTGACGGCGGCAAAGTGGCTCTGTAAGGCGAAACGCCGTCATACGACGGCGGCCGCCAGATCGCTCACTGTGTCCGGGGAGAGCCAGGGAGCGGGTGCGGCGGCTTCGATTGCCGCCGGCCACCCGCGATGCCCCCCCCGGAGTGAAGGAGCGGAGGTCCGTGTAAGTAAACACGGACCTCCGCTCTGTGTGAGGGGGAAGGGCTGTGATCACAGCCTTCTTGTACGTGAAGGCTGTGATCACTTCCCTTCCCCAGATAGTGCAGTCCCCCTACAGTAAGAACACGCCCAGGGAACATAGTTAACCCTTAGAGCGCCCCCTGCAGGTTAACCCCTTCACTGCCAATGGCATTTACACAGTAATCAGTGCATTTTTATAGCACTGATCGCTGTATAAATGCCAATGGTCCCAAAAGTGTCAAAATGTTCCGACATGTCCGCTGAAATATCGCAGTACCGCTAAAAATCGCAGATCGCCGCCATTATTAGTAAAAAATAAAAAAAAAAATAAAAACCCCAAAAATGAATTCTCATCATCCGTAAACGCGACCACTTTTGCGCAAACCAATCAATAAACGCCGATTGTGATTTTTTTTATCGCAAATATGATGAAGAATATAAAACGGCCAAAAACGGTGAAAAAAATGTTTTTTTATATTTTTTTTTTGGATTTGTATTTTAGCAAAAAGTAAGAAATTTGTTTTTTTTTGCAAAATTGTCGCTCTTCTTTTGTTTATAGCGGCGATCAGAAATGACGCAGCGGTGATCAAATACCACCAAAAGAAAGCTCTGTTTGTGGGAAAAAAAGGACGCAAATTTCGTTTGGGTACAACGCCGCATGACTGCGCAATTGTCAGTTAAAGCGACGCAGCGCCGAATCGCAAAAAGGGCTCCGGTCCTAAAGCTGGAAATCCTTCCGGTCCTTAAGTGGTTAAAAAACAAATTCGGAACAAAACAAATCGCACGTGCCTAATAGGTTTCTTCTTGTATTTTATTACCTTCTCTGAATATAATTTGGGGTTGATTTTTTAATATGTATATGTGTTTCCAGGGCTGCTTTTCTGTTTCCTGCACACATGTTTAAAAACATAAGTTTAGGCCTGAAGATAAGTTAAAACCCCCAAACGTTATATATTTCTGAAAGCAGAGACCCTGGAGAATGAAATAGTGGTAGTTACAATTTTTCATGTAACGTGATATTAGTTCATGAAACGCAAAATCTCAATAAAAAATACACTAAAGTTAATTTTAGGGCACAAAAACGCAATATATTACCCAATTATTTTTTTGTAAAATATTAAAGATGAGGTTGCGCAGAGTAAATGGATACCCAACATATCAAAGCTTAAAATTGTGTGCACCCTTAAAACAGAGTGAACCTTTGGAACCCTATATTTTCCACAGGTGACACTTTAGAAGCCCTTGCAGGTCATCAGTTTAGAGCAGTGGCGGCTGGTGAAATTTTAGGAGGGGGGGCACCAGACCCCACCCTTCTTTTTTGACCCCTCACACTTATCATAAGCCCCTCCCCTTATAGATAGCACCCATGTGTCAGGAGCAGTGTGATGTTTGGGTGACTCTTATGGGGACCCTGATTTCAGGGGGCTATGATGTATGGGGGACTCTCATGGGGACCCTGATTCAGGGTCCCCATGAGAGTCCCCCATACATCACAGCACCTTAAATGTTAAATTAGGGTCCCCATGAGAGTCCCCCTACATCACAGCACCTTAAATCAGGGTCCCCATGAGAGTCCCCCCTACATCACAACACCTTAAATCAGGGTCCCCATGAGAGTCCCCCCTACATCACAGCACCTTAAATCAGGGCCCCCATGAGAGTCCCCCACACATCACAGCACCTTAAATGTTAAATCAGAGCCCTCATGAGAATCCCCCCTACATCACAGCACCTTAAATCATGGTCCCAATGAGAGTCCCTCATATATCACAGCACCTTAAATATTAAATCAGGGTCCTCATGAGAGTCCCCCCCACATCACATCGCCTTAAATCAGGGTCCCCATGAGAGTCCCCCATACATGGGGGCCCTGATATAAGGGGCTGTGATGTATGGGAGACTCTCATGGGGACCCTGATATAAGGGGCTGTGATGTATGGGGGACTCTCATGGGTACCCTGATTCAGACAGTCTATGAGAGTCCCTCATACATCACAGGCAGCCCCCTTATATCAGGGCCCCCATGAGATGAGAGTCCACTCCACTCCCCCATACATCAAGGTTTCCAGGCAGGGAGCTGCATTGAGGTGCAGTGCTGCTGCTGCACCGCAGGTGGTACTGTGCTTCACTTTGGTATAACACGGTCGGTAGTGGTACGGTACCTGGCAGCCTGGCTTCAAGCCTTGCTTGACTTTAGGCCTTCACTTCAGGGCAGGCTGTCATGCTCCTGGTGGTGGAGTCTGTCTTGTGCAGGAAGCAACCACTCTGAAGCAACCACTCTTACGGCCCTGGTTCGGGAACCCCTGATAGAGCAGACAGAGGGTTCCAGAGCACAGGGGGGCACGAGGGCTAGACAGGAACACTGATGTTTAGATGGGTCCATCAGTGGCTTGTGCAATCCATAGAGTAGTGAGGCAGGCTGAAGTCAGCAACTGGTTGGCAAGCGGTACAGAGGGTGCAGACTGAAGAATCGTCAGGTACAGGCAGGGTCATTAACAGGCAGGCAGCAAGGTACAAAGGGGTCAGGCAGAAGAGTCATCGTGGGCAAGCTAGGGGTCGGTGCAGGCGGAGGTCGATCAAGGTCAGACAAGCCGGAACACAGGAACAAGATCAGGATACAGGTTCAAGGTACAGGTTGCTCTCAGGAACACACTAACGCTGTAGAACGGACAGCACAGACTGCTTGGGCATTGCAGGTTTAAATAGGCCATTTGGCGCTGTTTCCAGCGCATCATTGTTAGAGGTAACAATGAATAATGGGCCTAGAATTATTGCTCTCACTCCTGTGCATGGTGATATGTAACATATCGCACTTGATGTTTTTGTCCGGCGTGTGTATTTATTTTAGTGTGTGTATGTGGGGATGGGAGGCTCAAACCAGTGGTGTCGCTATGGGGGTGCGGACCACACCCAGGTGACACCCACCAGAGGGGTGACACCACCAGGCTAGGGCGAGAGAGCTGAGCCGATGTGCTAACCACGAACCAGCACAGAGTCCTACTGCCTGTCTTTCTCTGTCACTCCACAGTGGCAGTATAGAGCACTGTGGCAGGCTAGTGGGGGGGGGGGGGCAGAGCAATCTGGAAGGGATATGGGAGGTGCAGGACAGAGCACCCTGGCAGGCTGGGGTGGGGGGCAATGGGGGGGTGCAGGACAGATCACTATGGCAGGCTAGCGGGTGAGGGAAGGTGTAGGACAGAGTGCTGTGGCAAGCTAGTGGGGGAGGGAGGTGCATGGCAGAGTACTCTGGCAGGTTGGGGGGGTGGGGGGCATGCAGAACAAAGCACTGTGTTTCCCATGGTCATTTGGTGGAGGGGGGATTATGGTGTGGGGTTGTTTTTCATGGGTTTGGCTTGGCTCCTTAGTTCCAGTGAAGAAAACTTTTAAGATGTCAGCATACCAAGACATTTTGAACAATTTCATGCTCCCAACTTTGTGGGAGCAGTTTGGGGCTGGCCCTTTCCTGTTCCAACATGACTGCACACCACTGCACAAAGCACTGTCCATAAATATATGGATGAGCGTGTTTGGGGTAGAGGAACTTGACTGGCCTGCACGGAGTCCTGACCTCAACCCGGGAGAACACCTTTGGGATGAATTAGAGCAGAGACTGTGAGCCAGGCGTTCTCGTCCAACATCAGTGCCTGACCTCACAAATGCTCTTCTGGAACAATGGTCAAACATTCCCATAGACACTCCTAAACCTTGTGGACAGCCTTTCCAGAAGAGTTGAAGCTGTTATAGCTGCAAAGGGTGGGCCAACCCAACATTGAACCCTACGGACTAAGACTGGGATGTCATTAAAGTTCATGTGCTTGTAAAGGCAGGCGTACCAATACTTTTGACAATATAGTGTATATATGAACTTTTTTTATGTTAAGGTATGTAGAAGGATTTGGATAGTGAGCAGCACTTTGCATATCTGTTATGTAGGATGGAGAGAAAGACTCTTCTCTGGACCATTTAGAGGCACTTAGTGCAGGTTGAAATCAGTTGACCTATTGTTTTCTAGATGTCCAAACACCTGATTCACGCTCCCGTGAACACTCTGCCATGCGGAGAAGAGAAGTCAAAGGCTACGAAGGCGGATGCCGGCACACAACATCTCGGTAACTGGAACATCTGCAGGTTCTTAGCAACAAATGAGGAGAAAAAACCTCAAAGACTGACAAGCAGCATGGAAGAGCGTGGAGGGACCGAGGTGACAACCATACACACTACTAATACAGAAGAGGCAACTGCATACACACCAACCATTATTAACCACTTGCCTACCAAGGTAGAGTTATAAATGGAATGGTAGACAAGTGTGTAAGAGGGGCTTTGCAATTGGCTAGTAATGGCGCCAAGAGCACAAGTCCTTACCCCCAGCTCCTGCTTTTGTTAGAACACTACTCCTTCTGCTAAGGCTAAACCCTCCACCATATTGTGCTCCACTCCATGCCAGAGGCCTCCTCCTCACATTCTTAGCTGTTGACCTATATATTCCAAAGGAAGGAAAGTCCACACATAGGGTTGCTGAACCTTACTGTTGGTACTCAGGGAATGGCGTAACAGTCACATCGACATACGTTCCAGAGTCACCTGAAAATACATAGTCAATCACCTTTAGATAGTGTAGAGCAGTCACACGTGAAAGCATATGCAGCACTTTAAGCAGTCATATCCCTATAACAGTTTCTCCTCCCACCCGGGGTCATCAGAACCAGGACTGGTTCTCTGTAGGCACCTCCTCCATGGGTGCATCTCTCCCAGGACCCTCCAGGAGGATAGCCTCACTCAGGGAAATCTTGACCTGGCCTAAAAGGCCTTTTGCAACCCTCCCTAGCCCCCACCTCCATAAGGGTCAGGAAGTTGGAAGTCTCCTGGGTGCAGGTCTTCTTCTCCTTGGCCTCCAGCCTTGTCCTGGGCCTCCACATGCTGCTTACATTTGTACTGGTGAGGGGTGTTTGGCTCCCATGCCCTATCTGCCCTAGGGCTCCTCCCAACCTGACTTATAACTGGACACAACCTAACCCATTACATCACTACAAGAGGGCTCTAAATAAAAGGGGCCTAGCGCCTGAGGACACTGCCTTCTATAATCAGACACCATTCTGGAACAGAACCACGTAATGATCGACTAGCTAGCTAAACCTGCCTACAAGTGGTTAAGGCTGTGTACCAACTTTAAGAGCCAGCAAAGGGCTTTCTGAAAAAGGTCTGCCCGGTGAGAGCAGGAGGAACTTGGGGAACATCCATTCTCTGTTCCCTTTTGAGACTAGTGACGCCAGGAGCGACGTGTATTACGTTACTTCCAAGGTCACAGATGTCATTCCTCAGCTAGTGTAGCCAAGGATACAGCTACTCGAGTACAATATGTGCTCAAATAGCTGCATTGGAGGGCAGGGGAGACATTGGGGTTCTAATAGACCCCCAATGTCTCCATAAAGAGTACCTGCCTATGTGATCACATAGGGGCTTGTTAGCCCCCTTGTGATAGCAATAAAGTTTAGAAAAAATTAAAAAGTGTAAAAAAAAAATTACATATAAATAAATGTTGGAGGGGGAAGACTGTACTGAGGGTTGTGCTGGAGGATCTGTCTGTGTTGGAGGGGGGGGGGGGTCTGTACTGAGGGTTGTGCTGGAGGATCTGTCTGTGTTGGGGGAAGTCTGTACTGAGGGTTGTCCTGGCCGATCTGTCTTTTCGGAGCTGGGAAGTCTGTACTGAGGGTTGTGCTGGAGGGGGGGGGGGGTCTGTCTGTGTTGGAGGAGGGACGTCTGTATTGAGGGTTGTGCTGGAGGATCTGTCTGTGTTGGAGGAGGGAAGTCTGTATTGAGGGTTGTGCTGGAGGATCTGTCTGTGTTGGAGGGGTGGGGGGAGTCTGTACTGAGGGTTGTCTTGGGTAGTGTTGAGCGAACCCGAACTGTAACGTTCGGGTCCGTACCGAACTTTCGGGTGTCCGTGGCGCGGACCCGGACCCGGACATTTCAAAAATCGTTCGGGTTCGGTCCGGGGTTCTGCTATTTTACTCCACGTGTTGAGAAGCTGCAGGGCAGCCAATCAACAAGCATTTCACTGGTTTGCCCTTAGAAGCCATCACAGCCATGCCTACTAATGTCATGGCTGTAATTGGCCAGTGCATCATGTGACCCAGCCTCTTTATAAGCTGGAGTCACAGTGCTGCAGTCACATGCTCCTTGGGTTAGTGTAGGGAAAGGAAGCTGAAAGCTTGTGCACCTCATTTTATCGTCTTGGGGCCTGGCTTGGGCTTGCTAAAAACTTTACAGGCCCAGGCCCAGGCGCGGTGCCTGTGGGCTTTCAAGCCATGCCTGGGCTTGCAATGTCAAGCCCAAGCGAGTTGTGATGGGTTCTGTTGGGAGTCATG
>BLSH010077626.1:762364-788476 GCA_018402905.1 Glandirana rugosa | reverse complement strand
ACGAAGGAGTGGCTTCACAACAACTCCATGACTGTTCTTGAATGGCCCAGCCAGAGCCCTGACTTAAACCCAATTGAGCATCTCTGGAGAGACCTAAAAATGGCCGTCCACCAACGTTCACCATCCAACCTGACAGCACTGGAGAGGATCTGCAAGGAGGAATGGCAGAGGATCCCCAAATCCAGGTGTGAAAAACTTGTTGCATCCCAAAAAGACTCATGGCTGCATTACATCAAAAGGGGGCTTCTACTAAATACTGAGCAAAGGGTCTGAATACTTAGGACCCCCATGTGATATTTCAGTTTTTCTTTTTTAATAAATCTGCAAAAATGTCAACAATTCTGTGTTTTTCTGTCAATATGGGGTGCTGTGTGTACATTAATGAGGGAAAAAAAATGAACTTAAATGATTTTAGCAAATGGCTGCAATATAACAAAGAGTGAAAAATGTAAGGGGGTCTGAATACTTTCCGTACCCACTGTGTATATATATATATGTGTATTTATATATAATTTAAAAAATATAGGCCGTCTCACTCTTGGAGACATTTGAAACTGAAATAACTTTATATATTTATCCAGCTTTAGAAGATGCCCACAATGGATTGGCAGGGTCAATTGTGTCTATGAATAGGCATGACTGGTTTATATACAGTAAATGCATTGCACAGTATTGTAAGTAGAGTTTCTGTGGCTGTGCAGAATTGAATGTAAACCGCGAAGCGAGCCCAGCGCCTGTAACCAGCTTATCGACATCTGTGTCCATGTGTGAAGAAAGCTGTTAATTCCTGATCTATAATAATAGTTATTTCCTCTCTGTATAATGTACCAATGTATAGAGTCTGACAGGTCTGCATTGACAGTAATGGAAGTGGAGGTTTCGGTCAATAAGCCTACCTAGGGTTTGATCACACACAGAGGAATAGAGATCACAATGGACATAAACACTTTCTGAGGTTTTCGGAGCTCTCCTCTTCATCAGGCTTGACACTGGAAATTCAATATAAATCTGCAATGAGAGAAATCTAACAAAAAGACATTGATAAGAATAGAATGAGTCCAGAGTTGGGGGAACAAAAATGGCAAAAGGCTTGAAGGAGAAAACATATCAGGAGATGCTTCAGGAACCTAAAGTCATTGTAAACCTTCATTTTTTTAAATAACAAACATCTCATACTTACCTGCTGTGATAGTTTTGCACAGAACAGCCTCGATCCTTCTCTTCTAAGGTCCCCCACCTGGCGCTTCTGGCTCCTCCTCTTCTTGGCTTACCACCATAGGAATCCACTTCCTATTGTTGTGTGGCACCTCCTAGCTTAGTGTGATAGATGTAGATCCTTTTTTGTAAGTGGTAGTGTAGGTAAATTTGGCCTGGGTTGAATCTGGGTCAGGGATGAGTGACTCAGGGAGGCTGGATGACTCATCAAGCAGCACCTCTAGCAACTCCCCCTGCTCTCTGGAACCTTGGAGAAGCTTCCAGAAGTAGAGGGTGGAATATAGGAGGAGCTGCATGGAGTATTGAGGAGGGCCCCAAGTCAACCCCAAGTGAAGTGGGCTGGTAGGGGGTGGCCACCTCTTAAATACTCTTGGGTCATACCAGCAGGGGCAGTCAGGTGGAAGATAGAGAAGGAGTCCTGAGGAGGCTGTCGGTGTCCCTTGAGGGTGCCCCTTAGTCTGGGGGGCCTGGGGCTCGGGTACTGCAGGGAAATTCTACAACACACAGAGGAATACTTTCCTGGATGCACAGGAGCAGGTGTGAGGACAGCAAGAGTGAGAGTCAGCACATCTGGGAGATCTCCTGAGAGTCAGTCTGGAAGGACTGCTGAGTGTCAGTCTGGAGGACCGGAGAACGTCAATCTGGAGGATTGGAAGCGTCAGTCAAGAGGACTATGTAGAAGTAGCCAGGAAATCTAGTTAAAGAGGCTGCTGCAGGGCCTGAAGAGGTGGTGCTGGGACCAGTGACCACAGGAGGAAGTGCAGTAGATGTGTTAGTGGTGTCACTCTACATCCTACAAGTATAGGGGCTGCAAGTCCCTGCCTGTAATGGGCCAGTGCTAGAGATTTTTACATAGTGACACCACTGGGGATTCTGCAATCGGCAATTGACGGCGGCAAGGTGGCTCTGTAACGCGGATCGCTGTCATACGACGGCGGCCGCGTGATCGAGCCTAGTGAGCGCGCTCACTGTGTCCGGGGAGGGCCGGGGAGCGGGTGCGGCGGCTTCGATTGCCGCCGGCTACCCGCGATGGCCCCCCCGGAGCGAAGGTCCGTGTAAGTAAACACGGACCTCCGCTCTGTGAAGGGGGAAGGGCTGTGATCACAGCCTTCCTCTACATGGAGGCTGTGATCACTTCCCTTCCCCAGCTAGGGCAGTCCCCCCACAGTTAGAACACGCCCAGGGAACATACTTAACCCTTAGAGCGCCCCCTGCAGGTTAACCCCTTCACTGCCAATGGCATTTACACAATAATCAGTGCATTTTTATAGCACTGATCGCTGTATAAATGCCAATGGTCCCAAAAAAGTGTCAAAATGGTCCGACATGTCCGCTGAAATATTGCAGTACCGCAAAAAAATCGCAGATCGCCGCCATTATTAGTAAAAAATAAAAAAAAAATAAAAACCCCAAAAATGAATTCTCATCACCCGTAAACGCGACCACTTTTGCGCAAACCAATCAATAAACGGCAATTGCGATTTTTTTTTATCGCAAATATGAGGAAGAATATAAATCGGCCAAAAACGGTGAAAAAAAATGTTTTTTTATATTTTTTTTTTGGATTTGTATTTTAGCAAAAAGTAAGAAATTTGGGTTTTTTTGCAAAATTGTCGCTCTTCTTTTGTTTATAGCGGCGATCAGAAATGACTCAGAGGGGATCAAATACCACCAAAAGAAAGCTCTATTTGTGGGAAAAAAAGGACGCAAATTTCGTTTGGGTACAACGTCGCATGACCGCGCAATTGTCAGTTAAAGCGACGCAGCGCCGAATCGCAAAAAGGGCTCCGGTCCTAAAGCTGGAAATCCTTCCGGTCCTTAAGTGGTTAAGTAGTGGAGGAAGGAAAGGAGCTGTATATAAGTATCTATGTACTAGGAATTGTCCTTGAAAATGTTTCAAAGTCAATCCCATATTACCCCTAACTCCCCTTCCAAGTCAATAAAAATTCAAAAACAAAATAGTGGACTGTTTTCTGACTCTGGGGAAACTGTGGAGATGCGCTGTGCCTGGCTGTGCAGGGTGGCCTGGGTGGGAGATCCCAATTCACCAGCGGCTCCTACTTGGGGTGCGCTACAGTAGCACACCTGCATGCTTCCTCCTGAGCTTTATGTGTTTATAAAACACACAGAGCACAGCTCAGCCACACCCCCAGCTCCCTCCTCGGGTGAGGTTGGAGCAAGTGGCTGGTGAGGGACAGGAATCCACTGGTCAAGACCAGTGCTTAAGGCAGGGAAAGGTTCCTGCTGCCTAGGGACATGTAGGGGACCCCATCCGGCACCATAAGATTCCTCCAAGGATGTGCGCATGACCACAAATTCCGTGCACTGCTTGAAATAAAAAAAAAAAAAACAGAAGTGAGGAGAAATGGAGAGGATCATAGAGGAAATTACAAGGTGGCAAAAAAACATAGTAAAAAACTATTTTTTGAAAAATAGATGACAAGGCCACTAAAGAGGAACTCAACTGTAACATAAAGCATAAGCACAGTCTACATGGTCAACTGACCGAAAGAGACAGAAGGACATTGTCCAGGATTGTGACCCAAAATATGAAAACAACTGCTGCAAAAGTGACTGCAGAGCTCAATCTCAATTTTCCAAAGCCTGTGTCCACAGGAACTGTGCGGAGGGAACTCCATAAGCAAAATATTCATGAGCGATCTGCAATTGCCATATCACTAGTGAGCAATATTAATGCTCAGAAGAGGAGAGAGTGGTGCAGCACCCATAAATGGTGGCAGAGGCGTAACTACAACCTTCAGGGCCCCGGTGCAAGAAATTATGAAGGGCCCCCTGACCCCTGGCCTGACCCCTGCCCTCCCTCTTCCCACTGATCTTGGGGCCCTTTACTCCCATCGCAGGTCCCTTTATTATGGTACCACAGTGGGGCCCTTTCACAAGTTCTGCAGTGGCCCCCTTTCTGCCATCTTCGGGCTCCCCCCATGATGGTGAAATGCCGGGGCCCGGTCACAATTGCAACCTTTGCAATCCTGGTAGTTCCCTCACTGCTGTCAGTAGTTTTTAATTTTTTTTTAATTTTATTATTTTTTTTACCATTTAATTTTATTTCTTTTACAATTTTATTTTTATTATTTTTTATTTTTTTTAGGAGCTCTGTTGGGGGCTTTGATGAGATATCAGGGGTCTAAATAAACCTCAGTCCTCAATCTCCATCTGTGTAACCTCAGCTGCACAGAATGAATGGACAGGAATAGCTGTGCACCGAGCCTCTCATTCATTCAGAAATGGAAGTATAGTAAAAACAGTTTACTATGCTTCAGTTATGAATGAACCAATTGGTACCAATCACTGACTCTGTCCATTCAGAAAAGGAAGGAGTCGGTAAATTACAAATTT
Source organism: Glandirana rugosa (assembly GCA_018402905.1). Classification (NCBI taxonomy): domain Eukaryota; kingdom Metazoa; phylum Chordata; class Amphibia; order Anura; family Ranidae; genus Glandirana; species Glandirana rugosa. The sequence continues at coordinate 783,904 of BLSH010077626.1, read as the reverse complement.
ACCGACCCGTTCCCATCTCTCCATCATGACAAATCTTCTACAGCAGCTGGCAGGAGAGAGGAGGGGGGAAGACAGCAGCTCTGTGGGGGGACCAGGGAAGCACACAGGGACCCTGGGAACAGCAGAAGACAAGTAAACTGGATAGGAGGGGCAGCGGGGGCAGCATATAGAGGAACCAATCTCCTGCATTAGGAGGAAAATGGAGGGGAATTGTTCCCTTAAATGCCGCCCCTGCCATCCCTCCTATCCAGGTGTACAAGGGAGACACACGACCCCCCTGGAGCATGGGGCCCCAGTTGCAACTGCAACCCCTGGAACCCCTATCGTTACGCCCCTGAATGGTGGACAATCGATCAATGGAAGACTGTAATATGGTCCAATGAATCGAGCTTCACCCTGTTCCCAACCACTGGACGTGTTTATGTGTGACGGATACCATCCCAAGCTTACCGCCAGGACTGTCTTGTGTCAATGGTAAAGCATGGTGGCAGCGCAATCATGGTTTGGGCAGCCATATCTTGGTAATTCTGCAGGTTCCATCATCAACTTGAAAGGTAGAGTCACTGCCAGCGACTATATACCAATTTTGGCTGATCATGTGCACCCCATGGTGCAGACATTGTTTCCCAAAGATGGCGCCATTTACCAAGGCCATAATGCTCAGATTCACACAGCTGGTGTTGTCAAATCACGGTTTGGCAAGCATGGAGATGAAGACTCTAACTTTCCCTGGGCACCGCAGTCACCGGACCTCAATATCACAGAGCCACTATGGTCAGTTTTGGAGAAGAAGGTTCAGACTCGTTTTCCGCCGCCGCCATCTCTGCAAGAACTGGAATTCTCACCACACATGTGAGGTATCGCCGTGAACGTCAGAGTGAGAGCAATAATTCTAGCACTAGACCTCCTCTGTAACTCTAAGCTGGTAACCTGCAGAAATGTTTAAAATGTCGCCTTCAGAGTTTTGTACCTTAGTTTGGCGCCATTCTACAAGCGCAAACAGTTTTAAAGCGGAGAAAAAGACATGGAGTCAAAACGGAACTCAAAGAAATAGGGTTCCAAGGACTTTAAGGGTGCCCTTCATATATTCCAATAATAATTTCAAAACAACACATGTATAATAAAACATCTAGGATCAATTTATTCAATACAAATATAAAATTCACGTATACAGAAACACATGAAGAAGCCCGCAAGGGTGAAACATGTAAAGCGGGGCCTAGCTGACCATATGTAGGATTGGTTTTTGTTTGTGTTTTAACCTATTTTTTTTTTTATGTGTTTCTGTATACATTAATTTTATATTTGTATTGAATAAATTGATCCTAGATGTTTTATTATACATGTGTTGTTTTGAAATTATTATTGGAATATATGAAGGGCACCCTTAAAGTCCTTGGAACCCTATTTCTTTGAGTTCTGTTTTGACTCCATGTCTTTTTTTCAAATGTTTTCACTTTGGACGTGGTGCCCATTTTAGGCTTCTCCCCTGCTCATCTATCTAAAAGTTTTAAAGCGGAGTTCCACCCAGTTAAAAGTCAGCAGCTACCAAAAGTGTAGCTGCTGACTTTTAACAATCGGCCACTCACCTGTCCCTCGTTCCAGCGATGCGGCCGCCCGAGGGCTCGCTCTTCTCCCCCTCCCCTTGGCAGCACCGGCATCACAGGTGTGGGCACACGGCTTTGGCTTCAAAGCCGGGCGCTCACTGCGTATGCCCAAATCGCACTGCGGCTTGTGAATGGCTCGGCGTATCTTCTGGGACCTGTGAGGTGTCCCAGAAGATCGCCGAGAGGGAGGGGGGAAGGTGAACTTCCTTTCCGGAACCGCGGCTCCAGGGGAGGAAGTGGACCTGGGACCCTGTGAAAACGGGGTCCCTGGCCACCCCCCAAAAAAAAAGACATGCCAATTGTGGCATGTTGGGGGGGGGGGGTCACCTTCCCTTAAAGCGGAAGTTCCACTTTTGGGTGGAACTCCGCTTTAAAGCATGGCATGTTAGGTATCTATTTATTCGGCGTAACATCATCTTTCATATTTTAGAAAAGAATTGGGGTATATATTGTGTTTTGTTTTGGTTTTTTTAATTCGTTAAAGTGTATTTTTTCCAAACAAATTGTGTTTGAAAAACCGCTGTGTGACGTAAAAAATGACAATGACCGCCTTTTTATTCCCTAGGGTCTCTGCTAAAAAATATCTTTAATGTTTGGGGGTTCTAAGTAATTTTCTAGCGTAGCAAAAAATACAGATTTTGACTTGTAAACAAATAGTGTCAGAAAGAGGCTGATCACGTGTACATAGCATATAGTTATATTGGATTTAGACAGAGCTCATCTATTCCATCCTCACAAAAAGTCAACAGGATTGGTCCACATGAAGGAAAAATAAATGTAACTGCCGATAATTGTGGGGGGGGGGGGGCTGTGTTTGGATGTAATGGGTTACAGCCCGGTGTACAATGACTTTTGCCGTATTATCTAAGTCTGACTTTGTACTTTGTGTGCTTTAGTCCTCCAGCAGACCAACGCCTTTCCTTTTCATGTTAACAGATCCAGAAGGAAGTCACATTGCATCTTTTTGGAAGGGAAAATAATGCATTAATAGACCTGCAGTGCAGAGGACTGAAGTGAGGGAGTTGTATTCAGAAATGAGAACAGAATAGGTGAGGATGATCTCAGTGTCCCAGAGGGAGCCGCTATATTTATATCCATATAATAGATAGGATCATCTTTTATTGTATTATCTCCTTTCCGCTGCAAGATCTGTCTCTGATCACCCAGCCAACACATATTCTTAAAAGGCAGAACTCCAAGCAAAAAATAGGATGAAAATGATTAGCACATTAAAGGATAAAAATCAAAAGTGTGTTTTTTTTTTATTCAATATTCAACTTTACTACATAACTTTCCATTGTACTTCCTTTCCGCCACAAGATGCCCTCGGTCTGATGGCCGGAAATCATTCTGCTCACTTCCTCTGAAACCGCCCCAACCTATGACTGGGCAGTGAAAGAAGAAGCCTAAGCATTGGTCACAAGATAGAAACATAGAAAAGCAACAGTAGTAAAAAGACAGAGTAGTCCATCGAGTCTGCCCATTTTTTTTTTTTGGTTTTTTTTTTTTTTGTTTTTGTTTTTTTTTTTCGTTTACTTCTTTGTCTGACTATAGATCTATGTTTGTCGCAGGCAGTGGCGGCTGTTTTTTTTTTTTTTGGTGGGGGGGCGACAAACAACCACCCATCCACTAGGGTTGCCACATCAACCCTTTATTCCAGGACGTATATGAATTACACAAGTTCTGTTGCTGATTAAGGTGGTAATTAAACTCACTCGGTGCCTTATCTGCTCTAAATTAGCCTCAGAACAACCTGTGCAATTCATATGTGTCCTGGATTAAAGGGATGATGTGGCAACCCTACCATCCATCCGCCCCCCCCCAGGTGGCACCCATGGCACACCCCACCTGAGTGGCACCGATCCATCCATGGTGCAGGCAGCGGCTCCAAGTCCTCTCCATGGTGGCTGGGCAGCGGGCAGTGTGGTTTAGCAGGTCCGAGTAGGGTTGCCACATCATCCCTATAATCAGTGTTGCCAACGGCCAGTAAATTTACTGACAGTTTGTAAAAATCAGTGATTTTTAGAACTGTCTATAAATATCAGGGTCTGATAATTTGTCATGCTGTGCTGACTTTTTAAGTGTAAACTGGGCAGACTACTTGATAGGGGTATTGTCAGTGTTTCCATGTTGTGTTTACATATCAATTGTCTTAGTTTTTAATAGGAGTTCAGTTATTTTTCAGGTTGCCAGTAAAAAATGTGCTCTGCCAGTAAGATTTTCCATGATTTGCCAGTAAAAAACGCTGCGGGAGGTTGGCAACACTGCCTTTAATCCAGGACACATACTAATTACACAGGTTGTTCTGTGGTTGATTAAGGTGATAATTAAACTCACTTGGTGCCTCATCTGCATTAAATTAGCCTCAGAACAACCTGTGCAATCCATATGTGTCCTGGATTAAAGGGATGATGTGGCAACCCTAGCTCCGAGTCCTCTCCATGGCGGCTTCCAGCTCCCCCCCCCCTTTTGGTAGGGGGCGGCAAACAACTACCCATCCACCATCATGTTGGAACAGTTTGATGATGGCCCCTTCCTGTTCCAACATGACTGCACACCAGTGCACAAAGCAAGGTCCATAAAGACATTGAAGAGCGAGTTTGGGGTGGAGGAACTTGACTGACCTGCACAAAGTCCTGACTTCAACACGATAGAACACCTTTGGGATGAATTAGAGTGGAGACTGTGAGCCAGGCCTTCTCATCCAACATCAGTGCTGACCTCACAAATGCGCCTCTGGAAGAACGGTCAAACATTCCCATAGACACTCCTAAACCTTGTGGACGGCCTTCCCAGAAGAGTTGAAGCTGTTATAGCTGCAAAGGGTGGGGCAACTCAATATTGAACCCTACAGACTAAGACTGGGGTGCCATTAAAGTTCATGTTCGTGTAAAGGCAGGCGTCCCAATACTTTTTGGTAATATAGTGGTATATGGTATATAGTATCTTATGAAGGCATAGAGCAGGGCTCGGGAGCAAGCACACACCACGGTCCCCATAGCAAGCAGCTTACTGTTTGGGATACTAGTCAAGGGGGAGGAACCAGGAGCGCCGGCGGAGGACCCAAGAAGAAGAGGCTTGGGGCTGCTTTGTGCAACACCAATGCACAGAGTAGGTAAATATGACTTTGTTATTTTTTTCTAAAAGAAAGCCAGACTTTTAACACCATTTTATATGGACAGCACATGGCTCCCCCCCATACTGCCACTCAACAAACAGGAAGAGCTGGAACACCCGAAAGTCCCAAGAGGACGGAACAGAGTCAGGAACTATGTCTGAGCAGTGGTGGCCGCTCATAAGGGGCGCAGGGGTGCCACCCCCCCCCCCCCCCCAAATCCATGTGCCCAGCCCCTAATCTCCGTGAAGGATGTCGGACGCATGGATTTCAATGGGGTTTTTTTTTTTTTTTGGAAGCAAATCATTAGAGCCTGAGGCTCTGATTGGCTTCAAAAAGGGTGGGTTCAAAGGCACCCTGAGCCCACCCACTTGTGTGACATTAGTGAATTAATACTTGCCAATGTCTTTCTGCTTCTCCAATCAGGAAGCGGGTCCTGAGGCCCGATTGGCCTGGAGTCCTAAGACCCGATTGGCCGGGAGTCCTAAGACTCGAATGTCTGGGAGGAGAAGCGACCGCTGGGACTCGGGAGGAGATGCAGGGGGGAAGCTGCCAAAGCCGCAACCTAAATAGGGTAAGTGCGGGGCTGGTGAGCGAAGCAGCGATTGAGCGGCGATCAATCGAGAAAGGGGGGGTGGAGTGAGGGGGCCAGGTTTGTTTGATGCCCCCCCCCCCAAAAAAAAATTGACTACCAGCCGCCACTGTGTCTGAGAGATCTCACTGTTGAACTCTGTGAGGCCGGCTCTAACTTCAGATAATATTACAGTTTGGAGATCCTGAAAAGGTTGCCGTATTCAAGGTGAGGAATTATGAGAACATTTATCACAGTCCACAAAGTAAGCAAAGAATTAAAGTGCTAAACCTTTTCCGGATCGGTTTTCAATAAGGAAGCTTCAGCCGACCATTAAAAATGTCCCCGTCACCTTCCCTCTGACACGTTTATTTTACTGACGGCCAACGCAAACCGTTATTTATGTGAATGTAAAGTGAAGCAACTTTAAAAGCCGCTCAAAGGGCGCAATTATTCCACCATTTTTATAGCCAAAGCCTCGCCGGCACAAAGGGAGCAAAAAGGGGTGAGAAAAACGTGGAATTATCTGTTTGACTTTTATCATCGGAAAACAGCTTATTCCGAGCAAGAAAGGCCAATTAGTCATTCCAGATCTGTTTGGAACAATGCAATCAGGACCGCGGCGGGCTGTGCATTGTAAAACCTGTAGCAAGCTTCTAAAGATAATGGAAAGTTTCTCGGCATTGTGCAAAAGGCTTGAAATCTAATTATGGGTTTGCAGAAGGGAGAGCTAATACATGCTTTTTTTTTTTTTTTGCTAAAATGTTTTGCAGACTCACTGATAATCTGTGAAATATTTAGCAATTTCAGGCAAATTAAAGATAAATCATAGCAATCGCGTGAAAGTAAATTTCATTTTAGTTTTGTAAGGATGGTAAATGAGATATCCACAAGACTTTGTGCTGGAGATGAGCAAACCGCATTCCATGGATGAAAGTGAGGTCCACATGGGCATCTTTTAAGAAACAGCCTCAATGTGCATCAATACCAAACCCACCACTCACCTCTCATTCATTGCATTTGAATCCCACACTTAAAGGGCATGATCTTCCTATTTATTGTATGTACAGTTGTGCTCATAAGTTTACATACCTTGGCAGAATTTATGATTTCTTGGCCATTTTTCAGAGAATATGAATGAGAACACTAAAACTTTTCTTTCACTCATGGTTGGTGTTTGGCTGAAGCCATTTATCATCAATCATCTGTGTTTACTCTTTTTATATCATAATGACAACAGAAACTACCCAAATTACCCTGATCAAAAGTTTACATACCCCAGTTCTTAATACCGTGTATTGCCCCCTTTAACATCAATGACAGCTTGAAGTCTTTTGTGGTATTTGTGGATGAGGCTCTTTATCTTCTTAGATGTTAAAGCTGCCAATTTCTCTTGGCAAAAAGCCTCCAGTTCCTGGATATTCTTGGGCTGTCTTGCATGAACTGCATGTTTGAGATCTCCCCAGAGTGGCTCAATGATATTGAGGTCAGGAGACTGAGATGGCCACTCCAGAACCTTCACTTTATTCTGCTGTAGCCAATGACAGGTCGGCTTGGCCTTGCGTTTTGGGTCATTGTCATGTTGGAATGCCCAAGTACGTTCCATGCGCAGCTTCCTGGCTGATGAATGCAAATATTCCTCCAGTATTTTTTTATAACTGCATTCATCTTGCCATCAATTTTGACCAAATTCCCTGTGCCTTTGTAGCTCACACATCCCCAAAACATCAGCGATCCACCTCCGTGTTTCACAGGCCTTGTTGACTCCTCTCCAAATGTAACGTTTATGGTTGTGGCCAAAAAGTTCAATTTTTATCTCATCACTCCAAATTACTTTGTGGCAGAAGGTTTGAGGCTTGTCTCTGTGCTGTTTGGCGTATTGTAATCGGGATACTTTGTGCCATTTGTGTAGCAATGGCTTTCTTCTGGCGACTTGACTATGCAGACCATCTTTCTTCAAGTGCCTCCTAATTGTGCATCTTGAAACAGCCACACCACATGTTTTCAGAGAGTCCTGTATTTCACCTGAAGTTATTTGTGCGTTTTTCTTTGCATCCCCAACAATTTTCCAGGCTGGTAGTTGTGGCTGGAATTTTAGTTGACCGTGGTTTGGTTTCCACAGAATCCTTCATTTTCCACTTCTTGATTAGAGTTTGAACACTGCTGATTGGCATTCTCAAGTACCTTTTCTCGCAGATCCTTTGACAACACTTTTGCTTTCCCCATGACTCAGAATCCAGAAATGTCAGTTCAGCACTGGATGAAAGATGCAAGGGTCTGTCAGGAGTCCAGAAAATCATTGACCTTTTATACATACATACTAATTACAAGCAAACAGATCACAGGTGAGGATGGTTACCTTTAATAGCCATTCAAACCCCTTTGTGTAAACTTGTGTGCATGTTATCAGGTCAAAATCACCAGGGTATGTAAACTTTTGATCAGGGTCAGTTGGGTAGTTTCTGTGGTCATTATGATTTAAAAAGAGTAAACACAATTGATTGATGATAAATGGCTTCGGCCAAACACCAACCATGAGTGAAAGAAATGTTTTTGTGTTCTCATTCATATTCTCTGAAAAATGGCCAAGAAATCATAAATTCTGCCAGGGTATGTAAACTTTTGAGCACAACGGTATGTAGCACCCTTCTAGTTAGGTTGCTAATAGGTTTAGGTACATTTCGTTTTTGGGCTTCTCTGTAGCCAGAAGAGCAGGCTTGATTGCTTTTGGCTGTTCTAGGGTCTGCTGGCTTCAGACTCAAGTACTTCCCCCCCAGCATTCCAGTAGGTTCTGGAATATAGTGGGCTGGGAGAGGTGGACCCTGGGCTGAATATTCATGTAGCCTCAGCCAATCCCTGGTCAAGAGGGTGTCCAGTAGGGGTAATAGTCTGGAATGTAGAACAGCAGGGTCCTTGCTGTGGTGGAGAGAGACCCAGCCTGGAGAAGCTGTTTGACCTCCTGGGCCATCTAGTTGAAGCCTGCAGGAGGTTCATCGCGGTCTGAGTTTAGGGAGAGCTGGGGGGCTGGCTACTGAATGAACATTCTAGAGTAAAGTCTGATGAGGATCTGGCCAGGAGGCTCACAAGACAGGATCTGGCCAGGGCTGCCCCTCACTTTGAGAGGGACGAAAAATTGATGCCCAAGATTTTTTTTCCAGCAGTTTTGTGTGATCCAGGGACGGACTGAGCCAAGGGCCCGGGTGCAGGGTGACAACCGCTGCCCTGTAAAAAGGTCGCCCTGCTGCCCTCAACATGCATACTCATAGTTTCCGGGTGCGAGGGTGGCTATTGAACACCCAAGCACACATGAAGGGCTCAGGTGTGTGTGCTGATGAGGGCGGGTGCCTACAGGAGACAGAGAGCAATGAAAGATCCCTTCCCCACCGGCTCTGCCAGCAGTTGATGTTCGGATGCAGAGAGGCTTGCATTTCTATTGGGTGGAACTGGATGAGGGGGTGCCTCGCACCTTCTTCTGCTCTGGTGCATGCGTGAGGCTAGGCACTGAAGACTGTGGGAGCACTGGGAGAGAGCGACAGAGAGATAATATTAGTTAACTCTGTGTGATAGGACACAAAGGATGCCCATCATTTTGTCTAGTAGTGGCTGCTGATCTGCTGGATGGCCAACTGCTGCATAACCTAGCTTGTCCTTATAATACCCTAGCCTGCCCCTATACTATTTTAGCCTACCCCTATACTACTCTAGCCTGCCCCTATACTGCCTTAGCCTGTCCCTCCTTACATCAGGCATTCCAAGCAGTGTCCCTCCTTACACCAGGCATTCCCAGCAGAGTCTCCCCTTAGATCAGGTGTCCCTAGCGGAGCCCCTCCTTAGATCAGGTCCCCCCAGCAGAGTCCCTTCTTAGATCAGGTGTCCCTAGCGGAGCCCCTCCTTACATCAGGTGTTCACAGCAGAGTCCCTCCTTAGATCAGGTCCCCCCAGCAGAGTCCCTCCTTAGATCAGGCCCCCCCAGCAGAGTCCCTCCTTAGATCAGGTCCCCCAAGCAGAGTCCCTTCTTAGATCAGATGTCCCCAGCGGAGTCCCTCCTTACATCATGTGTCCCCAGCAGAGTCCCTCCTTACATTGGGTGTCCCTAGCAGAGTCCCTCCTTACATAAGGTGTCCCCAGTGTAGTCCCTCCTTACATCAGGTGGTGTCCCCAGTGGAGTCCCTCCTTACATCAGGGGTCCCCAATGGAGTCCCTCCTTACATCAGCTGTCCCCAGTGGAATCCCTCCTTACATCAGGTGTCCCCAGCGCAGTCCCTGCTTACATCAGGTGCCCCCAGCGGAGTCCCTCCTTACATCAGGTGTTCCTAGCGGAGTCCCTCCTTACATACGGTGTCCTGAGTGTAGTCTCTCCTTACATCAGGTGTCCCCAGTGGTGTCCCCCCTTACATCAGCTGTCCCCAGTGGAATCCCTCCTTACAACAGGTGTCCCCAGCACAGTCCCTTCTTACATCAGCTGTCCCCAGCGGAGTCCCTCCTTACATCAGGTGTCCCCAGCGGAGTCCCTCCTTACATCAGGTGTCCCCAGCGGAGTCCCTCCTTACATCAGGTGTACCCAGTGCTGTCCCTCCTTACATCAGGTGTCCCCAGTTGAGTCTCTACTTACATCACCTTACATCACCCCAGTTACCCCCCTTCACCCGGGTGCGGGCCGCCCCCTGATAGCGATACCACTGGATTCGGTCTCCGTGCCATTCACAGAAGACCAGCTCGTGGAGGCTGAAGGGAAGAACCAGGAGGCGGGGCCTGGGTGGCAATAAAAGTGTCCGCCAATAGAAATGGAGCTCCATTTCTATTGGCAGCCGCTTTCATATCCACCCAGTCTCCGCCTCTTGTTTATTCCTCACGAGCTGATCTTCTGTAAAATGGCGAGGGAGACAGAATTCACTAGTGCCGGCCGCGGACCTCTAGCGGTGTCGACAGCAGGGAAAAATATTAAATATAGACAAGGAACAGCGCTTGCTACGGAGCTAGACTCCTGTAAATGTGGTATTTCTTAACCCAATCTAGTAATCCTTAATGAGATAACAATAGTTTCTTGCCATGTGAGAAAACTACATTCCATACAGCAGTGATTTACAATAAAGTGCAATTTATGCAATAGTATAAATTATAAATTATATAATGAACCACCATCCATTCATAACCTAATTGGTATCACTTATATATCTTTAACAACCGATTCCATATAATAGAGTGCATAAATGTCCAATATTTCCAATATTCAAAAGTGATTTATAGTGCCAAAGTGCTCCAGTGCTGGGTTAAATAATAATAAGTGTCCTCATTTACACATATCTTCAAAAGTGCCCGTGCTCACACTGTGTTCATCAAAATCCTGTGAGGGGTTTCAAATGGTAAAGTTCCGCACTTACCAGATCCTATTGACTCCCACAATCATACGATCTGGGAGTCAATCTGCGTTTGCGGTCTTACACCCGACCGTGGGTATGGCGTCCACTCAGCTGGTTTACTTCTTTGGGATTACACCATGCTTACTCCATACATATTGTGGGGAAGAAAAGGAAAGGACTCATTGCGCATCTTTAATATTAAGGTTTATTGGCCAAAACAATCACAGCATATCAGCGTGTGGAGGCTCTCATGGTAGCTGCGACTCTAAAGTAGCGGCTTGCGTACCAACGGAGCGTGGCCCGACGTCACCTGCGTTCCACCTGATGCTTTTCGTCACTTCCGCAACGTCTTCAGAGTTGGGCTTAGTGAAAAATATTGAAAATGCGGATTTCTCAGGACATTTCCCAGGAAACAGTAAGACCGAGACAAAGGTCTAAATCTCGGGAATGTCCCGGGAAATTTGTGACTGTTGGCAAGTATGAGGTGCTGTCACATGTAAACCTGACTTCCTGATAAATTCAATTTTAGTTTTTATTATCATGATATAAAATAATGGATGTGGGGGCCTTTTGGTGGTCGTTATTTTTTTTTTTTTTTTATGGAGGGGGGCAGCATTTCATTCTTGGACCCAGGCAGGACAATGTCTTGGGCCATCCCTGGGTCTGGCTGATACTGGAAGGATCCGTCCATATATACAGGGATACAATGAGTAAAAGGCCTAAGAGAGATTCCGGAGACACTGTTGCTGTTTTGTCTGTTACTGTTCCGGATTTGCGGGCTCAGGGCTGTTTCCAGAGTTGGTTGCCCATGAAGATGTGTGTCCATATCCTCTTATGCTAGAAGACTACCCTGAAGAGGTTAATCACTGTTAGAGTGTCCTCAGTTAAAATTGCACTAGTCCTATTCCCAAGCCAAGTTCTTAAAACTATGAAAAAAAAAATTCTGCCTGTTTTTTGTGTGGAGATACTGAAACTGCTATGTGTCTGGCTGCTGTGCACCCCATTCCCGCCGGGGAATAGAACCTGGGACAAAGGTCCCAAATTTGGCAAACCACCAAATCTAGTTTCTAATCTCCTACTGTAAATGCTCTCGAAAGAAAACTATAAATTGTTCCGCTGATGGTCACCATCTCAAATAAATAGCAACATTTGCCACAGATCCTTCCCTACAATGCAGGGGGTGCAATGAAAGGGGTTCCTTCGGCCATATATGGTGACCATGCCCAGTGGCATGCAAATTGTGAGCTACCAAATATTAAGCACGTTCTTCTAATGCCCCCTGAACTAAAATACAACTGAAATTGTACTCCTCAAAAGACCTGATGGTTCACAGTCAAAAGTGAATGATCTCCCCCCCTCCAGATCTGCTGAAGGTAGTTGGTGCCCCCCCAGATGACACAATTTGCCCCTCATCTCCACAATGCATGTTGGGCTTGCCCAATGGCACGCAACTGTGAGTTATCACCTAACTAGGGTTGCAACCTCATCCCTTTAAAACCGAACACACATTAATTACACAGGTTGTTCTGTGGCTGATTAAGGTGGTAATTAAACTCACTTGGTGCCTCATCTGCATTAAATCAGCCTCAGAACAACCTGTGTAATTCATATGTGTCCTGGATTAAAGGGATGAGGTGGCAACCCTACACCTAACAAATATTTTTCAAGTTCTTCCAACGCCAGTGGCTCCCGCTACCGTCTCAGCCAATGAGGAATGAGAGCCCCGGGAAAAGCTCAGCTCTCGTGCACATCACCAGATCGAGAGGGGGCTCAGGTGAGTATCAGGGTGGGTGGGGGTAGGGTTGCCACATCATCCCTTTAATCCAGGACACATATGAATTACACAGGTTCTATGGCTGATTAAGGTGGTAATTAAACTCACTTGGTGCCTCATCTGCATTAAATTAGCCTCAAAATCTGTGTAATTCATATGTGTCCTGGATTAAAGGGATGATGTGGCAGCCCTAGGTGGGGGGTGATGCACATAGAAACCTTGAGCCTTTAAAACCACTTTGAGGCTCCATGCACACTGGGCTTAAAAAAATGTCTAATCTACAAAGAGTTTTGACGGCACTCAATAGAAGTAAAGCATAAAGGTGATTTTTATTGAAAATTCCAAAATCCCAAGAAAATAGAGCAGTAGGATTAACGCGTTTCACGAACCTCATAATCTGATTATGACTAAGCGAACGTAGGTTCGTGAAACGCGTTAATCCTACTGCTCATTTTGCCATGCCTTGAATGTTCCTGTTCATCGAATATATGGATGTTTTCTTGGAATTTTCAATAAAAAGCACCTTTATGCTTTACTTCTATTGAGTGCCATCAAAACTCTTTGTGGATTGGACTATTGCACAGTTCGTGGACTGGACGTGCACTTGGAGGTAAGGTGATCATCATTTCACCTGAGCGGCTCACCCTCCCCCATGCGTTAAAAAAAATGTCTGATCTCTTGGGAGTAAAAAAACGTTCATATGGAGCATTTTTTTGTACAGAGTTTAGACAAGTTTTATGTTTTTTCTGCCAGTAAGCTCCAATCAGGGTGTTTTTTTCCTGCCTCTAAACGTCCTAATGTGCATGGAGGATAACACTGAGCTGCTTCTACAGGCAAAACACAAAACTCCTCTAGAAGCAACATTTTTAACGCCAGTGTGCATGGAGCCTTACACTAGGCATGCCAAGCACTTGAACATTCAATTTCATTTCAATGACCAGAATAAATTAAAATTTTGGCCATTGACACTCAAAGCGCATTGGGCATTTTGCAGTGATTGCCAAGCGATTTGGAATCTTGGGCAGAATGGCAGCAATTCCACCCCCAATTCCAAAGACTGAATGGGGCCTAAGGTAACAAAAAAAGTCTTAGTTTTAGAACAGGGGCGTAACGATAGGGGTTACAGGGGTTGCAATTGCAACCGTGCCTCCCTTGTACACCTGGATAGGAGGGACGGCGGGAGCGGCATTTAGAGGAACCAATCTCCTCTATTTTCCTCCTAATGCAGGACATTGGTTCCTCTATATGCTGCCCCCGCTGCCCCTCCTATCCAGTTTACTTGTCTTCTGCTGTTCCCAGGGTCCCTGTGTGCTTCCCTGGTCCTCCCCACAGAGCTGCTGTCTTCCCCCTCCTCTCTCCTGCCAGCTGCTGTAGAAGATGAGTCATGATGGAGAGATGGGAACGGGTCGGTAAATTTGTCATTTACCACCTCCTTCCGTTTCTGAATGGACAGAGTCAGTGATTGGTACCAATTGGTTCATTCATAACTGAAGCATAGTAAACTGTTTTTTACTATACTTCCGTTTCTGAATGAATGGGAGGCTCAGTGCACAGCTATTCCTGTCCATTCATTCTGTGCAGCTGAGGTTACACAGATGGAGATTGAGGGCTGAGGTTTGTTTAGACCCCTGATATCTCATCAAAGCCCCCCAACAGGGCTCCTAAAAAAATGTCAAAAATAATAAAAAATAAAATAGTAAAATAAATAATACAATTAAAATTAAAAACTACTGACACCAGTGAGGGAACTATCAGGATTGCAAAGGTCGTAATTGTGACCGGGCTCTGGCATTTCACCACCATGGGGAGGCCCGAAGATGGCAGAAAGGGCGCCCGCTGCAGAATTTGTGAAAGGACCCCGCTGCCGTACCTTAATAAAGGGACCCGTGATGGGAGTAAAGGGTCCCAGGATCAGTGGGAAGAGGGAAGGGCCCTGGCCAGGGGGCACTTCATAAATTCTTGCACCAAGGCCCTGAAGGTTCTAGTTATGCCTCTGTTTTAGAACCACTTTAACCAGTTCCTGACCAGCTCACGTACTATGACTGCTGCACAGTGGCAGCTTATTGTGAATCTATAAACGGCGATTCGCGCATGCGCCGCTAGCGGGAGGGAGCGCGCCTCCGGCAGCGTGCTCTCATGCCTGCCGCATGCTCCATGTAGGAGAATATATAGCGGCCAAAACCGGTGAATAAATTCGTCTTTTTATATATATATATTTTTTGGATATGTATTATAGCAAAAAGTAAAAAAATATAGTTTTTTTTTTCAAAATTGTCTCTTATTTTTGTATATTGTGCAAAAAAAAAAAAAACGCAGAGGGGATCAAATACCGTCAAAAGAAAGCTCTATTTGTGGGAAAAAAAGGACGTCAATTTCGTTTAGGTACAACATCGCACGACCGTGCAATTGTCAGTTAAAGCGACGCAGTGCCAAATCGCCAAAGTGCTCTGGTCAGGAAGGGGGGTAAATCCTTCCGGGGCTGAAGTGGTTAACCTCCATAGTCAGTGCAAGCATGCATGGGAAACAATCATTTGACAACATTTGAAATTTTGCTGTACAAACCCTTAGACCCCTTTCACACTGAGGCACTTTATAGGCGCTATTTAGCTAAAAATAGCACCTGTTAAGTGCCTCAAAAGTCACTCTCCATCCAGCCCAATGTGAAAGCCGGAGTGCTTTCTCACTGGGGCGGTGCGCTTGCAGGACGTTACAAAAAGTTCTGTAAGCTGCATCTTTGGGGCATTGCTGTGAGCAGTAATATACCGCTCCTCCACCGCCCCTGCCCATTGAAAGCAATGGGCAGCGCTTCCGAAGCGGCTGCACTCCACCTCGGAAGCGCAGAAAGCGGGCATTTTTAACCCCATTTTAACCCCTTGTGGGGGGGGGGTTAAAAGCGCACCGCTCCCACCGCCCTAGTGGTAAATCCCCGCTGTGACTAGCAGGGATTTACCGCTAACGCCTCACCGCCCCCAGTGTGAAAGGGGCCTCAGGCCACCAGTGCGTTTTTTGATGCATTTTGCAGTTTGCAGAAATGCCGGGAATTGTTTTAACATGGGTTCCTATGGAACATGTTCACATCAATGCTTTTCTGCGCCTTTTGGAAAGGGTCGGGGACTTTTTTTCATGCAAAAAGCAGCGTTTTGCATGTAATAGACTTCAATGGGCAAGCATGAAAACGCTGCGTTTTTGCCGCGTTTTGCGGTTTAAATCTGCCTGGCAACAAAATTTTCCCAAAAAATAAAATGTAATATTATTTAAAAAATGTAAAATAAAAAACGCAGTAAAAAAAAACGCGGAAAGCACAGCAAAAAACAGTGAAAAAACGCTGAAAAGCAACATGCATTGTTGTGAATCGAGCCTCAGGGCTTCTGCCACCTCTATTATCAGAAGCAGAGCTCCCCTTTAATAAGGAGCGTCCTCTTGCACACAAGCTGTAGACGCTCCTGATGTAAAATGCATTTCTGCTGTTTTGTGATTTACAAATGTGAACATTATGCAGGAAATCTCCAGACGGTGGTGGAGTACAGAATGTACAGCGGGGTGGGGAGGGCCCCTTGTGTGCCGCCTGTACCCAGGAGAATATTACAATACAATCACGTTCCCTGCAGAGCGCAGAAGAGAACGAGACCCATTTGGAAACGATACGAGGAGGCAGCAGACGACTTACTGAGGTCAGCGGGAGAAGAAGAGTTTTTATTCTGCTGATTAGTAAAACACGACAACATGGCTGCCGCTGGGATCCCTCCTGTGCAATCTGTACAGATCCTGTTAGGAGCAGCAGGGTGGACATCTTCCTCTAATTGACCTCCCTCTGTTCTTGGCTTCTTCCCGCTCCTCCGTACTGTGGAAGAGGGTATAATTCCCCCTATAGGGAGAGGTATTGCTCATAGATCCAATACAAGACTGCAAACAAGCGAAATACCAAACGGTTCTGCTGAATAGAGGACTGGAGTGGCTGGGACTTGGGATGCTCAACCTTCAGGGCCGGCCCTACCATGGGTCCCAGTGGGTCCATTGGCAGCACTTTGAGAGGGGCAGCAAATTGAACCACGGCTGCCTCTCCTTACCCTGAAAATTGACTTCTGCCCTAGCACGCCCCTTGCCGGGGGCAGCATTTTATTCTTGGACCCAGGCAGCACAATGTCTTGGGCCAGCCCTGTCAACCTTCATCGTGGTATAATATGCTCCGTCACGGTACCGTGGTGTAGCAATTGTTAAATAGAATAACTGAGTATATTCTATGGTAATGAAATTATACCAAAAGATGGCAACCACCCTACTTTATAAATAGTCTTTGCAGTAAGGTGCCCATGGAAGGGCAACCCATGTCACAAACAGACAAAAATTTCCCAGCACACTTACCAGCCAGCCTGCAAACAAACCAAATTAAAACTGTTTAACAACTCACGTTAAAAACAGAGGTTTAAGTTGCACGCATTTGCAAATTTACTGTATGTAGAAGTCGCAATGCCCATGTCAAGGCTTCCCTGTTTGGCTCCAGTCCTAACTCTATAGTTTGAGAGCCTTTAACCACTTGCCGTTGACGGCCACAAAGTGGCTCCATAACGCAAACCGCCGTTATACGACGGCGGCTGCGAGATCGTGCACTGTGAGCGCGCACGCGCCGCCGGAGACGCGCACGCACGCTCACTGTGTTCGGGGGGGGGGGGGCAGGGAGCGGGTGCAGCGGACTCCCCCGGAGTGAAAGAACGGAGGTCCGTGTGAGTAACACGGACTTCCGTTCTGTGAGAGGGGGAAGGGCAGTGATCACAGCCTTCCTCTACATGGAAGCTGTGATCACTCCCCTTCCCCTGCCAGGGCAGCCCACACACAGTTAGAACACGCCCAGGGAACACAGTTAACCCTTAGAGCGCCCCCTGCAGGTTAACCCCTTCACTGCCAATGGCATTTACACAGTAATCAGTGCATTTTTATAGCACTGATCGCTGTATAAATGCCAATGGTCCCAAAAAAGTGTCAAAATGGTCCGACATGTCCGCTGCAATATTTCACAATACCGCTAAAAATCGCAGATCGCCGCCATTACTAGTAAAAAAAAAAATAAATAAATAAAAACCCCAGAAATGAATTCTCATCGTCCGTAAACGCGACCACTTTTTTTTATCACAAATATGAGGAAGAATATAAATCGGCCAAAACTGATGAAAAAAAATGTTTTTTTGTATTTTTTTTTTTTGTATTTGTATTTTAGCAAAAAGTAAGAAATTTGGGTTTTTTTGCAAAATTGTCGCTCTTCTTTTGTTTATAGCGGCGATCAGAAATGACGCAGCGGTGATGAAATACCACCAAAAGAAAGCTCTATTTGTGGGGAAAAAAAGGACGCAAATTTCGTTTGGGTACAACGCCGCACGACCGCGCAATTGTCAGTTAAAGCGACGCAGTGCCAAATCGCAAAAAGGGCTCTGGTCCTAAAGTGTGAAATCCTTCCGGGGCTGAAGTGGTTACGTTGGAGCACATATAGCTGTAGGGAAATTAAGGGTTTGCCTGTTGGGAGCCCACTCCTCCTTAACTCCTTGTACGGCTCCAGCGCGGATCTGAATTTCCAGGGCGACGTCCATGGACGGTCGTCCCCCCGTGCACGCTCCCGTGGGCGTGCCAGTGGGTCAGGCAGACTCGATGTCCACTCGTGACCCGCGATCGCCTGTCAGAGCTGCAGAACGGGGAACCGCCAATGTAAACACGGCGGTTCCCCGCTCTGTGACAGGGGACAGGACAGATCTACTGATCCCTGTCACTGAGATCAGTTAGATCTGTGAGGTCCCGGCCAGCCCAGCCCCCACACAGTTAGAACACAATGAGGGAACACAGTTAACCCCTTCACTGCCCCCTTGGTGTTAACCCCTTCCCTGCCAATGACATTTATACAGTAATCAGTGGATATTTACATTTCTGATCGCTGTATAAATGTCATTGGTCCCAAAAAAGTGTCAAAAATGTCCAACATGTCCGGCGCAATATCGCAGTCCCGATAAAAATCACAGATCGCCGCCATTACTAGTAAAAAAAAAAAAAAAAGGAATAAAAACTACATAATTCCATTCCCATTGTAGACGCGATAACATTTGCGCAAACCAATCAATATACGCAGATTGCGATTTTTTTACCAAAAATATGTAGAAGAATATAAATCGGCCAAACCTGATGAATATTTTTTATTTATTTTTTTTTATATTTATTATAGCAAAAAGTAAGAAATATTGGGGTTTTTTTGCAAAATTGTCGCTCTTTTTTTGTTTATAGTGGCAAACAGAAATGATGCAGAGGGGATCAAATACCACCAAAAGAAAGCTCTATTTATGGGTAAAAAATGATAAAAAAATTTGTTTGGGTACAAGGTCGCACGACCTCGCAATTGCAGCGACAGCGCTGAAAGCTGAAAATTGGTCTGGGCAGGAGGGGGGTTTAAGTGCCCAGTAAGCAAAGTGGTTAAAGGCACAGGGACACATTGGACACCCAGAAGGAGCACAATGGCAGCTGCAGGCATCCAATGAGTCCCCATGTAGGGTTGCCACCTTTTCTTCAAGTCAAACCCGAACACTTTTACGGTGCCCAACATTTTTTTTTTAATAGCATAGAGTTTCCTTACACTGTAGGGGGGGGGGGACTCTGCAGACTCTGATGTAAGTGAGAACTCTGGGGACTCTGACATAAGGGATGCTCTGGGAACCCTGATTTAACGGGGAACACTGAGAACTGTGATGTATGGAGAGGACTCTGTTGTAAGGGGGAACACTGTGGCCTCTGGTGTTCCGAGAACCCTGATTTACCTTTGTGTACACACTCAGAGGCAGGAGAGAAAAGGGGGGGACTTCAGTCACAAACAAGGGTGGATGGTGAATTCACTCACCCCTTGGCAGTCAGCACCTCTCACCCAGATGTATCTGCGACTACTGGACTTCAATTCCCCAGCCCTCACTTGCCAGGGATTGGAGTGTGGGCAGATACAGAGGGGTATGGGCATGAGGAAGAGGAGCAGATTGTGCCCTCTCTCTTCTCCCGTCAGTGTGGGGGTGGGGGTAACTATTAGTGCTGGCTTTGGGCAGTGTGAAAGAGAGGGCAACAGACACTCTTGGCTTAGACAACTGCAGCCAGCAACCCTGCTAAGAAGCTACAGTCCGGTCTGAATAATGTGTCCGGGTTTCAGGTGGTTTGAAACCCGGACACAATTCAAAACCCGAACTCTCCGGGTGAATCCCGGACAGGTGGCAACCCTATCCCCATGGCAAATCCAGCAAACAAGCTATACTATGCTATATGTGCTCCAACTTGGAGACTCTCAATATAGAGTTACAGAGGAGCCTTGACGTAGGCACTGCGGCTTCCACATATATATCTAAATGTTTGCAACTAAAACCTCTGTTTTTTAACGTAAATTCTTGAACATGGTCAATTTGGAGTTTTTTTTGCTCAAAAATTGTAGTCTGTTTGTGATGTGCGTTGCCCTTCCATGTGCACCTTGCTAGGTATAAATTGGGGCAATTGCCATCTTTTTTGTATAGAATGTTCACTGAGTTTGACGTGGGGACACATTGGAAACCTTCAGCTGCCATTGTGCTCTTGTTGGGTGTCCAACGTGTCCTTGTGGGTCATGACCTGGAGTCAGGCTTAGTGACCAGTAGCTATAGCAATAGAGAGGCTCCAACTTACCATATGGAGAAGTACAGAAGCAGGTCACCCTGACGGATGGCACGGGCTCATCTGAGGTGCGGAGTCTGTGCACTAATCAGTGTTCACCACAACTCCTGATGGTGGAGATGGGTTTTGCTGTGGGTTAGTACCACACACTGAAGAAATGATACTTTGCTACAATGTAAAGTTGTGAGTGTACAGAAGGCTTGGCTCGCAGTCTCCGCTCTAATTCATCCCAAAGGTGTTCTATCGGGTTGAGGTCAGGACTCTGTGCAGGCCAGTCAAGTTCCTCCACCCCAAACTCACTCATCCATGTCTTTATGGACCTTGCTTTGTGCAGTGGTGGGCAGTCATGTTGGAACAGGAAGGGGCCGTCCCCAAACTGTTCCCAAAAAGTTGGGAGCATGAAATTGTCCAAAATGTCTTGGAATGCTGACGCCTTAAGAGTTCCCTTCCCTGGAACTAAGGGGCCAAGACCAACCCCTGAAAAACAACCCCACACCATAATCCCCCCTCAACCAAATGATTTGGACCACTGCACAAAGAAAGGTCCATAAAGACATGGATGAGCGAGCTTGGGGTGGAGGAACTTGACTGGCCTGCACAGAGTCCTGAACTCAACCCGATAGAACACCTTTGGGGTGAATTAGAGTGGAGACTGTGAGCCAGGCCTTCTCACCCAACATCAGTGCCTGACCTCACAAATGCGCTTCTGGATGAATGGTGAAACATTCCCATAGACACTCCCAGAGGCATAACTAGAACCTTCAGGGCCCCGGTGCAAGAAATTATGAATGACCCCCCCTGACCCCTGGCCAGGGCCCTTCCCTCTTCCCGCTGATCCTGGGGACCTTTACTCCCTTCGCGGGTCCCTTTATTAGGGTCCTGCAGCAGCACCTTTTCACAAGTTCTGCAGCGGCCCCCTTTCTGCCATGTTCGGGCCGCCCCAAGGTGGTGAAATGCCGGGGCCCGGTCCCAATAGCAACCTTTGCAATCCTGATAGTTCCCTCACTGGTGTCAGTAGTTTTTAATTTAATTTTTTTACCATTTCATTTTATTTCTTTTACAATTTTTTTTTTTTTATAATTTTTTACAATTTTTTTTTAGGAGCTCTGTTGGGGGGCTTTGATGAGATATCAGGGGTCTAAACAAACCTCAGCCCTCAATCTCCATCTGTGTGGCCTCAGCTGTACACAATGAATGGACAGGAATAGCTGTGCACCGAGCCTCCCATTCATTCAGAAATGGAAGTATAGTAAAAACAGTTTGCTATGCTTCAGTTATGAATGAACCAATTGGTACCAATCACTGACTCTGTCCATTCAGAAAAGGAAAGAGGCGGTAAATGACAAATTTATAGACCCATTCCCATCTTTCCATCATGACACATCTTCTACAGCAGCTGACAGGAGAGAGGAGGGGGGAAGACAGCAGCTCTGTGGGGGGACACAGGGACCCTGGGA
>BLSH010077626.1:738614-756936 GCA_018402905.1 Glandirana rugosa | reverse complement strand
AGGCTTTATGTATCATGAGTTGTAGATATAGTCATTTTTAGCAGGGGTTCCCTGAGACCAGAGAATTATTTCAAGGGTTCCTCGGTGTTGCAAAGGTTGAGAAAGGCTGGATTAGAATGTATACTATATTGTCAAAAGTATTGGGGCACATGAACTTTAATGGCATCCCAGTCTTAGTCTGTAGGGATCAATATTGAGTTGGCCCACCCTTTGCAGCTATAACAGCTTCAACTCTTCTGGGAAGGCCGTCCACAAGGTTTAGGAGTGTCTATGGGAATGTTTGACCATTCTTCCAGAATTATTATTATTATTTATTGAGTGAAATTTATACTTTTCAACCAGTTCCTGACCGCGTTACAACTTTTTACTGCTGCAGAGTGGCTCTGTAGCGCAAATCGCCATCTACAAACAGCGGCTTGTGCATGCACAATTTGCGGGCGAGCGCACCCGCTGAGCGATCTCGTAAGCGTGCCCACGGGTCGGGCGGACACGATGTCCGCTGTCGACCCGCGATCACCTGTCAGAGAGCCAGAACGGGGAACCGCCGATGTAAACACGGTGGTTTCCTGTTCTGTGAGGGGGGACATGACAGATCTACTGATCGCTGTCACTGGGATCAGTTAGATCTCTGGTGCCCCTGGCAGCCCAGCCCCCTCACAGTTGGAACTTGCCTAGGGAACACAGTTAACCCCTAGATCTCCCCCTCCCAGGTTAACCCCTTTCCTGCCAGTGACATTTACACAGTAATCAGTGGCTATTTAAATTTCTGATCGCTGTATAAAGGTCATTTGTCCCAAAAAAGTGTCAAAATTGTCCGACATGCCCGCCGCAAGATTGCATTCCCGATAAAAGTCGCAGATCGCCGCCATTACCAGTATAAAAAAAAAATAGTGAAAACGTCAGAAATGAATTCTCATGGTTTGTAAACGCGGCAACTTTTGTGCAAACCAATCAATAAAAGCCGATTGCGATTTTTTTTCAACCACAAATATGAGGAAGAATATAAATCGGCCAAAACTGATGAATAAATTTGTTTTTTTATAGATTTTTTTGGATTTGTATTTTAGCAATAAGTAAAAAATATAGTTTTTTTCAAATTTGTCACATTTTTTTGTTTATAGCGGTGATCAGAAATGACGCAGAGGGGATCAAATACCACCAAAAGAAAGCTCTATTTGTGGGGAAAAAGGACGTAAATTTAGTTTGGGTACAATGCCGCACGACCGTGCAATTGTCAGTTAAAGCGACGCAGTGCCGAATCGCAAAAAGTGCTCCGGTCCTAACCTGGGAAATCCTTCCGGGGCTGAAGTGGTTAAATAAAGTAGATAAAAGTGTGTTATTTTTTTTTTTTTTTTATTGTATAAAAAAAGCTAAATTGTTTTTGGAAGATATCATTGTTATTGCAAATAAATTGGCCTATGGAGGGGGCGACAGGTGTGAGAGCTAAAGTGGGTAAAATACCAACATGGTCTATTTTAGTGTTCAGTCAGCAGGACATCTTATTAAAAGGAACAATTTAAAAAATACAATTAAATGCTAATTTATTTTCACAGCATTCCATGTGTCCGTGTCATTACTGTCACAGATATGTGTGCACATTTCCCGTCCCTGCCAATCCAATTGGAGATCCTCAGCAGCAGTATAATGGGAGCGCCACGCCGGGCGACTAATGGGCACATGTGCCTGACTGATTCCTTCTAATAAACAGCCGGATAAAATCATATTACAGTAAACGTCATCAGAAGAAGAAGAACCCTCCGGAGGCCGTGCCTTACCAAGTGGAAAGATTTTTAAAAGTAGCTCGGGAGATAAATCAGGAAAGCCATTTGAATAACTGTTAGCCATCTGCAAATTGACGGGAGAGCTCAGGGGAGTCCAATCTACATTTCTATATCATTATACAAATATAAAGGATTTCAATTACACGACTGCACAAAACTTTTTATTTTTTTTAATTTTTGTTAGTTTTGGATAAAGTTTGAATTATTAGAAGCTGGAACTTTAAACATAAGAGGCGGAAGTAGGCCAAGGTGCCACATCCTCAAATTCTACAACATATCCACTAAAAAGTTCAGAAAATTGGGATTTTTTTAGGAAGGAAAAAGAAAGAAAAGGGAAAAAAGGAAAGGAAAGGAAAGGAAAGTACACAAAAGGAAAGGAAAGGGAAAAGAGGAAAGGAAAGGAAAGCAAAGGAAAGGGAAACGAGGAAAGCAAAGGAAAGGACAGAAAAGAAAAGGAAAGGGAAAAGAGGAAAGGAAAGGAAAGGAAAGGAAAAGAGGAAAGGACAGAAAAGGAAAGGAAAGGAAAGTAAGGGAATGGAAGAAGAGGAAAAGAAAGGACAAAAAAGGAAAGGAAAGGGAAAAGAGGAAAGGAAAGCAAAGGGAAAAAGAGGAAAGGAAAGGACAGAAAAGGAAAGGAAATGGAAAAGAGGAAAGGAAAAGGAAAAGACAGAAAAGGAAAGGGAAAAGAGGAAAGAAAAGGAAAGGAAAGTAAAGGCAACTGAGAGGAAAGGAAAGGGAAAAGAGGAAAGGAAAGGAAAGGAAAGGAAAGGGAAAAGTGGAAAGCAAAGGAAAGGAAAAGACGGGAAAGGAAAGGATAGGCATTTTCCTTTGGTCTAAAAAATCCATTTTTTTGTAAATGTCTTTGTGGATACTTTGTAAAAGTTGTAATTTGTGCTCAGTTTTCACCGCTGGAAAAAAATCCTCTTCCTCAGTAACTGTGCAACTCCACATGAATTCCCCATAAGTCTCAGCAGTATCATTTTTCCAAAAAGCTCTTCCTTTTCTAATAAAAAAGCCACCCTTGAGCTCCAGTCTAGTGACCTTGGCTAGCCAGAGATGATGTCACCAGTCTGCTGTAGGCAAGATAAAGCTTTCCCTCAGTCTCTCCATCCCCATCCGTGACCTTGCCTAGGCTGAGATAATGTCATTAGTCTACTGCAGGAAGGAGGAGGCATTTCCTCAGTCTCCCCAAGCAATCAGACTGTACATTGTAACTGTGTAGCAAGTCACAAGGTGCTTGCATTGTATAGAGCAGCACAGAGACAAAGTGATGACATCACTGGATCTATGAATAAAGTTTGTAATGAAAACAGCAAGGCTTTATTTTAAAACATCATTAGCATGTTGATGGGGGACAAGGGAAAGTGAAATAGAAGCAGCTTACAGAAATGATTTGCATGGCTTCACCCAGTTTCCTTAAAGCGGTATTAACCCCTTCCTTACCCGGCACTTAAACCCCCCTCCTGCCCAGACCAATTTTTGGCTTTCAGCGCTGTCGCATTTTGAATGACAATTGCGCGGTCGTGCGACGTTGTACCCAAATAAAATTTGCGTCCTTTTTTTCCCACAAATAGAGCTTTCTTTTGGTGGTATTTGATCCCCTCTGCGCCATTTCTGATCGCCGCTATAAACAAAAAATGAGCGACAATTTTGCAAAAAAGAACAATATTTTTTACTTTTTGCTAAAGTACAAATCCATTAAAAAATTATTCATCAGTTTTGGCCGATATATATTCTTCTACATATTTTTGGTAAAAAAAAAAATCGCAATCGGCGTTTATTGATTGGTTTGCGCAAAAGTTATCGCGTCTACAAACTGGGAATTGATTTATGGCGTTTTTATTATTTTTTTTTTTTTTACTAGTAATGGCGGTGATCTGCGATTTTTATTGGGACTGCGATATCGGGGCGGAAATGTCGGACATTTTTTACACATTTTTGGGACCAATGACATTTATACAGTGATCAGAAATTTAAATGTCCACTGATTATTGTGTAAATGTCATTGGCAGTGAAGGGGTTAACCAGCAGGGGGCAGTGAAGGGGTTAATAAATGTTCCCTGGGTGTGTTCTAACTGTGGGGGGGCAGGGCTGGCCGGGACATGACAGATCTCACTGATCCCAGTGACAGGGATCAGTAGATCTGGCATGTCCCCTGTCACAGAACGGGGAACCGCCGTGTTTACAACGGCGGTTCCCCGTTCTGAGGCTCCTAAAGGTGATCGGCGGGTCCGGGCGGACATCGAGTCCGCCCGACCCGCGGGCACGCTCGTGCAGCGTGCGGCGCGCCGCCGCCAGGGGGCGCGCGGGAGCATGCGCAGTGGAGGACGTCCATGGACGTCCTCCGGGCATTTCAGATCCGCGCTGGAGCCGTACTTTGGCTATAGCGCGGATCTGAAGTGGTTAAACCCAAAACCAAAAATGTAATATACAGCATTGTAGCTTACCAGCCATTAGATGTGGTGGCTGCATTAGTTGTTTTTTAGGCTTTTTTCCCCTCTGTTTTCACCTGGTGACCTGGCCAGGTACACACCTCCTGTTTTAGAGCGCCCCCCTCTGGAAGGGGCACAGGGGGAACCTTTGGACTGTAGCATTGCTTTACAATATTAAGGCAGACACTACAGTTACAATACAATTCAATACAGGAGGAATCAGAGGGCCCTGCTTGTCAGAGCTTACAATCTAGGAGGGAGGGTCAAGTGATACGAGAGGCAATAACTGTGGGGGATGAGCCGATGGAGAAGATAAATGTAGAGTTGTTAGGTGGCGGCAGGATAAGCTTCTCTGAAGAGAAAAGTTTTCAGGGATCGTCTGAAGGTGGATAGATTTGGGGACAGTCTGACAGATTAGGGTAGGGAATTGCCAGAGGATGGGAGAGGCTCGGGAGAAGTCCTGGAGGCGAATATGGGAGGAGGTGATAAGGGAACTAGAGAGCAGGAGGCTTTGGGAGGAACACAGAAGAGAGTGTTAAATTCCCTAGCAGATTTAGATACAGTTATAGCAAACAGTTTAAATTTGGGATAAATGTTTTACATACTGTAAATAAAAGCTGACCATTGTAAGCATTCCTGTCAGTGGTAAATGGTTTATCTCATCGCTGTAACTGCTACATCTGCAGGAGAGCTTGTGCTTTTGAGAAACAACAGACTTGGTGGCCAGATGACCAGATGAAAAAAAAAGGAAAGAAAGCCTAAGAAAGAAAAGTAATGCAGCCGCCAACATCTAAGAATTGGTAAGCTGTAATATACTGTAATACATGTTTGCTTTTGGGTTTGATGCTGCTTTAACCCCTTCAATACTGGGCACTTTCACCCCCTTCCTGCCCAGGCCAATTTTCAGCTTTCAGCGCTGTCGCACTTTGAATGACAATTGCGCGGTCGTGCGACGTTGTACCCAAATAATTTTTATCATTTTCTTCCCACAAATAGAGCTTTCTTTTGGTGGTATTTGATCACCTCTGGGGTTTTATTTTTTGCTAAACAGATTAAAAAAGACCACATTTTTTGAAAAAAACAAAAACATTTTTCTTTGTTTCTGTTATAAAATTTAGTTTTGTCCCTCACTGATGGGCACTGATAGGCGGCACTGATGGGCACTAATAGGTGGCACTGATGGGCACTGATGGGCATTGATAGGCACTGATGAGATGGCAGTGACGGGCACGGATGAGGCGGAACTGCTGAGGAGGCAGTGACTGGCACTAATGAGGTAGCACTGATGGGCACTGATGAGGAGGCACTAATATGCAGCACTGATAGGCGGTACTGATATGCAGCACGGATGGGCACTAATAGGTGGCACTGATAGGCGGCAATGATGGGTACTGATAGGTGGCACTGATGGGCACTGATAGGTGGTACTGATGGGTGGCACTGACAGTAATTACTGATGAGCACCAATTGGCATTTTGCTGGGCACTGATTTGCATCTGATGGGCACTGATTAGCAGCTGTGGTGGGCACCTCTGATGGGGGCTGCACTGATAATCAATGTGCTGATTATCAGTGCCCCCCCCCCCATCTGACAGGAGAGAAGCCAATCGGCTCTCCCAGTCAGCGTGAACCAATGAGAGCCAATTACTGGCCTTTCCTGGTTACCGCTGTGATTGGTCACAGCTGATTAAGTGGTTAAGAACCTCCGTCATAGGCTCTTTACCACGGTCAGAGATGTGGTGCATCGGAGCGACACACCGCACTACCGATCACCACGCTGCGCGCCCCCCGGGGGCGCTCTCACGGACGGCTTGTCCTGCTGGACGTCATATGATGCCCAGTCAGAATAACAGAGCCATTTGTGGACGTCAATCCACTATACGCCGGTAGGGAAGTGGATAACCACCTCAGATCCGGAAGGTTTTACCCCCTTCATGACCAGGGCATTTTTTGCTATTCAGCACTGCGCTACTTTAACTGGTGATTGTGCGGTCACGCGGCGCTGTACCCAGACACAATTTATGTTGTTTTCACACAAAAAAAGCTTTCTTTTGGTGGTATCACCAATCACTGGGGGGGGTGTTTTTCCGCAATTTAAATATAAAAAAGACTAAAGATTTTGTATACAATATTTTTTTATTTTCTACTATAAAACATATTCGATGAAAAAGTTTAAAAAATCACATTTCATAAATTCTGGGCAAAATGTATTCTGCTACATGTCTTTGGTAAAAATGACCCTGGCTGGGAAGGGGTTAACATCCGGGGGCGATCGAGGGGTTAAATGTGTGCCTAACCATGTTTGCTTACATCTGCAGAACAAAATAATAATGTTTTGTTTAGTTTTGATTCGTTATTTAACCTCTTCCCTACCACCGTATGGAGAATGACGGGCGGGAAGTGGTGGGTCAGTCTGAACCCCTACATTACTGCTCTCGGTATACAGCTTCCATCAGAAGCTCTTTACCATATGGTCAGCCGTGACCAATCACAGCCGGTCACAGTGAAAATAGGAAAAGCTGTTAATCGGCTTTTCCTCTACTCGCGTCTGGAGACGCAAGTAGTGGAGAGCCAATCAGCTGCTCTCCTCACAGTGGGGGTCTGTGCTGAGTGTTTATCAGCGCAGCCCCCCTAAGATCACCACCCTAGACCACCAGGGAGCCTGTCCAGGGAGCCCATCCTAGACCACCAGGTAAGGGGCACAGTGCCCATAATGGATGGCACTCGGCGCCAACTTCAGATGCCACCCTAGACCACCAGGGAATGGGCCCTTATTAGTGCATCTGTCATCTGCTGCCCACCAGTGCCCCCTATCAGTGCCACCTACCAGTGCCACCTATCAGTGCCCACCAGTGTCACCTATCAGTGCCACCTATAAGTGCTTAGTGCCACCTATCAGTGTCCATCAGTGCCGTCTATGAGTGCCCATCAGTGCTGCATATCAGTGCCACTTATCAGTTCCCGTCAGTGCTGCTTATCAGTGCTGCCTATCAGTGCCCATCAGTGCTGCATGTATGTGCCTTATCATCATTGCCACTTCATCAGTGCTGCCTCATCAGTGCCAATCAGTACTGCCTCATCAGTGCCCGTCAGTGTAGCCTCATCAGTGATGGGAAAATGTACTTATTTACAAAGTTTTGTGGCAGAAACAGAGACTTTTTTTTTTTTTTTTCAAAATTTTCAGTCTTTTTTTGTTTATAGCACAAAAAATAATACCACCAAAAGAAAGCTTTGTTTGTAGTAAAAAAATGATAAAAAATTTGTTTGGCTACAACGTTGCACGACTGCGCAATTGTCATTCAAAGCGCAACAGCACTGAAAGCTGAAAATTGGTCTGGTAGGGAAGTGTTCTAAGTGCCCGGTATTGAAGTGGTTAACCACTTGCCAACCGGCCTCCATCGTTATACGGGGCAGGTCGGCTCTCCTGTGCAAATCTCCGTAGCTGTACGGTGGCTGGCACAGGCGCAGTTGTGGGCGGGTTGTGTACCGCCGCCGGCGCGCTCGCACCCTCTGTGTGAGCATGCCCGCGGGTCGGGCGCACTCGACTATCTGCTGGCGACCCGCGATTGCCGCGTACAGAGGCAGAACCGGGATCTGCCAATGTAAACAAGGCAGATCCCCGTTCTGACAGGGGGCATGGCAGAGATCTACTGTTCCCTGTGATCAGGAACATTGATCTCTGTCATGACCCTGGCAGCCCATCCCCCCTACAGGGAACACACTTAACCCCTTGATCACCCCCTAGTGTTAACCGCTACCCTACCGGTGTCATTTATACATTGATAACTGAATATTTATAACACTGATCAACGTAATAAAGTCACTGGTCCCCAAAAAGTGTCGTTTGGGGTCAGATTTATCCACCGCTAAAAATCACAGATCGCTGCCATTACCAGTAAAAACAATGAAAAAAATTAAAAGTCCATAAATCTATCCCATAGTTTGTAGACGCCATAACTTTTGCGCAACTCAATCAATATACGGCTATTGCAATTTTTTTTTTTTTTACCAAAAATATGTAGAAGAATATCGGCCTAAACTGATAAATAAATTCCTTTTGGATATTTATTATAGCAAAAAGTAAAAAAAGTTTTTTTTTTCAAAATTGACGCTTTTTTGTTTATAGCGCAAAAAATAAAAACAGCAGAGGCGATCAAATACCACCAAAAGAAAGCTCTATTTGTGGGCAAAAAAAAGACGTTGGTTTTGTTTGGGTACAACGCCACACGACCGCGCAATTGTCAGTTAAAACGATGCAGTGCCGAATCACAAAATATGTCCTGGTCATTAAGGGGGCAAATCCTTCCTGGGGCTGAAGTGGTTAAATCATTTTGCTTAGTTAAATTTGTTTAATTCGTTTTCAGAATTCATTCAGTTTGTTTTTTTTTTTTAAATCGTTTTTGATTAGATTAAAATTTTCCGAATTCGACTCATTGAATTCATCTTCACTGAATTTGGAAAATTCAAATTTATTCTATTTGAAATTCACATTTTGGAAGGCAGTTATATTCTTTCCATTTCATTGTTTTTTCTATTCTATTTTATTCTATTCTATTCTTTTCTATTTGTTTATTTTTTATTCTGTTTTATTCTAGTCCTTTATTTTCTATTCTATTCTGTTCTGTTTTATTCAATTTTATAGTATTCTTTTTTTTTTTTTTATAGTATTTTTTTCTATTCTATTGCTTTATTTTGTATTCTTCTCTTTGCTTTTCAGTTTTATTCTATTCTTGTTTTCAAATTTGATTTAGTTTTCCAATTGCATTTCGTTATCTCGTATTTATCTAAATTTGTTACTATTGTAATTTCGGATACATCCGCATCTCCAAATAACGAAAGATGTGTCCGAATTTTGATTCGAAACGAAACGAGCCGCACATGTCTAATGTTTAATGTGTGTAATGTGTGATGATTTTTAATAAACAACGTGCCGACCTTTACTTCCTGTTTTGCAGGGGAAAAAACAAAAAACAAAAGCGGCACATCGCTGTAAATAGAGAGCCCTGTGTTGTTTGCCAACAGAGAGCTCTCTTCGGTCATCCGCTCAGCCATTTGGTGGATTCCCTCCATAAGGCTCCATTCACACTATGGCATTCCGTTGTGCAGCGTCCAAAATCCTTCGCTACAGCATAAGCTGATCAGTGGGTCCCAGCCAATGATTCAGGCTGGGTTCACA
The DNA here is from genome assembly GCA_018402905.1 of Glandirana rugosa. NCBI lineage: Eukaryota > Metazoa > Chordata > Amphibia > Anura > Ranidae > Glandirana > Glandirana rugosa. The sequence goes on along the minus strand of BLSH010077626.1, from coordinate 747,547 downwards.
CCTATGCGAATTGGATGCGGCTTGAACCGCATCCAATTCGCAGGACACTTGAAAACATTGTTTTCAATGTGTCCGGTTCACATATGTCCGGTGCATTCGCACTCCGCATTGCACAAAAAACGCATGCCTTTTCTGTGCGAATTCCCAGCCCGTTGAGTTCAGTGGGAGCGCATCTAACACGGAGATGCACTCTGCACTGAACGGGGATATTTCCCCTGCTCGTGGCCCCTCCCCCATCTCTCCCCTCGCAGCTGCTGTGCTGTGGGAACGGACAGGAGCCGCCGAACGGTGGCTCCGCCCCCTTCCCGGCAGCAGACAGGCTGGAATTCGCACCGGACGGGTGTGAATCCAGCCCAAGGCTCCATTCACACTGTGGCGTTCCGTTTTGCGGGCAAAATCCCTGTGATTCTGATCCCTGATTCAAAAATGCTGCAAATCGCGGGACGCCATTGCAATCCCTGCTATTTTGAATGGCATCAAATCGCGGTGAATTTCTGTAAAATCGTGGTAAAAACGTGCAAGCAGAATCGCGGGACGCTCAGTACAAGAGCTTCTTTTGGGCATCCCGCGACTCTGCTTGCACATTTTTAACCACAATTTTGCCGAAATCGTGGCAAAATCGCAGCGTGATTTGGTGCTATTCAAAATAGCGGAGATTGCAAGGGTGTCCCGCGGTTTGTGGTATTTCTGAATCAGGGATCAGAATCACGGGGATTTTGCCTGCAAAACGGAACGCCACAGTGTGAATGGAGCCTTAATCATTGCCTGGGACCCACTGATCAGCTCATGCTATAGTGAATGATTTTGGGCGCCGAATCACGGTAAAATCGTGGTAAAAATGCGCAAGCAGAATTGCGGTACGCTCGGTACAAGAGCTTCTTTTGGGCATCCCGCGACTCTGCTCGCATGTTTTTACCACGATTCGGTGATTTGGTGCCATTCAAAATAGCAGGAATTGCAAGGGCGCCCCGCGATTTGCGTCATTTCCGAATCGGGGATCAGAATCACGGTGATTCCGCCCGCAAGACGGAACACCATAGTGTGAAGGGAGCCTTAATCATTGGCTGGGACCCACTGATCAGCTTATGCTGTAGTGAATGATTTTAGCTGCCGAATTGTGGTAAAAATGCACAAGCAGAATTGCGGGACGCTCAGTACAAGAGCTTCTTTTGGGCATCCCGCGACACTGCTTGCGCATTTTCAACCGCTATTTGGTGCCCGAAATCGCTGCAAAATCGCATCATGATTCGGTGCCATTCAGAAGAGTGGGGATCGCTAGGGCGTCCTGCGATTTGCGACATTTCGGAAACAGGGATCAGAATTGCGGCGATTCAGCCCGCAAGACGGAACACCATAGTGTGAATGGAGACCTTAGCGAATGACAGCACAGCTGAGGGGGGTGTAAGGATGCGCGCATGCGCGCCCCCTACCCAGAAATGCAAATGTCAAATATTTAGGTGATCCTGCGCAGCCTAGCCGCAATTTGGTTGGCAATTGGTTAAGCAGACAATAAAGCCTTTACAGTGGAACCTTGGATTAAGGGAATAATCAGTTCCAGGAGAATGCTTGTAATCCAAATCACTGGTATACCAAAGCAAGTTTCCCCATAGGAAACAATGGAAACTCAGTTAATTCCTTCCAGAGTCACTGCTTTTCTATGCAGTACTGTATATGGCCATAGGTACGGGGGGGCGCTGGTGTATGCAATACTGTATGTGGCCAGAGGCATGGTGGCGCTGGTGAGGCTTGGAAGCGCTCGGGAACTATTTACACTTTCAATATTTCTGACGACTTCCGAGCCTCTCCGAGGCTCACTAGCGCTCCCGCACCCCTGGCCACATGCGGTATTGCATGCATGGAGGCTTAATCGCGCTCTTTTTGCGAGACTGCGCTTGCAAACCGCGTCAGTATTTTAAAAAAAAAATTGCTCGTCTTTCAAAATGCTTGTTAGCCGCGTTACTCATGAACCAAGGTTCCACTGTATTTTTGCACGTTGTAATGGAAGTGAGTCATGTGACCATCTTCTGAGTTGCAGTAGAGAGAATTTTGGTTCCTTTCTTCTTTTTTTTTTTCTTCACAATAAAATTTTTATTGAAAGAATTTTTAGCAATGTTACAAATAAACATTTTATATCAAATATAGAAATAGGAATATAAAACAAATGTATAAGTTGAGCTTTATTCCTTTTGGCGCCCCTCGCCGGTACCCGCGGGGTTTATACCGTATACTTCGGTTTGGTCCTCCAGCGAGATAAAGGGAGATGGCTGGGAGGGTCTCTATGTTGTGATGTAATACGGCCGCATTCCAGACTTATCAGCGGCACGCAGACAGAGAACGCCCGGCTCCATTCATCTTTCTGCTGCTTATCAGAGATGTACTGAAAAATGCAAAAAAACTTTATACTGAGCTCATTAACCCTTTCCCGCCTGGCATCCCTTCATACGGCTCAGAACACCACTGTGCCGGTGTTCACCGGTTTGAGCGGTGTAAAGCTCAGGGGGTAAAGCACCTCGGGAGTCACGTGCAATAGCCGTTTATTTTAAACCGGGCACCTCTACCCCCTTCCTGCCCAGGTCAATTTTCAACTTTCAGCGCCATCGCACTTTGAATAACAATTGCGCCGTCATGCAACACTGCACCCATATGACATTTGTATCATTTTGTTCACACAGATAGAGATATTTTTTTGGGTGGTATTTAATCTACACTGTTGTTTTTTTATTTTTTGCTAAATAAACGAAAAAAGACTGACAATTTTGAAAGAAAAAAAAAATTTCTTTTTTTCTGCTAAAAATTTTTGCAAATAAATAATATTTCTTTGTAAATTTAGCCCAAAATGTATTCTGCTCAGTTTCTTGGAAAATCCATTTGCAGGATTGAAAATCGCTCAGTCCTGATTGTACTGACAGCCGATCTAATTTCTTGAGGCCCAAAAAATGCCAGGGCAGTACAAATACCCCCAGGGCCGGCTCTACCACTAGGCGGAGTAGGTGGCCGCCTAGGGCACCTGGCCACCGTTGATCTGTCACTGGCTGCTCTGCATTGATTCATGGCAACAGAGAGGAGAGCCGAGACTGGCAGCTGCCTCAATGATGTCATCAGAGCTGTTGAGAATTGGAGAGGAGCAGCCGCCCCTCAATCGTGTGAGTGAAGTGGAGAAGTGGAGGAGAGCCGTGGCTGGCAGTACCCCCCCCCCCCCCGGAGGCCGCTGTGCATCTTGGCATTTTATACATGTCACTACAGGCACTGGCCAGCACCATAGTCGCCCCCCACCCCCACGTGGAGGGTGCTGTGCAGGATGTATTTAATGGGTACAGGTGAGGCTGTATTGATTGGCGCTGGTGAAGCTATATTGATTGGCACTGGTGAGGCTGTATTGATTGGCGCTGGTGAGGCTGTGTTTGATGGGCACAGGTAAGACTGCATTGATTGGTGCTGGTGAGGCTTTATTTGATGGCCACAGGTGAGGCTGTATTGATTGGCGCTTGTGAGGCTCTATTGATTGGCGCTGGTGAGGCTTTATTTAATGGGCGCAGGTGAGGCTGTATTGATTGGCGCTGGTGAAGCTGTGTTTGATGGGCACAGGTGAAGCTGTATTGATTGGCACAGGTGAGGCTGTATTGATTGGCACTGGTGAGGCTTTATTTGATGGGCGTAGGTGAGGCTGTATTGATTGGCGCTGGTCAGGCTGTATTTGATGGGCACAGGTGAGGCTGTATTGATTGGCGCTGGTCAGGCTGTATTTGATGGACACAGGTGAGGTTGTATTGATTGGCGCTGATGGCGCACAAAGCAAGGTTCATAAAGACATGGATGAGCGAGCTTGGGGTGGAGGAACTTGACTGGCCTGACCGCAACCCGATAGAACACCTTTGGGATGAATTAGAGGGGAGACTGCAAGCCAGGCCTTCTCATCCAACATCAGTGCCTGACCTCACAAATGGGCTTCTGGAAGAACGGTCAAACATTCCCATAGACACTCCTAAACCTTGTGGACAGCCTTCCATGAAGAGTTGAAGCTGTTAAAGCTGCAAAGGGTGCTCCAGCTCAATAATGAATATTTTTTGCACCGTGCCCCTTGTGGAACCAGGCGTATGGGTAAGCCAGTCATCTCATATCCCCCTATTCTTGTAGAATGTATTTTGATTTGTTATCTTTATTATTATTACTTTCTGTCTTCATTACCACAGATATCTCTCCTGAAGAAGCAGATTCCACTCCGCGAAACATGTAGAGACCTACCGATATCAGTGCCCTGACGCCACAATACAATCATATGGGGACATATGTTTTCCTTGATGACAATATGCTTTTAATTTCTTTTTTGTTATAATTTAGCAAACTTTTATCTTGATGTATCAATAAAATTTTGTCACCATTCAAGAAAAACCTTTGCAGTTCTACCTCTACTTTAACCTTAGTGGTGCCGCAATATTCCAGCTTTCTCCTAAACTTTTTCCAGTGGGTATTGGCTGGGGACCAATAAACCCCCATTCTTTCTCAATATTGAACCCTTTGGACTAAGACTGGGACGCCATTAAAGTTCATGTGCGTGTAAAAGGCAGGTGTCCCAATACTTCTGGTAATATAGTGAATATTGTTGCAATAAACATCCCCTCTTTAGCCCAGATGTGTCGGAGAGAGTGGTGCTGCTTACAGAGCTGTGGACTTTGGGAACAGGGAACCTGAGAAAACAGTACTACACCTTAAGCTGCACCCAAGCGAAGTGGGCACACGCGTTCCCACTCATGTTTTTTTGTGGCGCGTTTTTCATGTGTTAACACCCATTGCGCCTAGGTCAGCCCATTCATTTAAGCCTATGCCTGACAAATACTCCAAAGTAGCTCCAAATCCCTTTCGATCACAGAACATTGTACGATTTTTCATGCATATGCTTGAGGCGCCATTAACAACCAATGCCACTCGTGAGTGCAGCAGGTTTGCAGTATGAATGGAGCCTTAAACCTGTCAGTAGCAAGAGATTCAAATTGCCCATGTAGCTTGGCGTTCAGTCTGCCCCGATCGCTGTACACATGGGCAACACAGAGGTAACTGCACCAAATGTTGCTCAGTCCTATGAACTTTTCTCAGTATGGAATGGCCAAATATTGACTCCCACTGCGCACTCAGCGAGGAGGGTGAGGTCCCAATGAAAAACGTTTCATATTTCGCTGTGAAAATCCACACTGTCCTTGCAGCTTGCTACTGGGCAGGGCAGGATTTGCTGTCTCTGATTGGCCAATGACGATGGGGTAATGTATTTGCCTCGCTGTGCGCCTCCTCGCTGTGCATCTCCTCGCTGTGCGCCTCCTCGCTGTGCGCCTCCTCGCTGTGCATCTCCTCGCTGTGCGCCTCCTCGCTGTGCATCTCCTCGATGTGCGCCTCCTCGCTGTGCATCTCCTCGATGTGCGCCTCCTCGCTGTGCATCTCCTCGCTGTGCGCCTCCTCACTGTGCACCTCCTCGCTCTGTGCCTCCTAGCTGTGCGCCTCCTCGCTGTGCACCTCCTCGCTCTGTGCCTCCTCGCTGTGCGCCTCCTCGCTGTGCATCTCCTCGCTGTGCGGCTCCTCGCTGTGCACCTCCTCGCTGTGCATCTCCTCACTGTGCATCTCCTCGCTGTGCGCCTCCTCGCTGTGCGCCTCCCTGCTGTGCGCCTCCTCGCTGTGCACCTCCTCGCTGTGCGCCTCCCCGCTGTGCGCCTCCTCGCTGTGCGCCTCCCCGCTGTGCGCCTCCTCGCTGTGCATCTCCTCGCTGTGCGCCTCCTCGTGTGCGCCTCCTCGCTGTGCGCCTCCTCGCTGTGCGCCTCCTCATGTGTGCCTCTGGCTGCCTATTCTGTCTCTCCCCGGTTCATTAGTAAACGAGTGGCTTAAATATGATGCAAAAGTCCAATCTCTTCGGAGTTTCCTGTGTTGCAAATTAATAATTGATTTCGAAGCCCCGGGCTGAGTTTAAGTCCCGTATCCCAGAGCAGCCAAGAATGCGATCCTTTTCATCATTCGCACGTAGAGGGGGGAGATTCTGTTTGTTTGTCTATCTGCACTGATCAGCTATAACTTCCTGACCACCCACCTAATACTGAGAAGCCCCCCCGTTTTGCAGCTGTAGCACCCTCCTAGTTAGAGTTGTTAAGATGTTAGGCAAATCCAGTCTTTTGTCTAATTTGTAATCAGTGGAGTAGTTGTTGATTGCTTTTGGCTGCTCTGGATCTCAGGTTAGATTGTATTTAAGAGATATTTTTTAAGAGGATTCTATAACATAGAGGGCTAGGCATCAGCCAATCCCTGGTAAGGTGTGCCCAGTAGGTGGCTGGAGATGCATATAAATAGTCTAAGATTCAGAGCAGCATGCATCGGGCAATCTCTGGGCTACTCCTGAAGATCTATTTTTTGAAACTAGTCAAGGGAGCTGAAGGGCTTGTAGCACCGCTCCAAACTGGACGCTTCAGGATCTCCTCGCTCAAAACTCAAACTTGAACTCAAAACACGGTAGCAGGCATCAGGAGTGTGGGTATACCAAAAGAGACACTGCTCAAACTGACCCGATGTAGTCACGGTGTATGGCCTCAGCTAGCACTGTTCAGGCCACGCTGGCTGATGCGTTTCACCCCACCGGCCGGGGCTTGGTCACACAGCGCATAGTTGTGAACTGAGCCAGATCACCAGGTGAAAACACAGGTGGGAAAAGGGCCTAAAAAAAGAGGATCCACTGCATCACGCCATGGAGGAGAGGATCCACTCGCTGCATCAAGCCATGGAGGAGAGGATCCGCTCGCTGCATCAAGCCATGGAGGAGAGGATCCGCTCGCTGCATCAAGCCATGGAGGAGAGGATCCGCTCGCTGCATCAAGCCATGGAGGAGAGGATCCGCTGCATCATGCCATGGAGGAGAGGATCCGCTCGCTGCATCAAGCCATGGAGGAGAGGATCCGCTCGCTGCATCAAGCCATGGAGGAGAGGATCCGCTCGCTGCATCACGCCATGGAGAAGAGGATCCGCTGCATCATGCCATGGAGGAGAGGATCCACTCGCTGCATCATGCCATGGATAAGAGGATCCGCTGCATCATGCCATGGAGGAGAGGATCCGCTCGCTGCATCAAGCCATGGAAGAAAGGATCCGCTGCATCATGCCATTGAGGAGAAGATCTGCTCGCTGCATCACGACATGGAGGAGAGGATCCGCTCACTGCATCAAGCCATGGAAGAGAGGGTCTGCTGCATGATGCCACAGAGCAGAGTAACCACTCGCTGCATCACGCCATGAAGGAGAGGATCCACTGCATCACGCCATGGAGGAGAAGATCTGCTTTCTGCATCACACCCTGGAGGAGAGGATCCACTGCATCATGCCATGGAGGAGAGGATCTGGTCACCGCATCATGCCATGGAGGAGAGGATCTGCTTGCTGCATCATGCCATGGAGGAGAGGATCCACTGCATCACGCCATGGAGGAGAGGATCCACTGCATCATGCCATGGAGGAGAGGATCTGCTCGCCACATCACACCATGGAGGAGAGGATCCGCTCGCTGCATCATGCTATGGATGAGAGGATCTGGTCGCCGCATCACGCCTTGGAGGAGAGGATCTGCTTGCTGCATCATGCCATGGAGGAGAGGATCCGCTGTGTCACACCATGGAGGAGAGGAACTGCTGCATCATGCCATGGAGGAGAGGATCCGCTCTCTGAATCACACCATGGAGGAGAGGATCCGCTCTCTGAATCATGCCATGGAGGAGAGGATCCGCTCTCTGCATCACGCCATGGAGAAGAGGACCCGCTGCATCACGCCATGAAGGAGAGGATCGCTGCATCATGCCATGGAGGAGAGGATCGGCTCGTTGCTTCATGCCCTGGAGGAGAGGATCCATTGCATCACGCAGGGGAGGAGGGGATCTGCTCGCTGCATCAAGCCATGTAGGAGAGGGTCCGCTCGTTGCATCAAGCCATGGAGGAGAGGATCTACTCGCTACATCATATCATGGAGGAGAGGTTCCGCTAGCTGCATTAACCCATGGAGGAGAGAATCCACTCGCTGCATCACGCCATGGAGAAGAGGATCCGCTGCATCATGCCATGGAGAAGAGAATCCGCTGCATCATGCCATGGAGAAGAGGATCCGCTGCATCACGCCATGGAGGAGAGGATCCGCTCGCTGCATCACGCCATGGAGAAGAGGATCCGCTGCATCATGCCATGGAGAAGAGGATCCGCTGCATCACGCCATGGAGGAGAGGATCCACTGCATCATGCCATGGAGGAGAGGATCCGCTCGCTGCATCATGCCATGGAGGAGAGGATCAGCTCGCTGCATCATGCCATGGAGGTAAGGATCCCCTCACTGCATCATGCCATGGAGGTAAGGATCCCCTCACTGCATCATGCCATGGAGGAGAGGATCCGCTCGCTGCATCACGCCATGGAGAAGAAGATCCGCTGCATCACGCCATGGAGAAGAAGATCCGCTGCATCACGCCATGGAGGAGAGGATCCGCTCGCTGCATCAAGCCATGGAAGAGAGGGTCTGCTGCATGATAACACAGAGGAGAGTAACCGCTCGCTGCATCCCGCCATGGAGGAGAGGATCCACTTGCCTCATCAAGCCATGGAGGAGAGGATCCGCTCCATAATGCCATGGAAGAGAGGGTCCGCTCGCTGCATCACCCCATGGAGGAGAGGGTCCACTCTCTGCATCACACTATGGAGAAGAGGACCGGCTGCATCATGACATAGAGGATAGGATCCGCTGCATCATGCCATGGAGGAGAGGATCCGCTCGTTGCATCACGCCATGGAGGAGAGGATCCACTGCATGACGCCATGGAGGAGAGGATCCGCTTGCTGCATCACGCCATGGAGGAGGGGATCCGCTCGTTGCATCATGCCAGTACGTCACCTAGGAGAGGAGGTACCGCACTACGTTGCTCGCCTAGGAG
>BLSH010077626.1:718519-733747 GCA_018402905.1 Glandirana rugosa | reverse complement strand
CAAATGTTTTCAAATGTAATTTTGCTCTGGCTATGTTCTAAACATCACAGAGATGCGCCCTTTTACAGGCAAACTAAGGGGACCTCCCAGGCACAATATTTAAAGGAATATTTAATTTTTATTGTTTCACTTTAAGCATTATTAAAATCACTGCTCCTGAAAAAACGATCGATTTAAAAACTTTTTTTTCATTGATACGCAATCTCCTAGGGCAGGACCCGGGTCCCCATACACTTTTTAGAGCAATAACATTGCCTCAACATATAAGCCTTAAAAATGAGCACTTTTGATTTTTCACGTTCGGGTCCCATAGACTTGTGTGTTCGGACTAATTTTTAGCCTGTTCGCATGTTCTGGTGCGATCCCAACCGGGGGTGTTCAGCCCACTCCTATTTGTAATCAATAGGTGAATTTAGGGCTGGTTCAAGGATTTTTGACACCCTAGGCGAAACCTCATTTTGCTGTCCCCTTGGCCCCACCCCTGACTCCACCCCCTTTGTCCTGCCCATGTCACCCATGTGACCTACCTGACCCCCTACACTGACCTACCTACATTGACCACCTGACCCCTACACTAACCTACCTGACCATTACACTGACCTACCTGGCCCCTAAACTTACCTACCTGCCCCTACATTGACCACCTGACCCCTACATTGACCACCTGACCCCTACACTAACCTACCTGACCATTACACTGACCCACCTGACCCCTACACTGACCTACCTGCCCCCTACATTGATCACCTGACCCCTACACTAACCTACCTGACCATTACACTGACCTACCTGACCCCTACACTGACCTACCTGCCCCTACACTGACCTACCTGATCATTACACTGACCTACCCAACCCCTACACTACCTTACCTGGACCCTACACTGACCTACCTGACCCCAACACAGACCTACCTGACCATTACATTGACCTACCTGACCCCTACATTAACCTGCCTAACCATTACAGTGACATACCTGACCCCTACACTACTATACCTGGCCCCTACACTGACCTACCGGACCCCTACAGTACCTTACCTGGCCCCTACACTGACCCACCTGACCTCTACACTGACCTACCTGATCATTACACTGACCTACCTGACCCCTACATTAACCTGCCTAACCATTACACTGACCTACCTAACCCCTACACTGACCTACCTGACCCCTACATTAACCTGCCTAACCATTACACTGACATACCTGACCTCTACACTACCTTACCTGGCCCCTACACTGACCTACCTGACCATTACACTGACCTACCTGGCCCCTACACAACCTTACCTGGCCACTATACTGACCTACCTGACCCCTACACTGACCTACCTGACCTTTACACTGACCTACCTGACCCCTACAATACCTTACCTAGCCCCTACACTGACCTACCTGACCACTACACTGACCTACTGGAGACCAGTGGGAGACAGAGAGGAGTAGGCGGCTGCCTAATTTGCCTATGGTAGCTCCAGCCCTGGGTGGATTAACATTTTAGGCTTGGCAGGTATTAGACCAACCAAGTGTAAAATCTCACCTACAGCCATTCACCTCTAAGACACGGCAAAGTCACCCGTTAGCCCCCATGCTAGATGATGGAAAGGAGAATCGAATGCCTCTCCGGAGAGGACGGAGGGGGCACCTACAGAAAAAGAAAGTAAAAGACAGTAAAAGAAAGGCTCAGGAACAGCAATACAATCCCCGGTATCTCCCTTGTGTAATGCAAATGTTCCCGAGACGTATTGATCGCGTTTCTCAAAATAAATAAATAAGATTACGACTTTCCAAGTGCGACTGCTTTCCATGAAAGTGCGCGCTGGGAAAAAGCTATTACCGCGGACAAAGGGAGGCTTTGTCAGTGGCTGCACCCGGATAAAAGAAAACAAATCAGAGCCGCGTTGGATTCAGTTCACAGACGCTCTCGTTATAAAGAATGCAGGTTCTCTGCGAGATGGAAGTCAGGAAACCAGAGAAAGGTTCATTCTTATAAAATTTGTCCCCGCGTCGAGCAATCCTAGGGAAGCCAATCGCACTCCTTGGGTTTATTCATGCGTTTGTTCTCCCAAACAATCCTCAGCCGATGTGCGCCGGGATCCATGATCGACGCCTGAGGGGACAAGAGGTTGTATTAAAACATCTACATATCAAACACACACTTATATACACCGCACATAGGAGGGCTGCACCGAACGGAATGCCAAAATGGACAGAACTTTATTAACCACTTCACATCCGTTCTCTGGTTCTGAGAGGGCGCCCCCTGGATGTCCTCCTGTGTGCGCGCATCCTGTGTGCCCCCTGGGGTGTGTTCAGGGAACTCTCTGTGCCTAGGGCACGGCGCATCACAGCGGCCCTTTACCATATGATCGCTGTGTCCAATCAGATGTAAACACAACAGGTCTCCCGCCTGTTGATGGCTTTCCTTCCTTGACACAGAGAAGGACTGTGAGGAAAGGAGAGCCGGATCTGTGTTGGGAGCAGTGACTACAGTGTTTTAGTGTGCCACGCAGTGCCCTGATCATCACTGGTACAGATTATCAGTGCAGCCTCATCAGTGCCCATCAGTGCAGCCTCAAAAGTGCACATTAGTGCAGCCTCAACAGTACACATCAGGACAGATTTATCAGTGCCCATCAGTGCAGCCTCAACAGTGCACATCTGTGCAGCCTCATCATCAGTGCCCATTAGTGTCGCCTTATCAGTGTCCATTAGTGCAGCCTCATCAGCGCACATCAGTGTAGCATCATCAGTGCACAGCGGTACAGCCTCCTCAGTGCCCATAAGTGCAGCCTCATCAGTGTCACTTCATCAGTGCCCATCAGTGCAGCCTCATCAATGCCCATCAGTGCAGCCCCATCAGTGCCTACTAGTGCAGCCTCATCAGCACACATCAGTGTAGCCTCATCTGTGCCCATCAGTGCAGCCTCAGCAGCACACAGCAGTACAGCCTCCTCAATGCTGCCTCATCAGTGCACAGCAGTACAGCCTCATCAGTGCCCTTCAGTGCAGCCTCATCAGTGCCCAACAGTGTAGCCTCATCAGCGCACAGCAGTACAGCCTCCTCAGTGCTGCCTCATCAGTGCACAGCAGTGCAGCCTCATCAGTGCCCTTAAGTGCAGCCTCATTAGTACCCATCAGTGTAGCCTCATCAGCGCACAGCAGTACAGCCTCCTCAGTGCCCATAAGTGCAGCCTCATCAGTGCCCATCAGTGTCACCTCATCAGTGCCCATCAGTGCAGCCTCATCAATGCCCATCAGTGCAGCCCCATCAGTGCCTACCAATGCGGCCTCATCAGCACACATCAGTGTAGCCTCATCGGTGCCCATCAGTGCAGCCTCATCAGCACACAGCAGTACAGCCTCCTCAGTGCTGCCTCATCAGTGCCCTTCAGTGCAGCCTCATCAGTGCCCATCAGTGTTACCTCATCAGTGCCCATCAGTGCAGCCTCATCAATGCCCATCAGTGCAGCCCAATCAGTGCCTACCAGTGCAGCCTCATCAGCACACATCAGTGCAGCCTCATCAGTGCCTTTCGGTGCAGCCTCATCATTGCCCATCAGTGCAGCCTCAACAGCACACATCTGTGCAGCCTCATTAGTGCAGCCTCATCATCAGTGCCCATTAGTGCCGCCTCATCAGTGTCCATCAGTGCAGCCTAATCAGGGCACCTTAGTGCCACCTCATCAGTGCTGCCTCATTAGTGCTGTCTCATGAGTGCATATCAGTGCAGCCTCATCAGTACCCATCAGTGTAGCCTCATTGTTGCCCATCAGTACAGCCTCATCAGCGCACAGCAGTACAGCCTCCTCAGTACCCATCAGTGCCCATCAGAGTCACCTCATTAGATTCCATCAGTACAGCCTCATAAATGCCCATCAATGCCTACCAGTGCACCTCATCAGCACACATCAGTGTAGCCTCATCGGTGCCCATCAGTGCAGCCTTGTCAGCGCACAGCAGTACAGCCTCCTCAGTGCCCATAAGTGCAGCCTCATCAGTGCCCATCAGTGCAGCCTCATCAGTGCCCATCAGTGTCACCTCATCATTGCCCATCAGTCCAGCCTCATCAATGCCCATCAGTGCAGCCCCATCAGTGCCTACCAGTGCAGCCTCATCAGCACACATCAGTGTAGCCTCATCGGTGTCCATCAGTGCAGCCTCTTCAGTGCACAGCAGTACAGACTCCTCAGTGCCCAACAGCACACATCTGTGCAGCCTCATTAGTGCAGCCTCGTCATCAGTGCCCATTAGTGTCACCTTATCAGTGTCCATCAGTGCAGCCTAATCAGCGCACATTAGTGCCACCTCATCAGTGCCCATCAAGGCTGCCTCATTAGTGCTGTCTCATCAGTGCATATCAGTGCAGCCTCATCAGTACCCATCAGTGTAGCCTCATCGTTGCCCATCAGTGCAGCCTCATCAGCGCACAGCAATACAGCCTCCTCAGTACCCATCAGTGTAGCCTCATCAGTGCCCATCAGTACAGCCTCATAAATGCCCATCAGTGCCTACCAGTGCAGCCTCGTCAGCACACATCAGTGTAGCCTCATCGGTGCCCATCAGTGCAGCCTCATCACTGCAGCCTCATCAGTGCCTATCAGTGTCGCCTCATCAGCGCACATCAGTGCTGCCTCATCAGTGCCTACCAGTGCAGCCTCATCAGCACACATCAGTGAAGAAAAAATACTTATTTATCTAAAAATGTTCTGTCCTTTTGCAGATTATCAGTGCAGCCTCATCAGTGTTCATCAGTACTGCCTCATCAGTGCACTTTTTTCCCCACAAATAGAGCTTTCTTTTGGTGGTATTTGATCACCACTGCGTCATTTCTGACCTCCACTATAAACAAAAGAAGAGCGACAATTTTGCAAAAAAACCCAAATTTCTTATTTTTTGCTAAAATACAAATCCAAAAAAAAATATAAAAACATTTTTTTTCAACATTTTGGCCGATTTATATTCCTCCTCATATCTGTGATAAAAGAAAAAACCGCAATTGGCGCTTATTGATTGGTTTGCGCAAAAGTTGCCGCGTTTACGGATGATGAGAATTCATTTCTGGGGTTTTTATTTTTTACTAGTAATGGCTGCGATCTGCGATTTTTAGCGGTATTGCGATATTGGGGCGGCCATGTCGGACCATTTTGACACTTTTTTAAGACCATCGCCATTTATACAGCAATCAGTGCTATAAAAATGCACTGATCACTGTGTAAATGCCATTGGCAGTGAAGGGGTTAACCTGGGAGGGGCGCTCTAAGGGTTAACTGTGTTGCCTGGGCGTGTTCTAACTGTGTTAGTGTTTGACTGGCAGGGGAAGGGGAGTGATCAAAGCTTCTATATATAGCCCAGGTGTCTAACTGGCAGCCCTCCAGCTGTTGCAGAACTACAAGTCCCATGAGGCATTGCAAGGCTGACAGTTACAAGCATGACTCCCACAGGCAGAGGCATGCTGGGACTTGTAGTTCCGCAACAACTGGAGGGCCACCAGTTTGACACCCCTGATATAGAGGAAGGCTGTGGTCACAGCCCTTCCCCCTCTCACAGAACGGAGATCCGTGTTTACATGCACGGATCTCCGTTCTTTCACTCTGGGGGGGGCATCGGCGGAGATCGAGTCCGCCCTACCCGCTCCCTGGCCCCCCCCCCCCCCCCGGACACAGTGAGCTCCGACTGCGCCTGCGCGCTCACAGTGCACGATCTGGCAGCCGCCGTCATATGACGGCGATTTGCCCTAGCAGAGCCATCTTGTCGCCGTCAACCTGCGGTTGGCGGTCGGCAAGTGGTTAATGTACCGCTCGCTGAACGCGGTATGGCAAACTTCCAGAAAATCAGTCAGAACGACGCCCTTATCATCCCAAAAATGGTCACCATGAGTTCCTGTGCTGATCAGTGGTTCTTGAACTTCTTGGGTCTTGGAGAAGAAAGGTGAGACCATGCCATGGGCTGATTCTTCATTTCTGGTTCATAAAGATACGCTCGCGTCTTATCTCCTGTCACCAGACCTGCAAAAAATGCATCGTCATTGGCTTCACATGTTTACAGCAGATCAGAGCAGATTTCAACCCTTCTATCCTTCAAATGTGTTGACTAGTGAGGTACGTACTTTTCGCACACTTCCCAAAGCCTCGTACACACGCAGATTGTTGGCCAACCGAACGTCCAACTTTTGTCCAAATTGGCCTTTGGCGGTTGTTTCTAGCGTACTGACCGTAGTCAAGTAATCAGCCAACAAAGCTGAACTTAGTAACGTGTTACGAGCGAATAACGAGGAGGTTCAGGTGAATGTGATTTGTGAATTAGGATCACAGGTTACACCACCCAACACATCCTGGATTCCGAGCACTTCCAACGTTTTTTTGGCCAACTTCTGTACACGCGGGCCAACAATCGGCCAATGTCTTGTTGGCCAATAAAGGTTTTCTAGTCTTGTCAGCCAACTTCTGTTGGACAACAATTGGAAATCGGCTTTAGAATCGCGCGTACTAACGGTCAGATTATCGGCCAACAGGCTGATGGACGACCGTTGTTGGCCGATAATCGGACCGTGTGTATGGGTCTTAAATCTTACGCCATCTTCTTTATGGCATTGTGACCACAGTCTGCATGAATAAATTCGTCCACTCGCTGACGATTCATATTGGTGGTCACAATTGATGGTCTCACACTGCGTGATTGTCTTCGATGCTGGTTTCTCCTTTTTCAACCACCTCAATACCACGCCATAGCCGAAAGACGGCCCTCTTGTTCTGGGAGGACGTCCTCCCAAAACACATCTTCTGCACTCCCCATGCGGCGCACTCTGTGACAGTTTTGTCCTTTGGGCACACCTGATCATAGATTGAGGTAAAGGGCCAATCACAGCGACCCTTTACCATGTGATCAGCTGTGTCCAATCACAGCTGATCACATGTAAACAAACTTGCCCGTTATCATGTGAGGATAGGAGAGCCGGTAACCGACAAGGGTAAAAGGGCACATTTACAGTGATAATCAGGGCACTGATCATCAGCTCTCTGATTATCAGAGCAGCCCCCATCAGCGCAGCCTTACGGTGCCACCTATCAGTGCCCATCAGTACTGCTTCATCAGTGCAGCCTCGTCAGTGCCTCCTCATCAGTAACCATCAGTGCAGCTTGTCGGTGCCCATCAGTGCCACCTCATCAGTGCCCATGAGTTTCCGCCTCATCAGTGCCCATCAGTGAAGCTTGTTGGTGCCCATCAGTGCCCATTGGTGCCACCTCATCAGCGCCCATCAGTGTAGCTTATTGGTGCCCATCAGTGCAACCTCATCAGTGCCCATGAGTGCTGCCTCATCAGTGCCCATCAGAGCAGTTTATCGGTTCCCATCAGTGCCACCTATCAGTGCCCATGAGTGCCAACTCATCAGTGCCCATCAGTGCAGCGTATCAGTGCCCATCAGTGCCACCTCATCAGTGCACATCAGTGCAGACTATCAGTGCCCATCAGTGCCGTTTCATCAATGCAGCCTTGTCAGTGACTCCTCATCAGTACCCATCAGTGCAAATTATCGCTGCCTATCAGTGCCACCCCATCAGTGCCCATGAGTGCCGCCTCATCAGTGCAGCTTATCAGTGCCCATCAGTGCCACCTCATCAGTGCCCATCAGTGCAGCTTATCGGTGCCCATCATTGCACATCAGTGCCACCTCAACAGTGCCCATGAGTACCGCCTCATCAGTGCCCAACAGTGCAGATTATCGGTGCCCATCAGTGACCACCAGTGCCACCTATCAGTGCCCATCAGTGCCACCTCATCAGTGCTCATCAGTGCAGCTTATCAGTGCCACCTCTTCAGTGCAGGCTATTGGTGCCAATCAGTGCCGCCTCATCAGCACATTTTAGGACTTTTTTTCATTTAAAAAAAAATACAAAAAATACAACGTTGATTAAATACCACCAAAAGAAAGCTCTGTCAAAAAGAAATGATAAAAATGTCATATGGGTACAGTGTTGCACAATGCACGACCGCGCAATTGTCATTCAAAGAGTGACAGTGCTGAAAGCTGAAAATTGGCCTGGGCAGGAAGGGGGTAAAAGTGTCCGGCATTGAGGTGGTTAAACGTCTTCATCCATCTGTGCACATTTCTCTTGTCAACAATGTAATCACTTTAACCACTCCAGCCTTGGAAGAATTTGCCCCATTAATTACCAGAGCATTTCTTCAGATTCAGCACTGCATTATTTTAACTGACATTTGCGCAGTCGTGCGACGTTGTACCCAAACAAAATTTGCGTCCTTTTTTCCCACAAATAGAGCTTTCTTTTGGTGGTATTTGATCCCCTCTGCGGTTTTTATTTTTTGCGCTATAATCAAACAAAAAGCAAATATTTTGAAAAAAAATGTTTTTTTTACTTTTTGCTATAATACATATCCAAAAAAATATATAAAAAACAAATTTATTCATCAGTTTAGGCCCAAATATATTCTTCCATATATTTTTGGTATAAAAAAAAAAAATTGCAATAAACGTTTATTGATTGGTTTGCACAAAACTTACAGCGTCTACAAAATAGGGGATAGATTTAGGGACTTTTATTTTTTTTTATTGTTTTTACTGGTAATGGCGGTGATCTGCGATTTTTAGCGGGACTGCGACATTTTGGCCGGTAAATCTGATCCCCAAATGATGCTTTTTGGGGACCAGTGACATTATTACATTGATCAGTGCTATAAAAATGCAGTGATCAATGTAAAAATGATACTGGCAGGGAAGGAGGGGGTGATTAAGGGGTTAACTGTGTTCCCCGGGTGTGTTCTAACTATAGGGGGGGGTGGGATGACTGGGTCATGACAGAGATTGCTGCTCCCGATCACTGGGAACAGTAGATCTCTGACACTTCCCCTGTCAGAACGGGGATCCGCCTCGTGTACATAGGCAGATCCCCGTTCTGTCTCCGCAACAGCGCCTGCGTGAGCTGCAGCACAGCTACGGCGATTTGCGCAGGAGTGCCGACTTGCTGCTGTATAATGACGGTGGCTGGTCGGCAAGTCGGCAAGTCATTAAAATTCTGTAGCCTTCTGTGGATGTCGGACATCCTGCACCCCTCCTTCATCAAGAACTCAATGGCGGCACATTGCTTCTGCGTGGAATCCATTATTTACCTGCAATAAAGAAGTTACTATGGTCTCCAAACTATGGCCCTCCAGTTGTTCAGGAACTACAATTCCCATCATGCCTAGTCATGTCTGTGAATGTCAATGCCTCATGGGATGTGTAGTTCTTCAACAGCTGGAGGGCCGTAGTTTGGAGATCCCTGTGACTCTACCAACATAGGAAACTTGAAAGACCAATGGAAGTTAATAAAAAAGGCATGCCCACTTTTGCTTTACTTTTGACACGACCCTTGGCTTAGGCCTCCTGTACAATGCTTCCGGACGTTTAGAAGCGTTTGGGTGTTTTTTTCAAGCTGCCCCTGAACTCATCTAATGTTATCTCATCAGTCCATGTACACAGGGTAGTTTAAGGTCGTTTACAGGCAGTTGAGTTGAGAGGCATTTTTCTTGGAAAGCAAAAAAAATGCGTTCAGATGGTCGTTGAAATGCCAAATGCCTGTAGCAGCTTGTAAACGCGCCTAAACGCGGTAACTCGCGTCTAGGAGTGCTTTGTTTATGGGCGTTTCCATTTTATCCACTTCACCCCCAGAAGGATTTCCCATGTTAGGACCAGAGCACTATTTGCGATTCGGCACTGCGTCGCTTTAACTGACAATTGCGTGGTCGTGCGACGTTGTACCCAAACTAAATTTGCGTCCTTTTTCCCCCACAAATAGAGCTTTCTTTTGGTGGTATTTGATCACCTCTGCGTCATTTCTGATCGCCGCTATAAACAAAAATAGAGCGACAATTTTGCAAACAAAAAACAATATTTCTTACTTTTTGCTAAAATACAAATCCAAAAACAAAATATAAAAAAGCTAATTTATTCATCAGTTTTGGCCGATTTATATTCTTCCTCATATTTTTGGTAAAAAAAAAAATCACAATCTGCATTTATTGATTGGTTTGCGCTAAAGTTGCCGCATTTAAAAACCATGAAAATTCATTTCTGGCGTTTTTCCATTATTTTTTTCACTAACAATGGCGGTGATCTGCGATTTTTATCAGGACTGCGATATTGCGGCGGACATGTCGGACATTATTGACACTTCTTTGGTACCAACGACATTTATTCAGCGATCAGAAATTGAAATATCCACTGATTACTGTGTAAATGTCATTGGCAGTGAAGGGGTTAACCTGCAGGGGGCAATCAAGGGGGTAACTGTGTTCCCTAGGCATGTGAGGGGGCAGGGCTGTCAGGGGCATAGCAGTTTTAACTGATCCTAATGACAGGGACCAGTAGTTCACTGTCATGCTGCCTGACTTGATGTCCGCCTGAGATCGCCTGCTACACAATAAAAATGGGGAACCGTCGATGTAAACACGGTGGTTCCCTGCTTCTCTTGTGTACTAGGTGATCGCGGGTCGCCGGCGGACATCAAGTCCGCCCAACCCATGAGCACACTCATGGAGCATGCGGCGGGCACAAGAGTGTGCTGCCGGCGGCGTGCTCCCGCCCGCTAGCCGCGCATTCGCGAATCGCCGTTTATAGATTTGCGATACCCTGCCACTCTGCAGCAGTGAAAGTATGGGAGCCGGTCGGGAACTGGTTAAAGTGGTTGTAACTGTGTTCCCTAGGCGTTCTAAGTGTGAGGGGGCTGGGCTGCCAGGGGCACCAGAGATTTAACTGATCCCAGTGACAGGAATCAGTAGATCTCTGTTATGTCCCCTGTCAGAGCGGGGAACCGCCGTGTTTACATTGGCGGTTCCCCACTTTTCTCCTATTGTAAGCGATCGCAGGTCGCCGGCGGACATTGAGTCCACCCAACCCGTGGCCACACTCCTGGAGCTCGCAACGGGCATGAGAGCTCGCCCCCTAGCCACGCGTGCGTGAATCGCCATTTATAGACCGTGATTTGCATTATGCTGCCACCTTGCAGCAGTAAATGTACGCGATGCGTTCCGGAAGTGGTTAAAAAACAAAAATAGTTTTTCAAAAATGCTGTTAGATGCGGCAAAATGCGGCAAAACTGACATTTTAGACGCCGGATAAATCGTTCAGGGGAGGTTGAGAAGCGTCCCGTGTACATGGAGCCTAAAGCCTCGTACACACGGGACAACGATCGTATACAAAAGGTTGTGCGAACGACCGTTCGTATGCGCGATTAGAACAGCCGACGTACGACGGTCGTACAACGGGAGTTGTATGAGCAGACTAGAAAACTTGGTCGTACCAACAAGCTCTCATACGACCGTTGTATCGTGTGTACAGAGCAGTTGGTACAACAAAGTTGTATTCTGCAAAACACGCATGCTCAGGAGTCAGGAACGGCCGGATGCTAATTACATGCACCTGAACGTTCTTTCTGTGGTCGTACGATCGTGTAGTGCAGTCAGTATGCTGCATACAACAGCCAACATACGATTGGAGATAATTGTACGTACGATCGTCGTCCCGTGTGTAGGAGACTTTAGGCTGCAATCACCCAGGGGCGTCCCGACTTAGGCGCGACTTTGCTAGGCGATTTCAGCGCGACTTTACAACACGACTTTTGCCAGGCGACTTTGCCTTGACCAATCAGAGAAGGGAGGGAGGGGGTTGCCTAAAAATAAATTCTTTTCTTTATACTGTAAAGTTGCTTCCATGTAGACGGGGATCCGACTTGGAGGCGACTTCTATTGAATCCTATGGGCACAAGTCGGATAGAAGTGGCCTCCAAGTAGTAGAGGAACCTTTTTCTGAAGTCGCTCCGACTTCAGTAGTGTAGAGTAAGACGGCTCCCATTCATTTCAATGGGATTTCAAATGTCAAGCGACTTGAATCGCCTCAAGTCGCCCCTGCGTGAATGGGCACTTAGGGAAAAACTCTTCATTGAACGTTTTTACTATTGTTATATCTTTTATTTCCCCTTGAACCTGAGTATCCTGGTGGGGTCACTCCTTTAGTAAAAGACTCCCGGAAACACTGAAGGTGAGAATTCTTTTCTCGATTCAAATATTTCTTTTCATCTTCTTCCAAGACTGGAGATTCGATGCCTGAAAACAGTTTTATGGTTCATGGTCTCCTATAAAGAGAACTGCAGAGAGTTCACATGGAGTCTATCTGCTTAACAACGACTGGTAAACACAATAATGCAAACAGCATAAAATCGAACATCGGCAGCATATTCATAAAGAACAGAATGTGACTTTCACCAAACATTCCTTGGCGGTGAATCAATCATTTAAAACACGTGAACTTGGAGGATTCAGCCATGTCCTGTATGGTGAACAAAGCAATTTTCACCCCATGGGACTTTAAATGCGTTCTGTATAAGGTCAAAACATGTGAATGTAGCAGTAAACAAATGTATTTGCAGATGATAAAATGATCATAGGAAGTTGGGCATGGACATGCATAAAAAGCCCATGAAAAACAGTATGATACAGAGCATTACACTCATAAGCATGTATGGGACGTGGTAGGGTGGTGGTAAATATGTATACTTGCATCTATATTCTCGACGCGTTTCGCAAGCTCAGCTCGCTTCCTCAGGAGTGGATGCAGAATATCTAGAAACAAGTACCAAATACGTAGCTTGATTGATAGTCATGTGGGTAGGTGTGTGAAAAAGATGCGAAGGACACGAAAGAAAAGAAAAGCAAAGAGAAAAGGAGTGAAGGAAACGTGAATGTAAAAAAAGAAAGAAAAAAACAGCAAGAAATAATAGTGTTGGAAAGGTGGTTGGGAAAAAGTGGAATGGATCACAGTGAATGCATATGTGGGAGAAGTTAAAAGGCCAGACATCACCTGCTGTTCCTCTGGGAGTCAACTTACTGATTGTAAATATGGGGTACCCACTTCAAGGCCCCTATGCCTTTCACCTTACCAATATCATGTTTATCACCTTTGTTGTTTTTCTACATCTAATTGGTACTTGTTTCTAGATATTCTGCATCCACTCCTGAGGAAGCGAGTTGAGCTTGCGAAACACGTTGAGATTATAGATGCAAATATACATATTTACCACCACCCTACCACATACTATGTCCACACATGCTTATGCTTGTAATACTCAGTATCATACTGTTTTTCATGGGCTTTTTATGTATGCCAATGCCCAACTTTGCTATGATCCTTTTATCATCTGCAAATACATTTGTTTACTATATTCTTCTACATATTTTTGGTAAATAAAATCGCAATAGGCGTATATTGATCAGTTTGCACTAAAGTTATCACGTCTACAATCTATTGGAATAGATTTATGGTATTTTTTTTTTTTTTTACTAGTAATGGCGGCGATCTGCAATTTTTATCGGGACTGCAATATTGCGGCAGACAGATCGGACACTTTTGATGCTTTTCTGGGACCAATGACATATATACAGCGATCAGAGCTAAAAAATAGCCACTGATTACTGTGTAAATGTCACTGGCAGGGAAAGGGGCGATATTAGGCGATCGCCGGTTGCCGGCAAACATTGAGTCCGCACATTCACGCAGCGTGTGGCGGGCACAAGTGTGTGCCACCGGCGGAGCGCCCATCCGGTGCAGCAGTAAATGTACGTGAGCCGGTCATGAAGTGGTTAAAAAGACATAGCTCTCAACTGTCCCTGATTTCAAGGAACAAAGTCCCTCTGTCCCTCCTTCCTCCTCATTTGTCCCTCATTGCAGTCTAATCTATAAAGTGGAATATAAAATGCAATGAACAAAATCCGTGTCAAAGAAGTACAAAGCAGTCCCCTCTGCCAGTAATGATGTGAAAAATGTTCCTCAATATTATAAATCAAGTGAAAAAAAGAATTAACCACTTGCCGACTGCGTAACGACTATTAGCGGCGACAGCATGGCTCTGTCCCACGAATCACCGCTTATAGTCGTCACTCACGTGCAGGATGGCTAGGTGCCCGCCGCACGCTCCCTGAGCGGGGCCACGGGTCGGGCGGACTCTATGTCCACTGGCGACACGCATTGCCCTGTGACAGAGCCAGAATGGGGAACCGCTGATGTAAACACGGCGGTTCCCCGCTCTGACAGGCGGCATGTCAGAGATCTACTGAGCCCTGTCACTGGGATCAGTGAGATCTCTGGTGCCCTTGCCAGCCCAGCCCCCTCACAGTTAGAACACGCCTAGGGAACACAATTAACCCCTTCCTTGCCCCGGGCAGGTTAACCCTCTTCCCTGCCAATGACTTTTATACAGTAATCAGTGGATATTTAAATTTATGATCGCTGTATAAATATCATTGGTCCCAAAGAAGTGTCAAAAATGTCCGACATGCCCGCCGCAATATCAAAGTCCCGGTAAAAATGGCAGATCGCTGCCATTACTAGTAAAAAAAAATAAAAATTGTAAAAACGCCATAAATTAATTCTCATGGTTTGTAAACGCGGCAACTTTTGCGCAAAGCAATCAATAAACGCTGATTGCATTTTTTTTTTACCAAAAATATGAGGAAGAATATTAATCGGCCAAAACCGATGAATACATTTTTTTTTCTGGATTTGCATTTTAGCAAAACGTAAGAAATATTGGGTTTTTTTGCAAAATTGTAGCTCTTCTTTTGTTTATAGCGGCGAACAGAAATGACGCAGAGGTGATCAAATACCACCAAAAGAAAGCTCTATTTGTGGGAAAAAAAGGGCGCAAATGTTGTTTGGGTACAATGTCGCACGACCGCGCAATTGTCAGTTAAAGAGACGCAGCGCCGAATCGCAAAAAGTGCTCTGGTCCTAATGTGTGAAATCCTTTCCGGTCTTTAACCACTTGACAACTGGGCACTTAAACCCCCTTAACAACCAGACCAATTTTCAGCTTTCAGCGCTCTCACACTTTGAATGACAATTACTCAGTCATGCAACATTACTGTTAACGCGCCAGCACGCTGTAACATGGGTTTGTTGTAAACGCGGGAAAAAAAGGGTGTTTATCTCGAAAGAAAACCACCATAAACTAGTGGAGACGCAGTAAAGACAAGCGGCGATATTTGTTTTCTTCTCGATGTTAAAACGTTTTTTTGGGTTATAAAGAATGCAAAACGATTTTACGTTTAGGTCTTTTTTTTTACATAAGTAGCCAAAACCGGCTAATTATAAGAAGGAGTATAAAAACCATTTTTTTTTTACGTTAGTCGCAAATAACTAACGAAACGCGTTTTCAACGGCGCAAATGTTTGG
>BLSH010077626.1:691531-704370 GCA_018402905.1 Glandirana rugosa | reverse complement strand
CCCCCCCATCCCCTGCTTCCTCTTCTATGGCCGGAGTGGAGTTTTTGAGTGTTTCATGGGGGAGGTCAGGAAATTCCACAGGAACTCTCCTCATAAAGGAATGTCAAGTGTTTTCCCTTTTTTGTTATTTTTTTATGGTTGTCTAAAGAAAAAATATATGTTGTCCATATGGTATTCTTGTAATATTGGCCCTCCCAACCTCTATGTGCCTGTTTAGCAACATAGCCGGATGAGCAATGAAAAGATTCAAACTGCCTATGACCTCCAACCAAGCAGCATTCTTTTTTTTTTTTCTTTTTAATTTATCACTATAGTTATTTTGTAGAGAAAAAAATAGCATGTTAGTGATCAGCACATTTAGAAATATAGACATTCAAATTTATATGCATGTCTTGACTTTTACAGCAAAAGTCAAGCTTGGCCCCTCCTATCTTCCTTAAAAGTTTGCTGATTCTCCTTTTTTCAGTGGCAGCACCTTTTAAAGGTGTGCATAATTTTGAGGCGCCCACTCTAAAATGTAAAAAAACGTGAAATTTAATGTATTAATGTGATACCTGAGCCTGGGATGAATCACACAACAGCCTTGATGAGCAGAAGCCCCCATCACATGAGAGGTTCCACCAATACATCAGAGACCCTCCTTTACATCAGATATGCTACATCAGAGGCCCTCCATTACATTAGCGGTTCCCTCATTACAGCAGAGGTTCCCCCATCACATCAGAGCCCCCTTTCACATCAGGGGGTCCCCCCGTCACATCAGAGGCCCCTCCATCATATCAGAGCCCCTCCCCCCATAACATCAGAGATTCCCCCCCATCACATCAGAGGTCCATCCATCACATCAGAGGCCAATCCATCACATCAGAGGAACCCCATCACATCAGAGATTCCCCAACACATCAGATGAACTCCCATTGCATCAGAGGCCCCCCATCACATCAGAGGTCCATACATTACGAGGTCCCCCATCATATCAGACATCCCCCATTCACATTAGAGGTCCCCCATCATATCAGAGATCCCCCAATGCATCAGAGCCCCCCATCACATCAGAGGCCCCCTTCACACCAGAGGCCCCCATCTACATCAGATGCCCCTCTTCACATCAGAGGTCCCCCATCACATTAGAGGAACCTCTATAACATCAGAGGCCCCCCTACCACATTATACCACATTAAAGAAACCCTCATCATATCATAAGTCCCCCATCACATCAGAGGTCTCCCATCACATCAGAGGTCCCCCTTCACATCGAAGGTCTCCAATCACATCAGAGGTGCCACATCACATCAGAGGTCCCCCAATCACATCATAGGTCCTTCTTCACATCAGAGGAACCCCCATCACATCAGATGTCCCCACATCTCATCAGAGGTCCCCCTATCACATCAGAGGTCCTTCCTCACATCAGAGGTTCTCCTTCACATCAGAGGAACCCCCGTCACATCAGAGGTCCCCCCATTACATCAGAAACCCTCACATCAGAGGTCCCCCCATCACATCAGAGATCCTCCTTCACATCAGAGGTCTCCACATCACATCAGAGACCCTCCTTCAGATCGGATGTCCCCCTTACACATCAGAGCCCCCCCCCCCCCATCACATCAGAAGCCCTCCTTCACATCAGAGGTCCCCCCATCACATCAGAGACCGTCCTTCACATCAGAGGTCCCCACGTTACATCAGAGGAACCTCCATCACATCAGAAGAACCCCCATCACATCAGAGGTCCTCCTTCACATAAGAGGCCCCCCAACACATCAGAGGTCCCTCATAACATCAGAGGCCCTCCCTCACATCATGTGAGAGGAACCCCCATCACATCAGAAACCCTCCTTGACATCATAGGTTCCCCCGACCCATCAGAGGCCCTGTAGGAAAAAAAAAAAAATAGAAAAATAAAACAATAAAATA
This sequence comes from Glandirana rugosa, assembly GCA_018402905.1. Lineage (NCBI taxonomy): Eukaryota > Metazoa > Chordata > Amphibia > Anura > Ranidae > Glandirana > Glandirana rugosa. The sequence continues at coordinate 702,453 of BLSH010077626.1, read as the reverse complement.
CAAAAATAAAAATTATTAAAATAACTGTAATTGAGAGTTGCTGAGGTTACAAAGACTGTATAGCTCTGATGATTGGCTATAGTAATAGAACCCCCTACCCCAAACGAGTATAGACCGGTCTGCTGACATAAGCATAAAAAACATTAATGTCCTTTATGTAACGATTGCTAACCTGATTTTGGAACAAAATTATTTGATATGAAAATTAAATCTGCAGCAGAGTTGTAGGCGGTGATAAACTCATTTCTGGTATAATGATCTCCATGAGCGCCGATGATGTAACAATAAACTGTTTTTGTGCAGACAGTGCAGTCAGCGTGCTGCGACCGATTAAAGATGCGTCCTGCTCTGCTATGAACGGCTCGCCAATGATAGATGCTGGATCTCTATTAAATTGGACTTCCTTATGACAGGACACAAAGGGGTTGATTTACTAAAGCTGTGTATCCAATCAGCATCTCACTTCAGCTTGCTCAATTAAGCTCTGACAAAGAAACCTGGAAGCTGATTGGTTTCTGTGTAGAACTGCACCAGATTTTGCACTCTCCAGCTTTAGTAAATCAACCCCAAAGTCCAAGCAGAGCTTTAAACAGGAGGAACCTAAAGACTTTGCAAATAATTTTCATTTATTGATTTTTTTCACGTTTGGTTCAAATATTTTACAGATACCATAAACTTTAATGACACCTTGTTTGACTTATATTTTTTTCACATATATAATTGGCAATGAGCATTGCAATAAATAAATGAAACACACCGAAAGACATTATGAGGGCCTAGGCATAAGAAATTCACATATCTATTCCATCGAAATGGCATGTCAGCTCGTTCTGTGGGAAAAACGGAACGTTCTCAGGCTATCTTCTCTGCAGATCGAATGTGCAACTAAGGAAAATACCACATTAGGACCACTAGATGGAGCTGTGGAGCCTATGTATTTCATATGATACTCAACAACACCATCTAGTGGTCATAAGCCAGTATATTTCCCATTCATACATTCCATCTGCAGAGACTATAGCCTGAGAATATTTGATTTTCTACATTTATACAGAATATATTTACATGCAGTTTTGATGGATCAACAGCTATGCAAATTTTTTTTATATGTAAATACACCCCTATTATGGCCACAAGATGGAGCTGAGGGGCATACTTATTTCTTATGATACCCAGCACCATCTAGAGGCCATAATGCAGTATTTTCCCATTCACACATTCAATCTGCAGAGACTATAGCCTGAGAATAACGTATTTGCCATATTTATACAGAATAAACTTACATGCAGTTTTGATAGATCGACAGCTATGCAATTTTTTTTTTTTCATTCTGATGCTCGGCTTGAACTCCAGCAAATTGTCTTCACCACATCTAGAAGCCTAAATGCATTGTACACCTCTATTATGGCCACTAGATGGCAATGTGAAGCCTATGTATTTCCTATGATACTCAGCACCATCTAGTGGCCATAATCCAGTATTTTTCCCATTCACACATTCAATCTGCAGAGACCATAGCTTGAGAATATTTGATTTAACACATTTCCACAGAATATATTTGCATGCAGTTTTGATGGATCAACAACTATGCATTTTTTTCATAAATACACCCCTATTATGGCCACAAGATGGAGCAGAGGAGCATTCTTATTTCTTATGATACTCATCACCATCTAGTGGCCATAATGCAGTATTTTCCCCATTCACACATTTAATCTGCAGAGACTATAGCCTGAGAATAATTAATCTGCCACATTTATACAGAATCAATTTACATGCAGTTTTGATGGATTGACAGCTATGCAATTTTTTTTTTTCATTCTGATGCTCGGCTTGAACTCCAGCAAATTGTCTTCACCACGTCTAGAAGCCTAAATGCATTGTACACCTCTATTATGGCCACTAGATGGCGCTCAGGGGCATACTTATTTCCTATGATACTCAGCACCATCTAGTGGCCATAATATTGTATTTTTCCCATTCACACATTCAATCTGCAGAAACTATAGCCTGAGAATAATGGATTTGCAATATTTATACAGAATACATTTACATGTAGTTTTGATGGATCAACAGCTATTACATTTTTTTTTTTTTTTTACAAATGCACCCTTATTATGGCCACAAGATGGCGCTCAGGGGCATACTTATTTCCTATGATACTCAGCACCATCTAGAGGCAATTATGCAGTATTTTCACCATTCAAACGTCCGGCGGAACCGATGTCCTCTATTTCCCTCCTACAATGGCTAAATGTCTGCGGGAGGGAGAGGAGGGTAACCGGGCTTTCATCGGCTGCATGGAGGGATTGGTTCCTCTACTTACCACTGCCCCCTGCTGCCCTCCTATCCAGGTGTATGGGCCCAATGGAGCAGGGGGCCGGGTCGCAGTGGCAATTCCTGCGACCCCTGTACATATGCCTCTGTTGTAAGGCCTCATTCACATGGACATGAGTGATTTTTGTTTCTGCTGCCTGTGTTTGAGGTGCCATTAATCGCAGTGCGGCATGCATTTTTCGTGCGTTCTGGGTGTCAGTTTGCGACTTGCTCATCGGTCCCTAAACGGCCATAAAAACTTAGAGGTGTGAACTACTGAGACTATAAACAGCCCGCTCTCTGACAATCTCGCTATCTGATAACGGGAAACGTTTGGTGGGACGGGCAATGAAGGGTTAAGCGTCGCGGCAGCTGCTGGAAGTATTATGAGCTTTGCTGTGAAAGTCTCATAAAGAACAACTGTTAGAGGAAGGCCCCCCCGCGTCTTCCTGTGTGTGACCGCACGCCACCATTCCGGGTCCCTGACACCAAATGGTGAGACGTGTTCAGTCCCTACACTCCCCTCCCAGAGAAGTCCGAGCTACAAAATCATTCAATACAAAAACAGCCAAATGTGAGCGGGGGGGGGGGGGGGCGCCTCGTCCTATGACCCTCCCAATGACTGTCCTGTCCCTGTATAGATAAAGTCCCGGTCACACCTCTATGATGTAACGCAAGGTAACGCATGCGCGCAGCTCTGCCATTGTGCTCATTCACATCTCTGTGCTGCATTGACGTTCATTAACCAGAGAACTGCAGATCTTTTCTTTTTAATGCATCAACGTGCATTGTGATCCCCCTGGAGGGCCATGGCAGCGCAGGAAAACGCATGTCACTGCATTTCCCTCCCATATAAACCTAACCTTCCCTCTGACCCTAACACTAACCCTCCCTGTGACCTTAACACCAACCCTCCATGTAAACCTAACACTAACCCTCTCTGTAACCCTAACACTAATCCTCTCTGTAATGCTAACATTAACCATTCCTGTAATCCTAACGCTAACCCTTCTTGTAATCCTAACACTAACCCTCCCTGTAATCCAAACACTGACCCTCCCTGTAATCCTAACACTAACCCTTCCTGTAATCCTAACACTGACCCTCCCTTTAATCCTAACACTGACCCTCCCTGTAATCCAAACACTAACCCTTCCTGTAATCCTAACACTGACCCTCCCTTTAATCCTAACACTGACCCTCCCTGTAATCCTAACACTAACCCTCCCTGTAATCCTAACACTGACCCTCCCTGTAATCCTAACACTGACCCTCCCTGTAATCCTAACACTAACCCTTCCTGTAATCCTAACACTAACCCACCCTGTAATCCTAACACTGACCCTCCCTGTAATCCTAACACTAACCCCCACACCCTGTAGTCATAACACTAAACCTCCATGTAATCCTAGTGCTGACCCACTCTGTAATCCTAACACTAACCCTCCCTGTAATCCTAACACCAACCCTCCATGTAATCCTAACACTAACCCTCTCTGTAACCCTAAACACTGACCCTCCCTGTAATCCTAACACTGACCCTCCCTCTAATCCTAACACTAACGCTCCTTCTAATCCTAACACTACCCATCCCTGTAATCCTATCACTAACCCTCTGTCATGAACTTTTAATACATTTCATGTCCTGTCTGTTTGCTTACCTCTCTGGTTGTGTCAGCCTAGAGGCTGTGCACATCATCACCTGTGTGCTAAGTAATCTCCTCTTAGTAGAACTCCACTCCAGTCTCCAATTAACGAAACACTATTTAAGACCATGTGCGGCAAGCCTCATTGCCAACCAATAATGTGTGTTAGGCTTTGTGTATTTGCTTCTGCCGTGTGCTATTCGTTTGTTTCAGTGTACCGATCTTGGCTTGTTCTTGACCTTCCTTGTCTGCTAGTGACCCCGATCTCGGCTTGTTGTTTGACTTTCCCTGTCTGCCTGATACCCCGACCTTGGTGTGCTCTCCTCTCTGTCCCTGTCTGCTTGTGGCCCTGATCCTTGGCTATCCTGCTGACTATCCCTTGTTGTTCCTGCACTGCTGCTTCCTCTCTTCCACCTCTAGTCAGCCGAGCGTGAGCTAGGGGACCCCCGGGGGCTGCAACCTGGATCCAGTTGCAGCCAAATCCATCCTCACTACCAGAGGCTCTGGCGAACACCTATTGGCTCTTAGACTCCGCTTCCTGGGGAAACCAGTGCACTAGCTCCCTATGTTTCTGTGTCAGTGCTCCAGGGGCCCATCTTCCCATACCAGCCGGAGCTCATTAGCAGCAATCAGCTATAGGTCCACAACCTTATCAGTGCGCTTCACAATTCAGTGGTGCAATTCAGACCCCAGTGGTGCACATGACCCCGCTAATGTGCCGCTACCTGCTGATGATTTGCTGCAGGGAATAACCCACAGACTTGAGACCCAGGAGTCTAATCAGACCCAGTTGATGCAATTCCTTTAGGATCTGGCTTCCCGCTTTGAGCAGCTTCAGTCCTCCTTAGGACCTCCGGTTCAACAACCTCAACTGCAACCTGCTGCCATATCTGTTCCAGTCACACTCGCAGCCGCGAACCCTTTGCAGTTACCGGCTCTGTCTCATTACTCGTTACTTGATTTGTTTCCAGGAGAGGACCCTAAAAAAGAGACACCAGCACCCCTTGGCCCCTAGTCAGCCTGAGCTCCCCTCTCTGCGACCCATGGAGCATTCCCTACCAGTGTCGGAACCTATGCAGTTGGGCCGGACCAGGCTATCTCCTGAGGAGCGTGCTAGGCTCAGAACTCTGGGCCTGTGTCTCTACTGTGGGGGCAAATGTCATTTTCGTGACACTTGCTCGCTACGTCTGGGAAACGCGCGGGTCTAACTGGGAGGTGGACCCAGAAACATCACCTTAACGTCTACTTCTGTAGGTGTTCTGCATGTCGGCGCTTCTTCTCATTCGGTCTCGGCATACTTGGATTCTGGAGCTTCCGGCAACTTTATGGACTGGAATGCTGCAACCTCCTCGAAGCTTAGCCTTTCGCTCTTCGCAACTCCATTGGTGGTCTCAACGATCGATGGCACTGTTCTTCCAGGAGGACCTATCCGCTTCCGGACCCTTCCTGTTAAGATGTCAGTTGGAGTACTCCCCCAGGAGGAGGTATCCTTCCTTGTATTACCTAAGGCATCAACCCCCATCGTATTGGTCCTTCCTTGGTTACAGCTCCATTCCCCACACATTGAGTGGACTTCAGGGCAGATACTGGCTTGGGGTACCTTCTGTTTCTCATCCTGCCTACTCAATATTGCTCCTACAGAGAGACTTCCTGTTGCCACCACCTCAGCTTCTTCTGCTCTTCCCGCTGCATATAGCCAGGATGTCTTCTGCAAGAAATCAGCTGAAGTGCTTCCTCCACACACGTCCTTTGACTGTGCCATTGAGCAACTCTGCCCAGTGGCCGTACCTACCCCCTGTCCATCCCAGAGACTCAGGCCATGTCGGAGTATGTCGCTGAAAATCTAGAGAAGGGGTTCATTCGGAAGTCCTCATTGACTGCAGAAGCGGGGTTCTTTTTTGTTGCCAAAAAAGATGGTACGTTAAGACCCTGCATTGACTATCGAGGTTTAAACACGGTGACAATCAAAAATCGTTACCCCTTACCCTTCATTTCTGAACTATTCAACAGGTTGAAAGGTGCCTCCATTTTTACCAAGTTGGATCTCAGGGTTGCATACAATCTGATCCGGATAAAGGAAGGTGACTAATGGAAAACCGCGTTTAACACTAGAGATTGGCATTACTAGTACTTGGTTATGCCTTTTGGTCTGTGTAATGGCCCAGCTGTGTTCCAAAACTTTGACAACTAAATCTTCAGGGATCTGCTGTATCAATTTGTTGTCATTTACCTAGATGACATTCTCATCTTTTTGGAGGATTTGCCTGTCCACAGAAACCATGTCCAGATTGTACTTCAGCGCCTTAGAGATAATAATCTGTATGCCAAGCTGGAGAAATGCTTTTTCTAAAGTTCTGAGGTTCTGTTTCTGGGATGCTTTGTTTCTAGCTTGGGTCTTCGTATGGATCCTGGAAAGGTATCGGCCATTACCAACTGGCCCCTTCCCGCCAGCCTCAAGGCCACACAGTGCTTTCGTGGGTTCACAAATTATTATAGTCAGTTCATTAGGAATTACTCTTCCATTGCTGCGCCTATTATCGCCTAAACCAAGAAAGGTGCAAATGCTAAGGAGTGGTCCTCTGAATTTCATGAATTGAAACAAGCCTTTGTTTCTGGACCTCTCATGAGGAGACCTAATCCTGAGGATCCATTTTGCATTGAAGTGGACGCTTCTTCAACTGGGGTGGGAGCTGTGCTTCTTCAATCCGTTGAGAAAAAACGTCAACCATGTGCGTTTTTCTCCAAAAAATGTTCTCAGGCACAGAAAAATTAGGCCTTTGGTGATCGGGAGCTTCTTGCCATTAAATTGGCATTAGAGGAGTGGTGTCATCTCTTGGAAGGCTCCCCTCACTCTATAACTATCTTCACGGATCATAAAAATCTGCAGTACTTGCAGAATGCCAAATGACTGAATCTCAGACAGGCCAGATGGAGTATTTTCTTTTCTCGTTTCAATTTCACGATTACATACAAACCTGGTTCCTGCAACAGTAGGGCTGATGCACTTTCAAGGTCATTTGACACTCTGGATGAGAAGCCCACTTCTGAACCTGAGCCGATCATTCCAACCTCATGCATTCTTGCCCTTTCTACCACCTTGGAGTCAAAAATTCCTCCTGGCAAGACCTTGATCCCCACTGAGCAGAGAAATAGGATCCTTCATTTGGGATATGATTCCAAGGTGGCAGGTCATGCTGGATTCCTCTGATCCTTCCTACTCATCAGTCGTCACTACTGGTGGCCTACACTTCGTCCGGATGTCAAAGATTACGTTAAAGCCTGTCATGTCTGTGCCCAGTCCAAATCCTCCACACAAGCTCCTGCTGGTCTTCTCATGCCTTTGCCCAGTCCTAAGGAAGCCTGGTTTCACATTGCCATGGACTTCATCACCGATCTCCCACCATCTAAGAAGAATACGGTAATCTGGGTGATAATCGATAGTTTTCTAAGATGGCCCATTTTGTTCTTCTTCCGGGTCTTCCTACTGTTTCTGCTTTGGTTCCCTTTTTTGTGCGAGAAATCTTCTGTCTCCATAGTGTTCCTTCCCATATTGTTTTGGACAGAGGTGTCCAATTTACATCTCGATTTTGGAGAGCCTTCTGCAAGTCCATCAATATTTTCCTGGACTTCTCTTCCTCTTACCATCCTCTATCCAATGGACAGACTGAGAGGGTTAATCAGGGGTTAGAGGTTTTTCTTCGAACTTTAGTCTCGGCTCATTATAATGATTGGTCATCTCTACTCCCATGGGCGGAATTCTCTCACAACAGTCAATGTCATTTCTCAGAAGACACCTTTTCTTACAGTTTATGGAAAACATCCTCAGTTTCCTCTTCCTATGACCTGTTCTCTGGAAATTCCAGCTTTGACTACGGTTCAACAATCCTTCAATTCTATTTGGGGTGATGTCCATGATTCCTTCAGGGCAGCTGCTGATAAATTTAAAGGTTATGCCAACCGTCGCAGGTGTAAGCAGCCTTCTCTACAGCCTGGAGACAAAGTCTGGCTTTCTACCAGGAACATCAAGCTAAGGGCTCCTTCTCTGAAATTTGCCCCAAGATTCATTGGTCCGTACTCTATAATTGCTAAGCTGAATCTGGTTTGTTTTAAACTCCAGATTCCGAAAAGCTTCAGGATTTCGAATTCCTTTCATGTTTAACTTCTGAAGCCTTTAGACCTCAATAAGTTCTCTTGTCCTCTCCCTACCACGGTTTTGGTCTCGGAGGATGGTTAGGAGTACAAGGTTAGTCTAGTCCTGGACTTCCGGCTCTGTAAAGGCATTTGTTAGGAGAAAATCGGCATCTTTTTGGACTTTAGCGCCTGGGCGCCTCCACGCTCGCCTATGCGCATTCGCGGGCGTGAATGCGCGTGCACGCCCCAGAAACGATGCCAAGCGCTGCTATTTGAACCCTCTGCACCTTTCAGCAAGTGCTGTCCATTCTACAGCGTCAGTACCTGTGAGTCCCCGCTCTGTTCCTGTTTCCAGTACCTGTGACCCTACCTGTTACCTGTTTGAGCCGGCTTGAGCTGACCTGCTGTTTATCTGCCTGCACCGACCCCGGCTATAAATGACCATCCGATTGTCTGATCCTTCTGTACCGCTGCCGCCAGTCTGTTAACAAACTTTGCTTGGACTTGACCACTCTCTTGCCTGACCATTTGTACGGCACAGGCAGCCAATTGCCGACCCAGCCTGCGCGACCAATCTTCTGACCTGCACAACCACCTGGAGCTTCACACCACCACCAGTGACCATCCAGCCCTCGTGCCATCCCGCACTCTTGGACTCCCTGTCTGCTCTACCAGGGGTCCTTGAATCGGGTGAGCAAGAGTGGTTGTTCCGTGCAAACGGCAGACTCCACCGCCAGGACTGTGACAGCATTCTTCAGTACCTTTTGCATTGGAAAGGGTTTGGTTCTGAGGAGAGGATACCTGCATCTGAGGTATTTGCGCCTCGCCTTGTGAGGAGGTTTCATTTGAGATTTCCCTCCTAGCCTGGGCCTAGGCGGGGGAGGGGGAGGCCTTGTAAGATGGGGGTACTGTCATGAACCTGTAATACATTTCATGTCCTGTCTGTTTGCTTACCTCTCTGGTTGTGTCAGCCTAGAGGCTGTGCACATCATCACCTGTGTGCTAAGTAATCTCCTCTCAGTAGAACTCCACCCCAGTCTTCAATTAAGGAAACACTATTTAAGACCATGTGCTGCAAGCCTCGTTGCCGACCAATATTGTGTGTTAGGCTTTGTGTGTTTGCTTCAGCCATGTGCTCTTCGTTTGTTTCAGTATACCGATCTTGGCTTGTTCTTGACTTTCCTTGTCTGCTAGTGACCCCAATCTCGGCTTATTCTTTGACCTTCCCTGTCTGCCTGATACCCCAACCTTGGCGTGCTCTCCTGTCTGTCCCTGTCTGCTTGTGGCCCTGACCCTAGGCTATCCTGCTGACTATCCCTTGTTGTTCCTGTGCTGCTGCTTCCTCTCTTCCGCCTGTAGCCAGCCGAGCGTGAGCTAGGGGACCCCGGGGGCCGCAACCTAGATCCAGTTGCAGCCACATCCATCCTCACCACCAGAGGCTTTGACGAACACCTACTGGCTCTTGGACTCCGTGCCCTGGGGAAACCAATGCACTAGCTCCCTGTGTTTCTGCGTCAGTGCTCCAGGGGCCCATCTTCCCGTAGCAGCCGGAGCTCATCCACAACCTTAGCGGTGTGCTTCGCAACCTTACGCTTCACACTTCCGCTGTGCAATTCGCACCCCAGCGATGCGCATCTGTCACCTGACACCAGGTAATGAAGATAGGAACACATTGCTCAAGCCGACAGCCAAGCCCTCATGGGTGCATGCCTCAGCTCGCCACCGCACTGCATGTAGATACCAAAGAAGGGTAGGCGGCACTCCATGGATGAATTTTAGCAGCTTGAAAATGTATACATCAAATAGTCATATACAGGATAGGATGGTAGACGCGGTTCACTTGTACATCACAAGCTTAATCATTACCAATGATTGAGCTTGTGGTGTATGAGTGAAACGCGTCTACCATCCTATCCTGTATATGACTATTTGATGTATACATTTTCAAGCTGCTAAAATTCATCCATGGAGTGCCGCCTACCCTTCTTTTGTATCTACCTGACACCAGGTAACCTGACACCCTCTTTGTAATCCTAACACGAACCCTCCATCTAATCCTAACACTGACCCTCCCTGTAATCCTAACACTGACCCTCCCTGTAATCCTAAAACTGACCCTCCCTGTAACCCTAACAATGACCCTCCCTGTAATCCTAACACTGACACTCCCTGTAATCCTAAAACTACCCTCTCTGTAATCCTAACACTGACCCTCCCTGTAATCCTACAACTGTAATCCTAACAATTACCCTCCCCATAATGCTACACTAACCCTGCCGTAATCCTAACACTGACCCTCCATGTAATCCTAACACAAACACTCTGTGTAACCCTAACACTGACCATCCCTGTAATCCTAACACTAACCCTCCCTGTAATCCTAAAACAGACCCTCCCTGAAATCCTAACACTAATCTTCCCTGTAATGCTAACACCGACCCTCCTTGTAATACGAACACTAATCCCCCTGTAATCCTAACACTGAACCTCCATGAAATCCTAACACTAACGCTCCCTGTAATCCTAACACTAACCCTCCCTATAATCCTATCACTGACCCTCCGTATAATCCTAACACTGACCCTCCCTGTAATCCTAACACTAACCCTCCCTGTAATCCTAACAATGACCCTCCCCATAATCCTAACACTAACCCCCCCGTAATCCTAACGCTAACCCTCCCTGTAATCCTAACACTAATCTTCCCTGTAATGCTAACACTGACCCTCCCTGTAATACTAACATTGACCCTCCCTGTAATCCTAACACTAACCCTCTCTGTATCCTAATGTCCCTCCCAGTCACAATCCTAATATGCCTCCCAGTCAC